>CM073775.1:52601652-53136652 GCA_037158775.1 Hetaerina titia
AAAAAGAAGTATACATTTTATTCCCTTTATTTTTAAATAATCATCCCACCTCTCCTAACCGCTGCTTCCACGTGTTTCAAAAGCGCCGTCAGATACTCCACGTAAATTCACCTCCTCCCTCCCCTGGCTTCTGTCAAGGACCAACTCCCAAGGGTTCTCTTTCCCTGTCCCACAGGCCCGCCAAATGGGTGTGGCCAAAAGTTGAAGCAAAGAGAGCCGCCCGTCCTTGGAGAGGTGGAAAGTCGATCCTTTTGGACTTCCCTAGTAAGTCTTCCTCGAGACAGAGAGAGAGAGCTCTGTCTAACAACGCGAGCCGAAGTCTGATTCCTCCCCCCCCCCCCTCACACACACACACACACACACCCTCTGCAAACAACTCCCTTCCTGAAAGATGCAAATGACCTCCTTTATCGCGAAGGGCGGAGGCACAAACCCACAGGAAGAAAAAACAACACGGGTGTTTTCAAAGGGCTTGTACACGCGGAGGCGCTCACATATCCGAGGCTTTCATAAATGATCACGATGCGGAAGGGGTTGCGCTTTGCGGGCTACGCTGTGCGTCACTTTCCTCGCTTAACTTCCACCCTTGATGGAAAGGTTGTGGGGGGGAGGGGGTCTAGAAGCCCTACCCCCTCTCTTCTCCCCAAGGACTCGCCAAAGACGTAAGGAGCACTCCACGAACGCAGTCCGACTTAAAATGTAATTTCAAGTTTGAGAATCTAATAGTGTCAAATGAAATATATTCAGCTCATTTTCTTATGATTCTCAGTGAGGATTTCGTGCATAAATCATACTTAGCAGTCGTCTACTGGGTCAACGTCGGTCTTGATGGACTCTGCATATACTCTTTCTTGAGACTGGCATGACGAAAGTTATTCTTAAAACCAATGCTACATAATGAAATAACCCTATATTGAACTTTGCATACCCTTTACCTGCTTTAATATCATCCAAAATGCTCTCTATCTTCCTTTTGCAGTATCATCTATAACCGTCTCCAGCAGCTCATTGTATTTCAGCATGTCCCTATCTACTTTTCCTATCTCCTATGAATTTCTCTCAACAGCTGTCTCACTTCTCTTACCATGCTCAGGACATTATCGTCGGTTTTCCTTTTCTTCTAATTATATTCTTCATTCTTCTCCAAACCAGCTTTTTGAAACCCCTCAATCTACGCAAGTTTCCGAGTTGCTCACAATCCCGCTCATTGTTTAAGTGTAACGTTTCATTAAGACTTTAATTATTGTGCATGTCATCAGCTCCCGTCTCTTTCCAAAACCTTCCGTACATAAATGATGTGATTATTTGCAGGTCCAAAATATAATAAAATCAGCTAATTGCTATTTCCACAAGACAGGAAGTAAGATTCTCATGTTTGTTTATTTTGCTTTCGATCTAAAAATAGCAATTAAAGTTATTATTTTAACCTGGAATATTCGTTTGTGTTTGAAAGTACGTTAATAAAATATCACTTCTCTTGAACGCCCTCTTTTTCAATTAGCAATGGACTACAGAACTTGTCATCAAAATAGAAAACCTCTTTGGGGCACGGGTCCTCATGAAATATCTTTTATAAGATATTCTGGTCTCTAATTTGGGTGCCATGTGAAGAGTACTTCAAGGAGAGTACGCCATCTGTCGGGTGGGACTTAAATTAGCCTGCATTCCTGGTGTTTTTCGTGAAAAGTAGATATGTCGAACCAGGTTTCTCTCCACTCTTATCTCATTCCCTCAACATCCGATACCCACCAAATGACCTTCCCGTTACTAAAGGCACAGGTGACCTAATCTGTCGGTTTCCTCCCCTCACAACTGCTACTGCTGAGGTTTATTCTTGGAAAATAACTTTAAAATCGTAAGATAGCGAAATGTGTTCAATAAGAAGTTTCTGCATTCACATTCCCGGAAATATCCAATCTAATTTTCAGGAGAATTTTCGTAATCCAAATATGCGAGAAAAAGATGACAGTAGTTTATTAATGTTACTAAGCGGAGACTCCCTATATTGCCAACTTCGAACTTTCTATCCCAAAATCCTGCATGGGTTAGGTTTCCTCTCGGAGCGTTGGTGTTCAGGGATTATATCTTGTTGCGTAAAACACTATCGCAAACCTATTGACATCGTCATTCCGACTCGGCATTATTTGAATGTACCTAGTTACAAATAATAATGAAATGTTTTCAATAAAATTCTTTCTATTGTCGTGTTTTTTCTGCTCAAGCTATGCCGTTTTGTCCTTGTAATAATAGATGTTGTACGGTCTGAGAAGCATCGGTTGAAGATAAGTATGAAACGTATGTGTACTAAGCTTTTTACATTATGGTGAGAGAAAGGATGGGAGTCAAATCGCCAGACAGATAAATGTTTGAGGATGGTTTGAGGAAAAGAGATAGGAATTATAACGAATGAATATGGCCACTTTGGGAAAGGAGTTTTAGAAGTATGAATCTAAGACAATCGTACACGAAACAGTGTATAAATGTCGTTGAGCTAAAATAGATAGAATTTACTCAATGGAAGACATTAGTGAAAGTGATGTAGTGTACCGTAATAATATAAAATGAGATTTATTTTTTACTCTTCTGTGGATTTTTTATATTCTATCCTGAAATCTATTCTGTAATTTTGTAATATATTCTGAAAGCAAAGGGCGTGTATATATATTGTGTGCCAATATTTATTAAAATAGTGAAAATACGTACTATAAGCAATATAATAAATTTTCCACTGTTCAATTACAAATTATTTTCTTGAAAACATGTCCCAATATATAACTTCCTTAAAATTATGAATGAAATCATCAATATTTACGCAACTATAATTCCTACCTTCCCAAAGAATTACAACTGAACGAATCAACAAGTAAAGTCTTCAGAAGAGTACTAATGGGAATTGTTCCTCTCTTCCTTCCTTTCTTATTATTAATTCTCCGTCGAGGAAGTACTTGTTCACCTGGTGGTTTTCGAGCGGTGCAAAAGACCCCGACGCTCGACGTACCTTAATAAATGCAATTCTACTTTTTAATAAAACTTTGTTGGAATTTGAAGGTAATGTGTGTGTGATGATAACTCTCGAGGTTCAAAAAATTGTTGCCCTAGAAAGAAAATGAACTCAAACCTCGGGCGTCAGTTCTGCTCTTACATTACTCCTGAATGTGCGTCATTTGTACAAGTCTTCTCCAGCCAGTCGGACAGAATTAGGAATAGAGGGGAGTCCCTAATTGGTTTACGACTTCGTTCCCAATTATTAAAGTTCCGGCTTGCCAAATTTCCCTATTGCGAGTAAGGGTGGATTCGGAGGAGATTCCTTCAGGGTTGCGAGATGGCGCGGCGCTAATTAAAAAGGCCGGGGGTGGTGCGGGGCGCCGCACCGTCATCCATTACGCGGCGAGACGTAATGCGCGAAAGGGACTCGATTTCAGTGCTGTGATCCATTATTCCGCGACTTATCGCACAAGATATCAGTGCAGTAATCCTGCGTTACCCAACTTGTGTGGTAACTAATGTACTTCGCTCCTCTCATCGGACGAAGTTTAAAATTTAATTCGGCGTTTTCGACGGGCAAACTCCAACGGGGCATGACTCTGCGTACTTCG
This sequence comes from Hetaerina titia, assembly GCA_037158775.1. Classification (NCBI taxonomy): domain Eukaryota; kingdom Metazoa; phylum Arthropoda; class Insecta; order Odonata; family Calopterygidae; genus Hetaerina; species Hetaerina titia. The sequence continues at coordinate 52,605,249 of CM073775.1, forward strand.
TATCGTGAATTTTAAATGAATTCCAATTCCTTACTCATTTGAAAAATAAACATGTTGGATATTTTTGCCATTCACGCTGCCGATAGATTTTAAATATTCCCAATGGTTATTATCGTTGATAGTAAGTGCATCCTGGGATTAGCGAGGCCGCCTCGACTAAAAGTTTCCAATTTTAAATCCTATTGATCATAGTCCGTTTAAAGTACCATACCCGGTTCTTGATGAGCCAAATTATTGTGACTCATACAACTCATCGTGTATTCGAGACTTCTCGGTGATATTTAATGGCACATGTACATGCGAAATCGTCAATCTCTCACAAAAATCAAAGTGAAGTGAGTTCCACATCCTTCCCATCGTTCAGACCTAGCTCTATGTGGCTGTTTCCTGTAACTCAGTTGTAAAAAAATCATGCATGGAAAGCGTTTTTAATGATCGCATGTTCATTCTGGTGAACTGAACGTCTTTCAAATTGCAGAAGCTGGCCTACGTCACAATATAGAATTCAAATTAGTGAAAATTGTCCCACATAACACACTTTGCACTTTCCTAACATAAAACTAGATTTTTGTACCCTAAATTTGGCGAATAAAATGTTATAAAATCTCTTTATCAATCATCTCTCCTATGGAAAGATGGGGTGTGAGATGTTTCCGTCCCTTACAATGCTCTCAAATGTACTGTACCTGTTTAAGGTTTCGACGACTTACAAGGCAAGTTTGCTACATTTTCGACCTCGATACGCATGCAATATCAAAGCGTAGTAATAGCCTGTGCCCGCTTTCACTATTCTAAAAACCTATTACATCTCCTAAGGTAATATACTTTGATAGCCAGCTTACCATTTCCCGTATCACATCACTTCAAGGTAAATGCAACGTACTGACACATTAGAATGGAACGAATAGAGGTATCACATAATTCTATTCTTTCTCATCCACCGTTTTCTGTTCAACTTATCTCACCGAAAGCCTACATCTGTACATTTTCCACATTCCCTCCACCCCGCCCCATTTGTTACTTTCACGTGGTTAATGTGCCTGAAAAAATGCCTGAGGTGATTACATTGTCTTTTGTTCGGTGTTTTTTTTTTCAAGACTTCTCAACCGTCTCTCGGCTCTCGTAGGCCGTATTCTTCTAATTGAACTATAAGAACCTCCAAATAAAACTCTCATTATAATAAATTAAATTATACAAACCGCCGAGGAAAAGCAGAGCCTCCAAAATTAAGAATGAAAGCTTTACCTAGCGGCTCTGCGGAATTGAGCTAGTTTTTATTCTCGTCCTAGCAGACAGAAGTAACGGCCGGCTCTTCCCCGTTAAAGTCCTCACTTTATTTATCTCTGCGTTAAGTGTAGCGGTAATTTGCTTAATTAGTCAAAAATATTTCATTTCGTTTCTGCTGTGGCCTTTTTTGTACGTGAAAATACTTGTTTGGGGATTGAAAGAAAAACATAACCCACTCAACTAAAAACAAGGAGATCTTAATTTATTTTTCTTTATCCACGCCCGGTTTACCTATGCTCGAATTTTATCATTCGCAACCCTCTTTTGTCTCTCTCTGAAACGGTCTTCATAATACTCTGTAGGTTGACTTCCGGGTCCGCCTGCCCTTCCCTCTCCTCTTAACCCCCACTCCCGTCGGGCGGGAGGGGTGGAAGCGAGTGTTGATTCGAGTTTCGAATTTACATATGCATCCGCATTGAGCCTTTTCTAAGCCGGCCGAATTCAGAAACTTAGGGGGTGGGAAGGAAGGTTTGTGGGAGACAAGGGTTGCGCAAACACGCCGTAACAGGTAAGGGGAGGAGGGAAACATTAAACGAGACATTTAAGAAAGTAAAGGGGAAAACCCTAAGGAGAAAGAGAGAGAGAGAAGGGGATGAGAGGGTTTAGATGAGAGAGACGAGGGAAAAAATTGACTGCTATCGCTCCACCTACACTTTCCCAACCCTCTCCACGATGTTCCACCAACCCCCACTACATCAATCCCTCTTCCCTCTCTCTTTCCCCCACCCTTACTCCAAGAACCAACCCTCCGGCTCGGGTCCTCCCAGCCGAGGGTTCCTTTCCTCCCACCCCCGGGTCTGTTCGGGGTCCTCAACTGCCCCGTTTCTCTCCAAACCAGCTCTCCTCCCCGCACCCTTGATCCTTCCATCCCTCTCGCCCCCGCCTACACCCACGACCCTAACCCTCCTCATCTCAAGGGTTTCCTCCCCTTCATTTCCCTTTGACCTGCCATGGCTAACTCCTCTACCATTTCTCATGCCCCTTCTCTTTCCCGCCCCGTCTGAAAATCCTTGCCCAGGACTCTTTTTCTTCCCTTTTCACTAGTTCCTGCCTTCTTTGTAACGTCCTCTTTTTCTCTCTTTCTTATCGCTCTTTCATCCCCTTTGCGCCTTCACCGTTTTCCATAAACCTAATTTCGTCCTCCCATTTCCTCCAACCTCGACATGGCCCATCTATTTATTTCTCCCGCCACCTTCCTCCTCCTACCCTCTCCCCTCTCTCTCAACCCTCCCCCGCGTCACAGCAATCCGTTTATTTCTCGTCCAAAGCAGTTTCGCCGACTGTTTTTATTCAATCCCGTCCTCTCTCCCGAATGTTGTTTCTTTTTCATTGGCGACGAGTGGCAATGCGTGTTATTATTATTTCTTGGGGTGAATTGGGGGAAGGGGTGCGGGGCTGAGGGTAATGGAGGACTGGACTCTCTCGTATTGTGGAAAAAAAAAGTATTTTTTAATAGAATATTTCGATGGCGTTCGCTGATCCGACGGTGTAAGTCGGACGGAATCATCAGCCGACGCAATCGACGATCTTGGGTGTCGATATGGAGGGAGGAAGAGATCTTCATCGGGGACCGATCGCAAATCCCCACCTTGCGCGGAGGGAGAAAGATCCCAATTGTGCAGTTTCGCTCCTCATCCCCCGTGATGACTGTCCCTTTCGCTCTCGGCGCTGATGCAGGTGATAAGCGAACCTCGGAACGAACCCAGGGTTCCGTCGTTTCGAATACGCTAAATGGACTGATTTTCCACTCTTAACCCCCCCCCCTTGCCCCCGGTAAATGAAACGAGCGGAAATACTTCTTCCCGACTCCTTTTGACTCGTCCTAGGGTACCCGACCCTTTTCATCCTCACTTCTCCTGGAAGGTTATTAAGATAATAGGACTCATCGCACCTCTCAACCTAACCTTTTTCTTAAGATTCGAACGAGAATCTGTGCATCAGAGTCATCCTCAAAGTACGTTACATGGATGCTGCAAAGTTTTATTGCCGGTTAAAGTAAAATTAATGTCGTTCTGATATCCTCAGGATAACCTTCGTGCTTTGATACCGTCTTGGAGTCTAACAACATTTGAGTTGGAAAGTACAATGTGTTCTAGCATTGCCTCCTTGAGTTCAGCTCTTTCATAATACGCCCACTTCGTGTGGTCTCCGCGAAGGCATTACCATTATCTTTCATTTTCCCGGGGGAAATTAAGGCAGACGGTTTTTCAAGTTCCATCTCCGAAGCCGGGATATACGGTTTCGGTACTTAAGATCTCCGTTTAGGCGTAACCGAAAACTCAATCTTCCACAATTTGGATGAGCAGAAATGGGAATATTTTGGGAGAGCAACAGAATTTCCATTTAAGGTGAGTTTGCTAAATTTTATGCAATGAAATCATCTTGTTGTAGATGTTTATAAGTAATCATGCTACCTTCAAGATCCCCTATAGAGAAAATCATAGGATTTTTTTGCCCGTATTAATATTGTTCGAGTCCTCCACGTAGGAGTAGGAAGGGTTTAACATATTAATGGCGTAATAATAACTATAGGTAATTAGTCGTCGTGATCCATTAATACCCTATACCCATAAATAACCTCCATGTTTGGTTATTTAATACTTTGCTATATTTATTAACAGGAAAAATGGATGAAAGGCGTATTGAACGGTAGTGGAATGTTGAAGAAGGTAATAGAGGGGAGAATGTTGGGCAACCGAGGAAAGGGCAGGAACAGGATAGGGTTGTTGGACGGGATGAAGGGAGGAAAGAAGTACACAGAGATGAAGAGGGACCGGATGTAGATTTGGTTGCTGGATTGGGTTTTGTTAGGAGTTACAAAATGTTTATTTGATAGTTGTGTCCATCCAAAAACGTACCTTAACCGGTAGATTACCTAATAATAATATTTATTAACAAAATTTTATTACTTTCATTTAAAATATAATGTAAATGTTTATCATCGTCTGGACGATATTATCATATTATTGTTATATTTAGCCGAGAAATGTTTCAATATTATCTCTGTCGTACGTACTTGGATATGCTTTGTCACTCTCGTTTGCATTGCTAATCCGTCAGTTCTGTTAATCAGATTACATGAATTACAAAGGTTTCCTCAAGAGGAATGAAGTTTCAATTCTATTTGCAGGAATGAAACAAGTTTTCATTTAACTCTAGTTTAATTCAATAGAATGAACCATAAAATTTTTTATTCCACAATAAAACAGAGTTCATGGTTGGAATTTAAATTTATTAAAACATAAAATAAAACAAATATGTAGTTCCGTTCGACACAATCAACTTTCTCCCGATTTTAGATTGCCTTTCCCCTGAAAAAATGTTTCCATAAAGTCAGTTGCATTTAAAGGCAACGGCAGAATAATCAATTGCAGTGCGTTCAAAAACATTGCTGGATGCTTGAAAATAAACATTTCCATTTTTCGTCAATAGCCAGCTTACACCAGATGCTCCATTTGATCCGGGATGTAGCCATAAATTTCGAAATTTCGATGGCTCGAGTCACTCCTCGCTGGTGAGGAAAAATACCTTCTCCGTGTTATCAAAGTGGCCATCGAAATAAAACAATTTTTTTAAAAAATAAAACACGACGGTTAAGCATTTGGGGATGGAAAAGTGAATGTTAAAAAAAAAGACAGATGCAAGCAATTAAGTGAGAATTTATAGTGAGGGAAGTAGATTAAAAAAAAAAAGGGGTCCATAAATTCAAAATTAGTTTCATCGATACAAGAAGGATTCCACAGTGACAATGGAAAAGTGTCAAAAAATTGACACCATACTTGCAACGCAACAGAGCAAGGGAACACTTCGTTAGTCTTCGAAAGAATTGAAATTATAACTTGTATCTATGAATTCTAGTTTTCCTTAGTGACATTAATCATTATTGACAATCATACCTACTTAAAGGTAGGATTTAGAACCTTATAATGATTATGCAGTATTCCGTGAACTAATCCTCCTTTTCCCTAAATTATTTTCTTCCTCAGTCCCTTGTGCCTCCTGACTTTCTTATTGCCGTCTGATAGCTAATTGTTCTCTTTCCCGATCGCATATTGTAACTTATTCTATCATCCCACTGCCTCTCAATATACCTCATCAGATTCATCTTTTCTGTGTTCATTGGATGTTTTCATATATTGGAACCATACGGCGGTTACGACTCAAATTAATACAGTTTTTTTATTTATTCTTTGCGCTGAAACTCGGCGTATTTGTCATTAGTTCCCCTCCTTCCATGAATGATTGTTCGGCTAAGATTGTTCCTGTTTTCTCAATTACCACACTCATTTTCCTCCAAAAACTACTCAAATACAAACCCTGCTCCACTATGCCTAGTTGATTCCCTTCTCTAAAGTAGTTTAACGTTTAACTCATTCTTTCTGCTGCTACATCTTCCCACTACATCACTCCCGTTTTCTTGCGGCTAATCTTTATTTCATGCATCTCAAATCATTCACGTTAGAAATATGTAACTGCACAAGTCAATGACTAGCCGACTAAATATTTCTTCTTCATGTGTAAACATAAATGGGTTAATAATCTCACCGTCCACTTTCATTCCAAGCGTAAGGCCTTCTCATACCACCCTTAAGAGTCCTTCAGAATATATATTATAAAGAACCGGCCATATCCGTGTGTTTGTGCTCCTTTGAGTTTTCCCACGATTTCTCTTTCATCCTACACCCACTCCTGGGTCGGAAAAAAAGTTGATATTTTCTTCAGGAACATTTTAAATAAAAGGTAATAATGAAATATTTTAATGAAAAAGGTCTGCACGGAGTTGACTCTGTGACAGCGTGCCACATCCCGAATGCCATGCTTTTGACCGGGACCCCCAAGGGCGAAATAATTGCAATAAGTATAAAAGTGAAGGAGGAAGAAGCCTCCCTATTCATCCAATTAAGGAGTTCCCTTCTGTAGGTTCTTTTTCGTCCTAACCCTCCCTATCCCACCCGCCCACCCGAACTTGTGTCCTCACTAATCCTTTGGATCCCTTATCCGGTAACCCACCCTTTTCTTTTTCCCGTGCCTCCCCTTGTCCCTCCCGAGTCCGAATCCCTAAGCCCGAAAACCATTTTCCTCCATTTTTTCTCGTCGCCCTCATGCACGTACCCTTCTTTCCTCCGTCCTTTTCCAGCGTTCCGCCACCTTTTCCTGCTGGACCTTTCCCCGAATATCCTAAAAAATTAATAGCTTTTAATATTTAACACTTTCGAGCGGAGCAAGTGTTTTTTTTAAGTGAAAATTAAGAAAGTTTTGCGCCCCCGAAAACTTCGAGTGGTTATCCCAAAATGTGATTTGGGTTTCGTACTTTTTTTTAACCTTTCTCCGCGTATATATATATATATTTTTTTTTTCATTTTAAGCCCCGTCGCACATTGGTTGGGGTAGGAAAAAAAAAGAAAGAGGACGTCGCGCTTTTCTAATAGCATTCGAAGGGAAGTAAGTAAGTCGTACCGTCTCTCATCCGTCCGAAACGTGTGCTGCTCTTCACTTTGCACCCCGGTAACCGAAATTCCTCAGTGCGTCTGCCTCCGTCTCACCTCTCTCTCACCCTCCACTCCCAACCACCACTCTCCCATCACCCCCCCATCCCTTCCCGGCCGGGCGTCTCTCTCTCCCTATCTCATAACTTCCTCCCTCTCCTCTCATATGCATACAAATGAGTGCACGTGAGTGTACTCCGATGTGGGTACCTACTCGCCGCGAGGCGGAATTCCTCCGCATTCCGCCCCAGCGTACGGGTAATTCCGTTTCCCCGCTCACAAATAATGTAGTTACCGTGAGTAACGGCCGGGACCCTTCCTTACAAGGACGTATGCAATTGTGCCGCTTTGACCTGCCATATTTCATTTCCGTTTCTCGGCGGAAATTGACGGATGTCTACGAAACTAGTCCACTACCTAAGTATGTGTGCACAGTGCGGGACGTGAACTTGTAATGTATGGCTTCGGGAATTTATTCCTGTCGCGTGAGGAAAAAAGAGCGATGAGAACAGAAATATTTCGATAAAAAATTCTGATTCTTACTTTGGATTCGATATCCACCCCCCATCCCCGCGTCAGCTATTCACCCGTGGGAATATGGACAGAAAAAGCATAATAAGTGAACTAATTCTTCACCAAAATTGGCAATTCCTGCATATTTATAACTAATTAGACCAATCGGAAAGTTAGTTCTGGTAGGTAGAGGGAGAGTATGTACCAAAACAAGTCATAAATCTTGTGAAATTTACACAATGAAAATAGGGAGAGGTCATTCCCATAGTAGCAGTCACGCTTCCGCGAAGATCTAGGGTCAAGAATATCGCACCATTTTTACTTGTGGCAGAGTTATCTGAAGGGATAAGCCTTGATTCGAACTGATTACCGTAACATCCTGAGTAGCTGGCCGCTCTACCCACCAGGCTACCACGTTCTACTCTTTCATGCACCCTTCGCAGGATCATTTACATTTTTGAAAACATGTAAGCACTTTAAATTTATATATTTTCTCAAATGTTCCTATTACGAACTATGAATTTTTATTTATTGTAAAACCAGGTCTGGTAGAAAGGGATTATCAAAACTTTTCCGTCGCAAGAAAATTCACTTTTTGACCGTGCAGTTTTTTTCTTATCCCTTAAAATTATAATTCTATTCCAGTTTTCATTTTTCAGTAGGCATGGTATACATAACTTCGATTCGTCGAACGGTTGAAGTCAAAGATTTTCCATAACTTTCTAAGACCACTCTGATAAGCGACATTTTTAGGGGCAATTTGGTTTTAATGTTTTTTTATATCTCGATGTTTTGGTACATATTCAATGGGAGATTTTTCATGTCTCGGAAATTCGCAGAAAAATTACCAAAACATCATTTCCAACCTCAAAATTCACCATACTTGGATGCATAGTGCATTAAAGGATAGATGGCACCCTTCAATTTGTACTATCATGTACATTTTCCCCTATTTTAATGAAAAGATGATAGGCTAAGCTGAGTTCTAAATGTTTGGACGAAAATATGACTTCATCCATAGAGGTTCTAAATCTGTGTACGTCAACACAATTTTATTTGCCATTAAGTATTTGGCATAAAGTGTTTTATTTGGAATAGTATTGAGAAATAATCTCCGCACACTGCAGGTATATTTGTTCGTGTATGCGCTTCCGTGAGACATTAGGTTGCAAAATTGATCTCTCGCTGAAGCAAATATAAAATTGGGATATTTATATGTATGCGAACTTTGATTAAAAGCTCATCTAAACACAGGGACATAAAGAAAGGGCACTCATGAATACATTTGACATTTCTGATTCAGATTCTGAAGATGTCGACCTAGCCGTCGAAATCTCAAATGTATTCGTGAGTGTCCTTTATTAATAATATAATACATGTATATATAATCATATATATATATATATATATATATATATATATATATGTATATATAACTGTCATTTGGCAGGTTTTGAAGTTATCCTAAGATGTATTCTTCAATTCTATCTCTCATACACGTGTTTTTATCTACTGCCACGTCCTCATGGAGTTTTACATTTTTATTTGAACGGAACCACGGAGAGGTTTTAATTTTTTCATTCATACACACTTTTTTTTATATATTCCAACTACAAAACTAGGTCGAGTGTGGGGCAGTATTAGCAGGGAACGCTCACTTTGAAGAGAGATATATGGTGCTGTATTCACCCAGATTTTGGCAGGCTTCCGGTGCCAAGAGAAACCGCTCTTTGAATTTAAATTTTTGAATATGACAATAAAAAAGAGGTCGTGATATTTTCAGATTTAAAAAAAATATTTTACTCTTTCATAGCCTCCATAACGTCACTTTGTTTGTGAATAAATAACGTATCCGCCATGGCTCGCTGGGCGCGTTGCTGGTTTGAGGACAAAATCGCGTATATCGCCTCCTGTATTTTCCGAAAGTTACTGTTTTTCCAGATCACGACAATTATACTGTACATCTGTTACAAGAAAATCACCTGGTTACTTGCCAAATGGGGAAGAGCGGTGCCTACTGCAATTACATCTACAATTCCCTGGATTCCGACATATGCAGATGTCGTTATCCACCGACTTTTTCCATGGTAGGTTAGAAAAAGATAACGTTTTTTTTAGACCATTAGAATTTTCTGATTTTTGAGAAAATTCTAAAATTTCAAGTTCAGAAATTAACTGTGAAAATAGATCCAAGGGCATACGTAATGAATTCAACGTTGAAATTCACGTCCAATGATCCCGGCGATCCTGATCCTCATAATGAGGCCCTTTTACTGCTAAATATATTTTGCGCTCCATTGCATTCTCGTGAATTCGTCAAAAATAGCCATGTTTCGGCGTAGTTCGTGACGTTACGTTAGTATCGTAATAAAATATGTAAAGAGATTTTTTAAAAATGAGATTAGCTGCGAGAATCTGTGGAATACACTGGTGATTCTCGTGGGAATTAGTAGTCAGAACGTCTGGTGAGCCTTTCCCCCGGGATATTCAGTCGTAAAATTTGACTACGGTAAAAATATTGGTATATCTATATGATTCAGTCCACTTTATTATTTTTACGCCTTTTCTTTCGTGGAGATAATCTGGCAGGCACTATTAATCAATGCACTTACGAGTCTCCTAAACTGCAATGTCATGTTAAGTTCAAATTTCGATTATCCAGTTACTAGCTATCTAGAAATTGCATCAGATAATTATTAGCTAACATGAAATGGGAACCATTATATAATTACGATCTTCCCATGACTAGTGTATGAAAACAGAAAACTATATTTTTATCCAAAATTATTCATCAGAAATGAAATAGGGGCAATATATTATAATGTGCAATGTGTATCCTGCATTATGGAGGTCGCAAAATTTCTAGAGGGAACACGGCAAGAGTGTAAAATAGAAAATGCTAAATCATAATGAAAACAGACTGCTCTTGAATTTATTCATGCGCATATAAACATTTTAATAACTGAAACGAATGCATTTAGTTAAATATAAAATTATAAAATACCAATATAATACAGATAACACTCGATGAAATGGGAGAATGCAAAATGAATTAAATTACATCGCACAAGTTGCTATTTTGCCCGTATTACTCATTATAAATCTCGTGTAATCAAATTAACATTAGCCGAGTGTATCCATTACCGTTTTTATTAGGCTTCCTACTGCTTTCTGTGACCATTTCGTTATATTATAATTTTTTTTTACATTCGCCTAATTTTTATTTTCTGGCAAAACCGTGTGCATGAATAACGACTTCCCGCATCGTGTGCGTAGGAAATATGTCCCCATATAAATCCTTCGCCCGTCAATCCCACTTCTCCAACCGTCTTCTCACAAGGACTCCTCTCCGTCCTCCCTCTCCCGTCCCCTCCCCCTAACCGGTCTCTTCTTCCCCGTGCACTAGCGGCGGCGCCCAAGACGGCCGTACCCCTCACGCCGCTCCCATTTCCAACCCCACGCGCGCCTGTGTGGTGGTGAGCCATCCGCCCCCGCAGATCCTCATCCCCACCCCCCCAACTACCCCTCTCTTTCCCCTCCCCCCTTAAAGTCTTTCCTCCCTTCCCCTACAAAATGGAACACCCACGCACCGCTTCGGCAGGCCCCGCCCACTTCCATTCAAGCAGTCCCCAATAACACAGTGTATCTCCCCCCACCACCTACTCCCACGACGGCGAAACCCCTTTACCCCCTCCCCATCGGGGTATCTGCCGCCATCCCCTTTCGTTCGCTCCCGGACCTCTCGCTCTCTCTCCCGCCGTGGTTTCTGAACCAACACCTCCTCCGCTATCTCTCGTGTCAGCCCCTCCTCCAACCCATCTCATTCTCTCCCTCTCGCCCCGTACATACACCCCACACCCACGCTCACACGTACCCTTTCGACCCCGCCACCGGGATCTTCCATCCCCTCCCTCCCCTCCACCTTCAGAAAGCTCTCGCACCCTCAGGAACGCAACCACCCACACAAACATTCCCTTCCTCACACGCACACATGCTAGGAAACCTTCCCATCACGCTCCGCTTCGCTCCCACACGTCCTCCCAAGGCTTCGATTCCCACGGACGCCATCTCCCCTTCTCCCCCTCGACCCTCGCGCACTCACCCCGGACTTGTTTAGCCCGGCCCTTCTTTTTTTCACTTCTCCCTCCTCGCCGTTCTTCTCGGGCCCTTCACGAAACGTTACTGTCTGCCCTTCCCCGCAAGATCCTCCCTCTCCCACGCACGATGTCTCCTCCCAACCTCGTTTGTCCCTCCCCCTCTCTTACTCTCCATCTCGAAATGAGCTTTTCCTCTTCTCCTGGTGTTCCCAAATCCTTCCCCCTCCCTCTACCTCCCCACTCAACCCTCACGTTCCTCCTCAACGCGCCCGAGAACTTTTTAAAGCGATTGACTTCAATTTCCATCCTTTTTTTCTCTCTCTCCCCACCCCTCCACCCACAATCTCTCTTCTGAAGGACTCTGCGTTTCCTCCTCTCCTTACTAAATCTCCCTCGCGTCCCTCTTTCCTCTCTTAATATATCTCCATCTCCCTCAATATCTCTCTCCCTCGCATGTTCTCGCTCCCTTCAACGCCTTCGTAAAAGGGGGAGGGGTAATAAGTGAAAAGCAGGGTATCCCCGCCTACCGCGAGTATATTTCATTGAGTTGGTCTATTTCAGGTTTACGGTTTACCCTCCATATTGACAGAAACTATTTCGCGATGAAGATTGGTTGGACTTGAGGCCTCCACTGTTTCCTCTTCTCAAACGCTAAATCCGTTCTGCGTCGGGAGAGGTCTTACGGATAGCACATTATTTACCTGGCTTTCTTATTTGTCCCTGGACATTTTTCGTGGCAACTAGACTGATATTGTCCCGATGTCCCATCTACATATCACTTTCCCAACAAATAAATTTGGTTTCAACGCGTTCCCATCGATCGGGTTCTTCTTTTCTTCATAATACTACTTTTCGGTCTTCTCCTTTTTTTCTCATTTGTGCACGTTTTCAATTTTTATGTTATCCGCCCATTCGATCGTCTTCATCATCAATATTCGAATGTTTCGATTCTCATTCGAGCTTCTTTTTCTCCGTTCCATGTCTCCGCATGAATTTTCCTCGTTTTATCTTTCCGTTTTGTGTACGTATCTTTCCTGAAAATTTAGTCGCCTTTTCTTGGTTAAAATCTTCTTTGATTGAGCTTGAATGACTTTCTTCATCCGTTGCTATGCTGGTCCAAAAAGGATTCGGCTTACATTAATATGTATTTTCTTATAGAAATAGAGATTGGATGTCTTATCTCGATTACTCTGAAGTCAGTCAATCTTGAGAATGAAACCCGAATTGTTTTCAAAATCAATCTTTTCATTTTTCATGAGTTAAAATTGTGTATCGAAAAGTTTCCCTTCCGTATCAAAATACAAGTATCATTCGTAACTGAAATAAATATATTCAGCTGACAGGAAATACGCTGGTAGATTCCCATTTAACAATTACGTAATGCATCGAAACTAATTGATTTAAACGGAAATGTAAAAATCCTGGCGCGTTGTGCAATTTTGGAACGTTTCCACTACTTAATACATGATTCCGCAGCATACAAATCAATACCAGAACGTCTGGAATGCTGTGTATTACGTTGCGTGGTGTAATACTTTCCTCACTAAAGCCATCAACTGATATGGCCCTACCAAGCTTCTTGCAAGGATGTTTGGGCATTCCGAATTTCACTTTGGCTCATGATGCTATTTCCATTTCTTCCTAGTCAACAGACTGATTCATTAGAAAGAATTAAACCATTATAATACAACTATTAATGTACAATAATAGTGACTATGACCATATTCTACGGAGCCTATCGAAAATTTTTGCTGTGACTTACACTTATAGTATATTGGGTACCAAATTTGTAGTACTCATTTTTATGTTATCCAAAATCCCTTATTATTTTTATGCTATCCAAATTCCGTTATTATTTTTATAATTTTTTTGGTTTATAAATAATTTTCAGTCTCAGACATCTACGGATATTAATTGAGCTGCATCACTTCTAATTTCAGTAAAATTTAATTCAGTTTTTTTTTGTTTCTCTGACCGATCTGAGCTCATCAAAAGGTTAACATTGAACATTTTTGGAGATTTTTCATTCCACTTTTCGCAACCATTATATTTTCCATGACTAATGAAATATCTAAAGAATAATTCTGCCGTACCCTGGCTCAATCTTATGGAAACTTCATAATGAAATTGGAAATTAAAACTTTGTTAAGTTCCACCTTAATTTCAGTTGAATTTAAAAAGTTTTATTTTCCAAATTCTAAATATTAGGAAATGATATTCGTTTATCATTATTATCAAAGAATTTTTCGCTTTGAGAGTAACATAATGAATATTAAACTTAGTGCTTCTAGTGTCAGATCGAAAAATAGGATTTTAAGCTTCCCGCGCACATTTTGTTTTCCCCATGATGTCTGTCGAAGTGTGTGCAGTGCATGCAATTTTTTGTGTAAAATAAGTAAAATATTATTTATAAATTTAATTATCGATCAAACATATCGTGACGACACAGAATTAGATATTAGATGGTCCATTATTAACACAGATGAAATACGTAGTAACTCGTAGGAATAACGTTTTTTGATAACTCCATTAGGTAATCAGCATGAGGCAGTTTTAAATCGCCTTTAATTCTTTTTTGGTAACCAAAGTTTTGAAGAATAGTGTTTTCATCGGGATTGCTTTATTTGATCGACATCATCCATTAAAAGTAGAGATTTGTTTAGGTGTTGGAAAAAATCGATTACCCTGGAGTGACACTTTCCTGAAGTACTCCTAGCCGTAATATTATTTTTCTCCATTAAATCCACGAAAATTCTACCACATCAAATGTATAATATGATAAAATACGTGGGTCGGTAGTCCAAGGTGTAGAGCGTTGGACTACTGACCGGAGGGTCTTGGATTTGATTCCCGGGAAAGGCACTCTGGGCACCTGCAGCTCCACCCAAATACTATGTAACTTTTCGGGTACCAGATCTTCCTGGGAAACCATAAACGGCACAGGGAAAGGAACTGGCCCCCCTACACTGATGTGTGAATTTCACACGCCGTATAGGGCTTAGTACTGGGTGAACTTTACCATCGCCTACTAAACCTACGGGTTGATTACTGTGTTTATGGTTATGATGAAATACACATATTGGACAATTGTAAATAACTTTTTCAAAGTAACGCATTTAGGAATCATTTTGACCAATATGATTTTTATAGAAATTATTTCCGTCCAAATTTCTTACACTATTCTAATGAGTGATGGTGGAAGATATAATATTTTGAACATATGAATTTCTCAACAAATTCGGTTGCATTCGGACTTTTGTGAAACCTAAAATTCCAAATATAGAATGATCCATCTTCGACTATCTAAAATATGCTTCCTGACGGATGATTCTGCAAACAACAGTGGATGAAATCACAGAGCAATACGCACAATGCTAGAATTTGTTTTCTCATTTATTACTAATACAAATTAATGGCGGTTGCAATATCTAGTGTCAATACATCGGCTGAGTAATGCATTCAGTAAGTGAAAGAAAACATGATCATTAATAATCAGAGGAAATTCAGTCCCAGGTATTTTTTATTACCCTAGACACCATCTCGAAAAGGGAAAACTTTGCAAAGCGAGCCACGCAGACAATTGGCCAGATCCAAAGGATAATGATATTTTTTATTTAATTATATGAGTAAATCCTTTATAAATAAAAACTGTTGACTCACGACGCTTGTGTAGTTTAATTTAGTTAATATAAATTATCGATTAAATAGGTAAACTATCGCTATTAATTTTAAAAACTATATGATTAATCAATTTTTACCGGCTCCTTCAACATTTTACGTTGGATAAATGTGGTCACGTTCAGATAAAACTTTTGCTTTGGAAGTCACTACACTCATAGAGAGGGATGGATTTACGATAATGACTTATCGAGATTCCAAATGCTTATTAGTTCAGACTAATAACCTTGATAAACACTCAAATGTTCCTAACTTTATGTTGAAAGTTTAATTTTGGAATCCTTGCCAGTTTCAGATGCTTTTTTCTGTGACATTTATTTACAATCTAAATCGTCAACATTATAACCGGTCATAAATCCTATTGTTTATGTGATCCTGTATATAGTTCAATTCTTTCATCTGTTACCATCTTCCTATTTATATATTGTTTCACTTATATATATATATATATACACATATATTTATATATGTATATATATATAAGTGAAACAATATATAAATAGGAAGATATATATATACACACACACACACATATATATATATATATATATATATGTGTGTGTATATATATATATATATATCATCACCAGTTCAATTTCTTCTTCTTCCAGTTCAATCTTTTTCGCCAATGTATTTATCCCCGTTCCCTCTTCCCTTGACAAGTGTCATTGCCAGTCCGTCGTGTCTCAAAGTGGGTCCGAAAACGGTGTCCCTTCTCCATAGAGTTTTATTAGAATTTTTCCCACCCAATTTGTAGAGTTCTGCCCTTTTCAGTTACTCGATCCGGTAATTGAATCTCCAACATTCCCCTATATCAACAAATTTCCGATGCTCCAAGCTGTGTCCTTTCTGATGTCGTTATTTTGCCAAGTTTCACTAATATAGAGGACCACGCTCCAATGTATATGTTTTAATGAAGTTCCCCTAAACTTTCCATATGTTGCCTCCTGTTATTCTCCTCTGATATAATGCCTTCTTCTCGTGGGTTATTCTACTAATTCTTTCGTTGTTGATTCTTCCATTCCCGCCGATTTCTTCCCAAATGACAAAACTTTCGATTTCTTCTTTTAGTAAACTGCATAAAATTTCGAAACTTCTTGTTTTTCTCTGTCAAATAGAGTACCCTTACTCTTAAAAAAATCGTGTATATTTCATATATAGCGGAAAATTAAATATGGCTGATTCTTCTCTCCTTTATTTATAAAATAAATTTTTTAAATATATCTGATTTTACTAAATTGTTTTCTTTTATTTTCCCCCCTCTTACTTTCAACTAAACATGTACCGATGAAGCAATGCGTCAACAACTCATCATTTAAAGAATCATCCAGAAAGCTTCAAATACAGTAAACCGACAATGGCCCTGCATCTTCATCTTTTTCTCTCTCTCCTTTCACTTCTTGATGCTTCCTTAAATGCCTTCTGTCCCTCTCTACCTACATTACCTTGGGCTTAACCTTTTCCCCTCCCCCGGTTATGACCCGTTAGCTACTCCACCTATCTTCCCACCTAATTGCCGTTGGCCATTGAAAGCCATTCCAAAAATAATATTCACATTTGGGCAAAAATGGGAGATTGTAAAATTTCAAGCAACTGCGGGAGATGCCGCAACAGTAACTTTTAACGGAGTCATCCGCTCCTTGTAGCATTACAATGCAACAATTTCAGAGTGTAAAAAGATTTTTACACTCTGAAATTGTTGCATTGTTGGGAGGTTGTATTAAATAATTATTTCCTTTATACATGAACCTGGGGTCCTCCACAGATTCATTATAACTTTAACGTAATCTTATCTCGAACCATTGTAAATTTACATAATCATCCACAATAGTTCATATTACCAATACGGTTCTTATCGTTTGTCGGATGTATAGCTTAATATAATCATAAATATTGATAATTATCAGGGTAATACATAACATCGCTGAATATGTTAAAATGATGCAGTTGTTTCGTTTTTATTTTACGCTGTTTCTTGTGCCTCGAATCGCCTTATCGCTTGGCAAAACCAATGTATTTTTAAGCTGCCTACAAAGGTTGTCATGTCAATGCTTCCTGTAGCGTACACCATACTTAGTAGTCTTCATCCATGCTCTCTATAATCGTTCACGCGTTTTTTTCATCGCTCGCAATCTTTTCTTTTTTCCTCTTTTCATAGAACAAACTCCGTTTTAGACGTCGCATGCGAGGTTCTATGGTTTTTCCACCATGATTGGGAACGAGAAAAAGAATTGGAGCGTTCCATTGATCGAAAATCAGGATAAGGGTGCGGCCATTTTTTTTCACGATCACACAGACGCCATTTTCTCGCATCGCACGGAAATAAACCGTGGCTAATGTAGCGTGTCTTCTTCTTCTCCCTTAAAAGGCTTTTAACCCCGAAATTTGGTGGAGCAATCTCGATGATGCTCCTGACGCAGTCAGGGAAAAACGTTAAGTGGTTTGATGTCATTACTTTGATGTCTAAAATGCTCCATCATTCGGTAATTCATGCACTAACACGTCGTATTGGTGACGTTTACATATATGTATATGTGTGTGTGCGTATCTATGCATGTGTGTGTGTGTATATATATATATATATATATATATTTATTTATTTATTTATTTATATTTATCGAAAATCGAGGGATTTGGGTTCGAACCCCGGTCAAGGTGAATGATTTTTACACACTGAAATTGTTGCATTGTAATTCACATATATTGGATGACTCCGTTAAAAGTTACTGTCGCGGCATCTCCCGCAGTTTATTGGATTGTATATATATATATATATATATATATATATATATATATATATATATATATATATATATATATATATATATATATATATATATATATATATATATATATATATATATATATATATGTATAGATATATAGATGTATAGATATATGTATAGATATATATATAGATGTATATATAGATATATATATATATATATAGATTCTGATGACGACGGCCGTGCCGTCGAAACGTAAATATCCAATGTAAGTGTCCTTCTTTTATGTTTCTATGTGTGTAGTGTTTTTTGTGTTAGTGTTTGTGTGTATATATATATATATATATATATATATAAGCTTAGGTGGTAGAGCATCCGCCCGGCAAGTGGAAGGCCCGTGGTTCAAATCCCGGTTAAGGAAATATTTTTACTTTCGTGATCTGCTCAAAAACCGCCTTCCCCACATGTCCTGTGTTCACCTTTTATGTGTTTTCCTATCCCCTTTCCTTGTACTTATTTCTATGTTTGAATGAATATTTGTGCGCCGTATGGCGGGATTTTCAAGTTTGAATATATATATATATATACATATATATATATATTTATTTATTTATAAATAGTTAATAGCAACAATTTTGTCCATATACCTTTAGTTGAAAAGACAATCACGATTAAAATATTTCATTTTTATGGGAAATTTCCTTACAGAAAATTATATTATATCTAAAGTTAAAGTAGACAGACTAAACAGTAATTTTTACAATAAACGTATACTTACATACATGCGGAGATGACTTGCTTGATGATGATTAGCAAACCAAAAGTGTAACAAACGTTTCTAAGGAAACCTTAATGGAAAGATTATTAACTGTAGCCCATCTTTGAAGGTTACCTTTTAGATGGACCCAGGTCATTCTTTGGAAATAATTCCCTTTAATAAACAATACAAACAAAAATACAAACAGTACAATAAAACCAATTTTAATTCCAGATACAATCTTCTTCCCTTCATTCCGTTGAACATGTTCATGAACATAGGGAGGTAACTCCGGTTAACTAATATTCTCCCTATTGTTTCAGGCTTCACTTCGTGGAAGTATTTAATATCCATACCAAAAAAAAAAAGAAAGATTTGTACTTTTCCACAGATTTTATTAAAATAAATAATAATCTTTCTTTTTTTGGTATGGACAATATTCTCCCCTTTATCTTCAAGGCTTCAATATACTGCATTCCATGAGACAAGTTTTCCTACCATCTTCGAATTCTCTCAGGATTCTTTTCTCCTTACCTAAAATCCCTTTATTTTATCTGCAATCCTTTGCCTTACTTTTCCATCATTTCCGCGCTCCTATGTACATGGCCAGGCGAGCGACCCCACCCCAGTGGACTAAGCTCCGTAGTTTTCAGGGTTAATTATCGCTTTGTGTACATCATGATTTTTTCCAAGTAATTTACGTGGTTACTCTCCAAACTTCCCCAATAGTGCTCTCAACTTAAAAAAGACGCCATCATCTAAATTTTCACCCAACTGGGGTTAGACCCCCAGTTGGGCGACGTTTGCAATGTGATTATATCGTAACGCTGAAGTTCTTCCACCACGTAATGATGTGACCATGGGAAATTAATGAATAATTATAATAACATAGAACTCTCAGGAATAATAAATATTATAAATAAAATGTTATTAGTATGAGCGTAAAAAATAACAAAATTCTTTAAAGTAAACACTGTTTTAGAAGTACACGAGATTTGGATATCCGCCTTCCAGATTTATCTGTGGAGAAACTGAGTTCAGAAGGTCAGTGAAAATTAGATTTGGTGAAATTTTTAGTGAATTAAATGAGTGGAAGTTGAGATAAATACAAAGCAAGACAGATAAAGTGGGTTTTATGGCTGAAATATAAATAAAATATATCGTTAGGTAGGGGAGGAATGGAAATCATTCCTATTCGCCTGAGACTTGGAAACACCGTAGGGGTGAGAAATTTAATGGGGTCGGAATTATTCACGTAAACTTTTGGTGTTAGGAGAAAAAATGTTAAAGTGTCATAATCTCGCTTAATGGTGAGAGAGTTTAATCATGGGCCAATAAAAACTTTTGTGATTTCTTACTAATGTGAAAAGATATTATTTATGATCTTCTACCGTTTGACGTAGATGCTGTGCACACACACACACACACACACACACAGGACTAACCACCTCCGCATTTCTAAGCTTTGCCTAATATGTCAGCCTTCTCAACAATAAATCCTTTTCCAATCTTATGTACTATCTATCTTCATTCATTGCCTCAAAAATGCGTGCATAATTATTAAAATTTCATTGTGTTGATTGAGTAGCACCATATTGATACATATTCAACGTTTGAACGTCATCTTCAAACGTTCACGCATGCATTTACGCATAAATTAGATGTATGTTGTGCAAGCGACGTCCCTTCCGTCTTTCCAGGTACCACAAAATGTCCCTTCTCCCCCGATTAAGAATCTCACCTTCGCTTTGTGTCCAAACTTCATCCCCTTCCCAAAAACACCCCCCTCGCCACACGCACTAAGGAGGGCTGCCGCGCCAAGGGGGTAGGGTGACGTCCCCGGTCCCACAAACTTTTTCCCTTATCT
The DNA here is from genome assembly GCA_037158775.1 of Hetaerina titia. NCBI lineage: Eukaryota > Metazoa > Arthropoda > Insecta > Odonata > Calopterygidae > Hetaerina > Hetaerina titia. The sequence goes on from CM073775.1 coordinate 52,625,660, forward strand.
CAAGGGGTAGCAACGGGTGGAAACGCACTCCCAAGCTCATCCAACATTCAGGCCAACGAGCCAGAGAGATAATGCGATCCCCCTCGACGGCGCTCAAGTACAACGGCCGTAGTAAGCTTTCGCTCTGATGAACATGAGGGTGAAATTGGATAAGCGTATCTTGCTTGTTTTCGAAGACTTTTGTGCTTCATGCAAAATACATACTATAGGTTTTTGTGCCGCCACCGTGACTGTTTGTCCCTCATCGTTTCCATCAAATGTCGGGGACCTGGAAGAGGTGGGCATGACATCTATCTCTCATGGGTAGAAACCCACAGGACCAGATGCAGTTTTACACTGCCTTTTTCCCTCGAGCTATATAATCATCTGAATTGAGAATCAGTACAGATAAACAAACGTCCATCAACAATTCCTTTGAAAGATAAATGTGGAATGAGTTCCTTTGCGGAAAGGCACCAAAATATCACCATCGGATTGTTTTACAGTTTTTTTAAATGTGTGAATTGGTATCAGATTGGGTCAGCTGCCTCCCCATCGAATTTATTGGGAAACAATGAAATGTCTTATTCATGAGAGTTTACTGCAGGGTGAGGCAGCCGCATTGGTTCGTAAACCTGTCACACGAATATACACACACTCTTTCGAACAAATGGCACATAAAAACATATATACATATGTGTGTGTATATATATATATATATCTATATATATATATATATATATATCGATGATGCGGAAGTACTCACGAGAGCAATATAACTTTTGAACGGCACAATAAAACACAGAATAAAACAGATAACACTTAAAAGAACACTCACATTGTAGATTATTTGAGCTTTCGGCCTACTCCGAGGCCTTCTTCAGGTCAGACTCAAAGTCCGACGAGTCGAAGACCGTCGGGTCTGACCTGAAGAAGGCCTCGGAGTAGGCCGAAAGCTCAAATAATCTACAATGTGAGTGTTCTTTTAAGTGTTATCTGTTTTATTCTGTGTTCTATTGTGCCGTCCAAAAGTACTTAATACATATATTTATTAGGTAATCTACCGGTTAAGGTAGGTTTTTGGATGGACACAACTATCAATTAACATTTTGTGACTCCCCACCTAGCAAACTAATCTATATCAGGTCCCTCTTCATCTCGGTGTACTTCTTTCCTCCCTTCATCCCGTCCAACATCCCTATCCTGTTCCTACCCTTACCTCGCTTGCCCAACATTCTCCCCTATATTACCCTCTTCAACATTCCACTACCGCTCAATACGCCTTTCATCCATTTTTCCTGCCTCCATAGGATTTCTCTCAACAAACCCCTCTCCACCCCCACCATTTCTGGTACTTCCTCATTTGTTTTCCTTTCGGTCCATTTCACCTTCTCCATTCTTCTCCACACCCACATTTCAAAAGCCTCCAATCTACGTCTATCCTCCTGCTTCAGCGACCACGTTTCCGCGCCGTACATAGTTACGCTCCATATCAGAGTTTTTACGAGTCTTGTCTTAACCTCCCTACTCAACGTCCCCGTCATCAACTCCCTCCTCCTTGAGAAAGCCTCCTTGCCTAGCGCAATTCTTCTCCTTACGTCCCTACCACTTTGACCGTGTTGGTCCAAAACACTTCCGAGATATGTAAACTGTTCTACCTGCTCTATTTTTTCCCCGCCTATTTTAATATTTAGCTTAGCCTTTTTCTTTCTGGAAAATCGCATAACCTTTGTTTTACTAATATTGATTCTCATCCCATATTTATCGCACTGAACCTCCAATTCACTCAACAATGCTTGCAACCCCTTGGCTGACTGAGCAACTAATGCTTGGGCATCAGCAAACCTAACCGATTTTACGAATTCCCCTCCAACTTTCATTCCTACCTCCAGTTCTTCCCATGCCTCTTTAATCATTTCCTCTACATATACGTTGAACAGTACCGGTGACAATGGGCAACCCTGCCTTACACCTCTTCCTAACACTGCCCATCCGGACTCTCCGTTCCCCACTCGCACCTGAGCAGTCTGAGACATGTACAGGTTGCGGATCAGTCTCCTGTCCCTCCAATCCATTCCTATTTTCTGCAATACACGCATTAATTTTTCCCAATTCACTCTATCAAAAGCTTTTTCGAAATCTACAAAACAGGCAAAAACGTCCTGATTGTATTCTATATTCCTCTCGACTAGTGATCTCATTACTGCAATGGCATCACGCGTACCTCTTCCTTTCCTGAACCCAAACTGATCATCCCCTAAGTAATCATTTGTCTTACTCTCTATCCTTTTGTTGATGATCCTGAGAATAACTTTAGCTGCGTGGGATATCAAACTTATTGTTCTGTAATCCTCACATGACGAAGCCTTTGCCTTTTTTGGAATAGGAACTAACACCGATCTCACAAAATCTTCCGGCCAGATTCCTTCCTCATAGATACTACGAATCAGTCCATATATGGCCTTCTTCCCACCTTTCCCTAACCATTTCAACATTTCTACAGGAATATTGTCCACCCCCACAGCCTTATTTGCTTTCATCTCCTTTAAAGCCCTTTCTATTTCATCGTCGAGTATGCCTGGACCTAAGCTATCTTCTTCTACGTCATGTTCCTTTTCTATGTCTAACCTTGTCGGCCTAAGTTCTTTACCATACAGTGTTTCTATATATTCCTTCCATCTCTCTTGGATTTTTCCTGGTTCAACTATTATCTTACCCCATTTATCTTTAACTGTTAGCACAGCTCTTGCCTTCTTACTTCCCGATAATAACTTAACCTTGCTGTATAGAGCACCAATTTCACCCTTCTTCTGTAAACTTTCCATATCCTCGCATTGCGTTTTCCACCATTCTTCTTTTGCTTTATTTGTGGCCCTTCTCAATTTATTGTTTAACTCTTAATACATATATATATTTATTTATTTATTTATATGTATATATAAGTGTATATATATATATATAGTATATATTTTTTTTTATTCATTCACATGGAAATAGATTCGGAAAAGGGGAAAGGAACGCATATAAAGGACGAACACAGGAGAGGTGGAGAAGGCGGAATTGAGCAGGTCACAAGTGTAAAAATATTTCCTTAACCGGGACTTGGAAACCGGGCATTTTCCCACCTCTTCTGCGTCCTTAATGTTTCACTAGATATCAACCATAGCATTTTTTTTCTTTGTGAACGCACACCTGAGCAGATATACGAGTATGTTTGAATATATAGACGAGATGATGATACGTTCGTTTGATTACGCCGAAGTAACACAGAAGTGTTGAATAAACAAACTTGGAGAGCAACAAACAATATAAGAACACATAAAAAGAACACTCACCCGTTATTTCTTAATACATATATGTATATTTTCTGTATATACTATATATATGTATGTATGTGTGTATGCATATATATATATATATATATATATATATACATTCAAACACGAAAACCCGTCATACGGCGAACAAATATTACTTCACACATGGAAATAGATATAAGGTAAGGGGAAAGGAAAACACATATTTGGCCAATGTGGCTCGTCTCTTCTTCTGACAATGCGTGCCATGAAACGTACCGTTCTGTTCCTATCCTCTATAATGCTTTATGTTTGCTAACCTACTGCCCTTTCTTCTTGTGTGTGTATTGTCTATTTCTCCTTTGGTGGTTGAAACAGCTGTCTAACGCCATCTCTGGGGCAAGAAATCGGAGCACTTGGGCGCTTTATAAGATCGCAGATCTTAGTGTAAATTAGGTTTCCTTATACTGGTTGAGCATCCGCCCGGAAAGTGGAAGGTTCGGTGTTCAAATCCCGGGTAAGGAAATATTTTTACGCTTGTGATCTGCTCAAATTCGCCTTCGCCACCTTTCCTGTGTTTGTCTTTTATGTTTGTGTTTTGCTATCCCCTTACCTTATATCTGTTTCTATGTGGGAATATTTATATTTATATATAGTAGTGCATTCACAAGGAAAAAATTAGTTTTTATGGTACACACCATTATTAATTAAAATAAAGCTTCCTAGCAGAATAATTCGGAAATTTAATGCCAGAAAATATAAATTTTAAAATTTTTCCTCATCTTTCAAAAGAGCACTCACTCACGCACGTGTAAACCGAAATCCTATGCCCCCCTGATACGTATTAACAGATGCCGCAGTTGAAAAATTGTTTTCAAACTCCATGGGCTATTGTACTTATAAGGAGTCAACCCTATAGTCTTATTCCGGTGGGTCTGGTGCCGTCCAGATGGTCTCGAGTTCCAATCTGAACGATGCCCTGAGCATTTTGAACCGACTCCCAGATACGACCAGAAACGCCTAGGGAAACCGCAGGTGGAACAGGGAAATGAACTTGCCCATGTACCTGGAGGACCTCCACCCACCCTAGAGGTTAGCGTGAGGTGAGCTCTAACCCTCGACCCGATAAAATCAGCCTTGGGGGACAAAACTGCGGTGGTGTGTGTTGGCACCGTGGAAATGGTGTCACCGCCACCACCAAAACTGCGCGCTCGCCCCTTCCCTCTTTATCCCGGCGTTCAATCGGAGTCAACGGAGCCTTTATCGCAACGCCCTACCGGGAGATGGCGCAGCAACCGCTCAATTGCGGACCGGCGGAAACGCCTCCTCCCTCCTCAACCACCCTGGATATTGGTTTCGGTGCCTGAAAGCGATTCCATACCCACCCCCAAACGCCTCTGGCCATTCGGTCCCGCGGATATCCACCCGAAGGTCCCCCGAGGGGGAAAGGGTTCCCCCCCCCTTCCATCCTCGGTCAACTCTTGGGTGTTGGGTGGTAGGAATATCCATTCAAATATCGGACGCGTCTACCAGTTCAGTGTGTGGTGGTTTGGATACTAGTATTTTCGGAAAATAATCGATCCTACGCTTATTTTTGGTAGCATCAGGCTATGGAACACTCAAAATTTTACTTTACTAACTGTTAATAATCGGGCGTGATATGACGGATATTGAACATAATATGCGTACTACTATACAGCAACTTTTCACTTGGAAATTTATGTATTTCGATCATGGTTTTCAAGTCATAACTCTCTCATCGTGTGCAGAGAGCATACAAGTTATTATTACAGATGCCATGGAGGGGGCAGGACAGGATGAGAGGGGTGGGTGGGAAAGGAGAGGCGAACGTAGGTCATTGTTTGGTAGAGGTTAGCAGAATGCGGTCGAAGGGACGGAGGGAGAATTAGGGTCAGGAAATATATTCGACTGGAGTAAATCATTGGAGTTTTAAAATCAATGTTTTCAGACTCAAACGAAAAGTCCATGGTTCTTTCTTCGTGCCTTACAAACGGATATCCACGAAATATCGGCCTCAACTATCTCTCATATCAAGTTTTCAGACTCTAATTTGTCGAATTTCATCTCCAAATTGAACGAAAACGTTCTGAATTTTACGAAAATAATTATTGCGGCGCAATTTCTTTCATCACACAGTATCTTTAATTGCTACAATTCCCACAAGTACCATAACAAATTATTTTCGTGAAAACTTCATTTTTATCCAAATTTCACGCCGAGGCAGAGGGAATTACGAAGCAGAGAGAATTAACTCGCATGTTAGAAGTGCATTAAATTGGTTGGCGAGAACACTGTGATTACAAGAATCGACTACACTAGACAAATCGATGCAGGAAAATCTTTTTTCAATCGAATGATTCGTCAAAGCAACAAAACAAAATTCCCCTGCGGCAAGTTAAATTTCTGAAAATAAAGAGATAAAGTATATCAGTGTGTACTATTATTATTATAACTGATTATTAAACACCCTTCCCCCGCCCTTATGTGGTATATAAGAATAATATGTATCAGTTATGCAACAAAACATTACCAAAACTTCAGATTTTTTGGGGGTTGGGATCTAGAGAAACGCCATTTAAGGTGAAACGAACGTAAAATATGAAGGTTACTCATTGCACGTGGAGTGATGGGAGGAAGTTTTGCGACATTCCACTTTACTTTTTTCCCCTTCAAGCGTTATTGTACACTTTTAAAGAAGTCTAGTATGAGTTCTTTAAACCAATCTGGACAAGACACTAAGAAAAGGTATTCGTTGTCAGTGAATTACTTTGCCCGAGAATAGAGTATCACTCTAAGTTTACTGAGTGACTACACACTGAGTTTAATTAAAATTGGTAATTTTCCACCAAATAAAATATTTTATTAATACGACCAGTTTCGATGTTCCTACATCATCTTCTGCTCCAGAAGATGATGCAGTTACATCGAAACCGGTCGTATTAATAAAGATTTTATTTTGTGGAAAATTGCCAATTTTAATTAATCATGATATTCCACCATATCACGCCTGAAACGTCTCTTTTTATCACTGAGTTGATAAGAAAATCTAAAATAGGGTCATCTAGGGAATGAAAAAGTACGTGCAAGGTTTTAATTTTTAGAGGAGTGTGAAGGTGTATGTACACCATTACGCAATCCAAATAAATCTGTTCTTTGTGACGATCATAGGTAATCAGCAACGTGATTGTATTCCAACGACACTCAAAAATAGGATCAACATTCCGGTTGTAGAAGCCTTGTAAGAAAAACCTTCTGTAACTTCAAAGATGTAAGAATGATAATTTTAAATGAACAAATCATGTTACTGAACCTTGGGGAGAAAATAACTGGGAAGCACTTGCATATATGATGAGATAAGCCTAAGGATATCGGAAATCTCAACGTCCTACAATTTCAAGTACTTTCTACGCCACCACAAAAGAAAAAATTAAGGTCATGGCTCTCCCGAACTTCCTAACCTACTACCCATCTGACCCTATCTGAACATCCTATTTCCTAACCTATATCCTAAACCCAAGTAAAGCTTCATAGCCCTAACCTTATGTAAATATATGTAAATCGAATCACCAACCCTGACACTACCTCAAAAAAACTATATTTTAATATATATATATATATATATATATTATTTATCCCTCCCATGGACTACAACCTTGTCGTGGTGGAAGGGCTTGTGTGTTCCGATGACCCCTAGAGCTGTGCTGGCGGGAGTAATAATAATTACTCCTGGAAGGGTCACCCATGCCAGATAGGTCGAAGGTTAGGAGCCAGACGAAAGGTAGTCCACGCAGCGTCTGTTCCTCAGTGAGGCGGCTGCAATGGCGTCTGACCCCAGTGGGGCGGCCATTAAGTGATGGTGTCACGTTAAAAACACTATTGAGGAAGGCAACGGGAAACCACCTCAATTATGATTCCCAAGAATATTATGATGGGCACTATAGATAATATGAGTCCTGGCAACTACGGGACACGGCCCAAGAGGCCGTGTGTCGTGCCCGGCAGCGGGAGAGGCAAGGCTTCCGCGGTCGTCATCCCACGAAACCCTTGCGGGGAAGGAATAACTTCAGCAGGACAGAAGACTCAGAAGAAGGCGAAAGTAGTTAGAATAGGAACCTGGAACGTCAGGACAATGTTGAGGAGAGGCAAATTAGAAAATATTAAGCGAGAGATGGAAAGAGGTAACATAGATGTTTTAGGCCTCTGCGAGGTGAGATGGAAGGATAGCGGGGATTACTGGAGTGACAATTATAGAGTAATATACAGCGGCGGGGATGAGAGCCAACGAGGGGTTGCCGTAATTTTAAATAAAGGGGTAGGAAGAAGCGTAGTCAACATAGAGCAAGCGACAGATAGAATTTTACTCGTAGAGATTAAAGCAGAGCCGACGAACTTGGTCATTATTCAGGTATACATGCCACCGAGCAACCACAAGGAGGAAGAAGTCGATAGGATGTATGATGAGTTAGAGGATATCATCGCGAGTGTTCCTGCAGGGAAACATTTGATAGTGATGGGGGATTGGAATGCGACGGTAGGCGAAGGAAGAGATGGTGGTGAGGTGGGGGACTATGGGTTAGGCACGAGGAATGAACGCGGGGAGAAAGCAATTGAATTCTGCAGGAGACAGGGGTTAGTCATCACTAACACATGGTTTAGACACCACAAAAGGCGTAGGTATACATGGAAAATGCCAGGTGACTCAGAAAGGTATCAGTTAGATAATATTATGGTTAGGCACAGGTTTAGGAACAGTGTGATAAATTCGCACAGTTTCCCAGGAGCGGATGCGGACTCTGACCACAATTTAGTTGTTATGAAATGTAATGTTCGTTTCAAGAAGATAAGGCAAGGGCGGCGGGTTAAAAAATGGAATTTAGAAGCAGTAAATGAATTAACGAGGAAGGAGTATCAGGGGCTGTAGAGAAAATGATGGATTACGGTAAAGAACTGAGTGCTATCGAAGAAAAATGGGAATGTATCAAGAAAGGGATATTGGAAGCCGCTAAAGACACTATAGGAACCGTTAACAGGAAAAGGATAAGGAAACCATGGGTAACGGATGAGATGATTGCGAAGATGGATGAGAGAAGAAGATGGAAAAATGTAAACACAGAGTTAGGCAAAATGAAGTACAAAGAGTTAAACAATAAATTGAGAAGGGCCACAAATAAAGCAAAAGAAGAATGGTGGAAAACGAAATGCGAGGATATGGAAAGTTTACAGAAGAAGGGTGAAATTGGTGCTCTATACAGCAAGGTTAAGTTATTATCGGGAAGTAAGAAGGCAAGAGCTGTGCTAACAGTTAAAGATAAATGGGGTAAGATAATAGTTGAACCAGGAAAAATCCAAGAGAGATGGAAGGAATATATAGAAACACTGTATGGTAAAGAACTTAGGCCGACAAGGTTAGACATAGAAAAGGAACATGACGTAGAAGAAGATAGCTTAGGTCCAGGCATACTCGACGATGAAATAGAAAGGGCTTTAAAGGAGATGAAAGCAAATAAGGCTGTGGGGGTGGACAATATTCCTGTAGAAATGTTGAAATGGTTAGGGAAAGGTGGGAAAAAGGCCATATATGGACTGATTCGTAGTATCTATGAGGAAGGAATCTGGCCGGAAGATTTTGTGAGATCGGTGTTAGTTCCTATTCCAAAAAAGGCAAAGGCTTCGTCATGTGAGGATTACAGAACAATAAGTTTGATATCTCACGCAGCTAAAGTTATTCTCAGGATCATCAACAAAAGGATAGAGAGTAAGGCAAATGATTACTTAGGGGATGATCAGTTTGGGTTTAGGAAGGGAAGAGGTACGCGTGATGCCATTGCAGTAATGAGATCACTAGTCGAGAGAAATATAGAATACAATCAGGACGTTTTTGCCTGTTTTGTAGATTTCGAAAAAGCGTTTGATAGAGTGAATTGGGAAAAATTAATGCGTGTATTGCAGAAAATAGGAATGGATTGGAGGGACAGGAGACTGATCCGCAACCTGTACATGTCTCAGACTGCTCAGGTGCGAGTGGGGAACGGAGAGTCTGGATGGGCAGTGTTAGGAAGAGGTGTAAGGCAGGGTTGCCCATTGTCACCGGTACTGTTCAACGTATATGTAGAGGAAATGATTAAAGAGGCATGGGAAAACTGGAGGTAGGAATGAAAGTCGGAGGGGAACTCGTAAAATCGGTTAGGTTTGCTGATGACCAAGCATTAGTTGCTCAGTCAGCCAAGGGGTTGCAAGCATTGTTGAGTGAATTGGAGGTTCAGTGCGATAAATATGGGATGAGAATCAATATTAATAAAACAAAGGTCATGCGATTTTCCAGAAAGAAAAAGGCTAAGCTAAATATTAAAATAGGCGGGGAAAGAATAGAGCAGGTAGAGCAGTTTACATATCTCGGAAGTGTTTTGGACCAATACGGTCAAAGTGGTAGGGACGTAAGGAGAAGAATTGCGCTAGGCAAGGAGGCTTTCTCAAGGAGGAGGGAGTTGATGACGGGGACGTTGAGTAGGGATGTGAAGACAAGACTCGTAAAAACTCTGATATGGAGCGTAGCTATGTACGGCGCGGAAACGTGGTCGCTGAAGCAGGAGGATAGACGTAGATTGGAGGCTTTTGAAATGTGGGTGTGGAGAAGAATGGAGAAGGTGAAATGGACCGAAAGGAAAACAAATGAGGAAGTACTGGAAATGGTGGGTGAGGAGAGGGGTTTGTTGAGAGAAATCCTATGGAGGCAGGAAAAATGGATGAAAGGCGTATTGAGCGGTAGTGGAATGTTGAAGAGGGTAATAGAGGGGAGAATGTTGGGCAAGCGAGGTAAGGGTAGGAACAGGATAGGGATGTTGGACGGGATGAAGGGAGGAAAGAAGTACACCGAGATGAAGAGGGACCTGATGTAGATTAGTTTGCTAGGTGGGGAGTCACAAAATGTTTATTTGATAGTTGTGTCCATCCAAAAACCTACCTTAACCGGTAGATTACCTAATAATAATAATAATATTATTTATATTTAATATATATATAAACAAAAACAATGCGTAAAATAATAATAATAACAAAACATTATATTAATAACATTAAAAAATAATGATAAATAACAATAATTAAAACCTTCCTATCCTATATTATTTTGAGAGCCCTACTAAATTACCTCCATATATGTATCAACCCTGCCTCAAAAGGATTGTAAATCCGAAGGAGTAGTAAATAGGTTTACTACCTTACGACGGACGGACGGAAGATTTCTTTAGAGACGGAATTGAAAAGCTCTTGTATCGTTATGATAAATGCCTCATTTTAAATGGCAACTATATGGAAAAATGTTTTTAAAATATGCTTTTCAAATGCATATAATAAAATTTTGTCTTATCGATAGGTTCATATTTTACGTATTTCAAAACGTAAGTTACTTTTTGAACAGTTCTCTCTGACAACTCCCGAGATTTTCAATCGTAGCTCACATTTCAACAGTTCACTGCGAGCAAAGTAGAATAACCACAGTCTGCAATACTACCATAGCAGGATGCGTACAGACGGTGGGTAGGTTCCAGCCCTACCCACCTCCACGCTAGGCCGAAGCGTAAGGTACTTTCTTCACAGCCCTCATAAATATAATTCATACATGGCTTCACCAATCAGTGCCTAGAGTCTATGAAGCCGTATGTATCTGTTCTGAAGATCTTTTGCATCAGTTAAATGACAAATGAATAAATTATGAATTAAAATAAATAAGCCCTTAAAAGGTAAAGCAGAATTATTTTGAGTGATTCCAATTGCAGAATGTTCTTCCGATTGAGACAGAGACATGAGGTAACCGAATAACTGAGTATATTTTGAGAAAGGTGCGAAGAAGAATAGCAAAAACTAAAATTGACAAATATAAAATACCAGTCATGGCGGGGGAAGTGGAAGAATTATTGGAAAATAGCCAAAGAAGGTGAAAAAAAATTGGTTTCTGGCCATCTTGACTGGCAATAGGATGCTAATGAGGGGAAAATATTGAGTAAGTGAGGCATTAGGGTAAGCGAGGAAAGGATTAGGTGTTTTTAGAAGGAATGAACAGAGGCGGAAAGTATATGGAGTTCGAAAATTACTAATGCGCACAGTTTAAATCTTTAAAGCCGTGTTTTCCAAGATGTGGATTTTAAGTATTACTTACGAGTCCCCGAGTCCACCAAAAAACTTCTTTGAAAAGTTTTTGATTAGATTAAATTTACAAATAATAGAGAATTATATATTCATAAAACTTTCATCAATTCACCCTGAATGATTAATCCTATCATATTTGTATCGAATAGTCAACAATGAATGATTGGTTATCGACTAAACCCCTCAACTGTTCACAAATCCTGGTTGCTATTGTTTTCACCCTATGCATGTTTGTGTGTGTGTGCGGAGAGAGGGGTATTTGGACCTACCGTGTGAGTTTACTCTCAACGAGAGCTTCTTCGAGGATTGAGGTGGGGCCCTAACCCCCATTCCCGATGAGGAGAGTGAGATCCCAGGTGGCGCTTTACCGTCACTCCCCTATTGTCCCCGTCCCTCTCCTCCAATTCCCAGACATGCGACAATATGGGTCGGCAATCCGCGTTCCCTGCTGTAAAAGGTTTCGGGAATGGGCATATTCCGGAAAGCGACACCTGGGGGCGGCGGTTGCGGACGTGTGGCGGATCGCGTGCTCCTAGAACAACGAGGGAAGGAGATCGGCTTGGGGAAATATCTCCCTCCACGATAAATACATGCGAAACAAACGCTAGATTTCCTTTATTTCCGAAGGATTTGAAAATTTGTCCGGGAGGGGGAGAGGGACGCGTGGAGGAGGTTTCGCATCTGTTTCCGACCCTTCGCATGTGGATGGACTCCTCATCCCCCCTCACAGTGGTCCAAAATCGAAGAAGTCTGGCCAAAATTAATACCGCATTTATTTTATAAACTCTATAACTGTTATTTTTATCAATTATTGACGCAATCAACCGTTCTTTGCTATCACAATTGAAGCAAACAACTTTTATACGAAAAATCCTCTGAGCAATGTCCAAATAGTTGACAGTTTGTCCTAGTCAACGAATTTATTTCCAATAGAGTTTTGATATACATGCTGAAGATGATGTAATGCGTCGACATGTGGTCGGAAATCAAATCTATTAGCAAGTGGAAAATTGTAAAATTAATTGGTCAATAACACGTTCCGATTCCATCGAATCACGTCTGAAACTACGCAATTCGTACATACTTTAAAATAAAAACGGTGTTAATATAAACCAGCTTTCCTCAATTTTGGTTCATTGTGAGACCAAATGCGGTATAAGAAGCCTTCAAGCAATAGTTATATGAAGCGTGGTTTTTGTACGGGATGGAAACAATATCGATGTATGAAGTTGATAGATGTTGGAGACTTGTGAGAGTTGGCTGTAGAAAATAATGAAAACAGAACGAATTCTATGCACGATAGGGAAGGACTGATGGTTGTTGGGATAGATCGAAAGAAGAGAATAAAAGCGGATGCAGGACTTTTTTATGAGCGATAGAATGTTTTAAACTTGAAATTGAGGGAAGAAAGCGAGGTGAGACAGGAGGCCATATAGGAATAGAAATTTTGGACGGGATAAATAGAGGCAGAAAGTGTACCGAATTGGAGAGTTAAAAGTGATATTTCTTTGTATCGTGTTGTCTGAAACGGAAATTCAGCAATAATTAGCCAGGATGTACATTAAAATAACCTACGCATATCAATTGATAGAATAGCATTAATTGGAATGATCGTTCATAGAAGCCAGGTAATCTGGTTTAGTCCTTACGGAACCTCTGCGTGTAAATATCCTTAGAATTAATTAATCTTCCATCATTAAAAAAAGCATAAACACAGTAATCAACCCGAAGGTCGGTTTAGTAGGTGATGGTAGAGCTCAACCATGTACTTCCATCATTATACAAATCTAAATCATTTTAGCTACCAATAGGTTTATAAGCACTGGAGGTGCTCCAGTTGCTACCGATCCGTCACCGCAAACAAAAAAAATAATTTCATGATAACACAACGCCCCTGGGCGGATTCTAACCTGCAACTGTCATCTAAATCGGTGAACTTGGAGCCTAGCCGTCGATCTCGGTCGGAAACTTAAATAAACTTTTGTTTCTTTTGGTCCAGTAATATTTAATTCTTCAATTTTGTTTTCATTTGTATTTTTGCGTATATTTTCGCTGCGTGAGGCTCGCGAAGGAGTCCTTTTTTCCGAATTCCAACCGAGTAAGTTGATTTTCATGGCAGCGGTATGCCAACATTCTTAGAAGTGCCTTCAGGTCAAAGTGGGAACTGAGGCGTTTTTGACATGAAGAAGCCTTCAGAAGCAGTGACGAAACTTTTGTCAAGAACTTCAACTTTCGCGGAGAAACCCGGAAGAAAAGCTCCTTAGTGTTATTAGGATCGTTGGCCTTAAAAAGGGATTTGTGAATATAATGGTTAGCATTTATTATGGATGGAAACGTTTGTTTGATGATCACCATCCGACGAACCTCTCAACCTTGAGCTCATTACAGTTCTGAGACCAATTTTTAGCGAGAATATTTCCCCGCTTCTATTCTCTGAATTCATTACTATCTCTTTTTCGAAGGGTCTGAAATGATGGAAATCAAGAAGGATCCGACACAGAAAGAAGACTCCGGAATTGATCAATTTGTAGTCATTCTTGACTCTATGCTTTCCGCAATGGTTTTCAAAGGTTCCCGTCAAATTCGAATTGAATACTCTCTATCGAAAGACAAGAATAACTTTCTACGCGTAATAGAGATAGATAGTAATAGATAGCGATAGTAGGTAGAAAGTAATAGAGATCTGTGGATTAAGATATATTGTTATAGGTCATGGTAATATATTCATGAGCCAAATGGCATTATAATATTCCTCAATTGTGTGTAATGCAACAGGTTTTATCTAAAAAAAGGGCATTTTCCTACCTGTTGTCAAATAAAAATTTAGTTTAGTCAAAATAATGAGCTTGGGTTTGGTAATATTTGATAAATGATACGTGATTTTCTTTTTCCAATATTGAGTGAGGAGGATGAGACAACAGAATGCTGTCAAAAAGTAGACTAAGTCTGCTCGATCTATCTATTTTATGTAAGGCTATTAGAGAAAGCTGTATGAAAGAGAAGTGCCTCAGAGAAATATCATACGCAAGTAATTCATACTAGTGCCATTAATGTTTAATTATTTTTAAGGGAATTAAGGTATATAAATTGAAATTGATGGGAAATTTTGGATTTGAATAGTACGCTTCGCTACCTTAAATAGCTAAAGCACTCGTTCGGTCATTGAGGGATCCGGGTTTGAATTCTGGTCATGGCGGATAATTTTTACACTTGAAATTTATTGCATTAAATGGGCTATATTAAAAACCTGAATCAAAGATATCCTCGAATGAATTAGACGTCATAATGAAAGAAAAATTAAAGATTCCAAGGTTACCAACGTTCAATCGTTTTAGCCTCGACTTTGTGGAATTCCATTTTTAATCTACTATAGAAGAGAACAATGGAATTTCACACAATCTTTGTTGCTTGTTGCTTTCAACTCAACAATTTTTTTGCAATATCATGTTACATGTTAATGTTTACCAGAATATGACGCCAAGCGTTGAAACCTAGTTGTACGTACCAATATTAAAAATTGTGTGAAATTAAAGTATTCGCTTCAATATATTATGAAAGAAAAAATATGGTAATGTGTTTTGCGATATATGCGTCCAAAAGAGATACAATATTCACGCAAAAATCAGATTTTTTTACCGTAATATTGGAAAAAACATTCTCTCCTTCCACCTTATTTGCTCCAGGAAGCCCCACTCGTATTAGATTGCTGTTTTCACGATAACGTGTCACTGTACTTCACTTTTACCTATTTCCTATCTTGTAAGTCACATTATGTAGCTATTATCTAGTCTACTGAGGTTTACTAAAAGTACTGATGCACGGTTACGACGTTATCCCGTAGAGTAGTACCCCATAAGGGCTAGTACTCACAAAACCTTGGATTTTGGACGACTAGTTCTTTTGCATCCGTAACAAAATAGTGACCCTGGATGAGATGTGATGGTGAAGTGCGACATGATCGTCTCAACCCCAAATCAAAGGTACCATATTGATTGCGAATATTCTAGGCGTGGTTGCACTTTTTTTCGTCCTCTGCCAATCCGGCGTGTGATTGATTGTCGTTTTCTAGGCGGTTGAATACATTCTTTCACTTTCGAATTTTTTTGTGGAAATGATAACAATTAGGGTTGGGTCAACTCCAAAGATGTAATTGGATCCGGACCCTCTATCTTTCAATAATCTCAAATCTGCGAATATCGAATCCCATGATTACATTTTTAATTGAGGTCCGGATCCCCATTTCTTTTTTTCATCAATTGAATTGATGTTCAACTTTATATTTTTATGTAAAAGCATATATCCACAAGAAATCTAATTTACTTTTGCCTACGACTAAAATTTCAATAAAAACAGCATGTAAGTGATTGCCAATTCCAGGTTTAAATGCGAAATTTATCAATTCTTAAATGTAAAACAGTATTTCCCTTTTTCTTAATGTTCTGTGCTCTAAACATTATTGTATCTTCCTTCCTGCCATTATATCTGTAAGAGAGTAGATTATATGAGGTGAAAAAAAAATATTCACTCGAAAATATTTTATCCCCTCCGTTATTCACTCCAGTGTCGATAACGGTAGAGGACTGGGTAAATCTATAGGGATCCAGGAAGCTGGATTTTATTCTAATGAAACGAATAGCTATTTAATTATAATAAAATAATAATGTTATTCCTCTTTTTCTCCTTTAAGACTCTTTCTATATTATCTATTCATGTACTATTTTAGCACCCTTGTGTTACGGAAAGACTTTAACTTTGAATCAGCGGTTTTAAATTTTCATTCATAGGGTCAATGTATTCGAGGAAATTTCAATGAATAGTAATAATGCAAAGCTTATTCTCGTAATTTATTTTTCAAAGATTAATTTAATGCTTTATTAGTTGCTTAGTGTGTAATCTAATTATATTGGGTATATCTAATTGATTTGATTTCAGCGGCAGCCGGACGTAATCGTAGGGGTCAAATCAAATTAAATTCATACCAAACTTCTATTCAATAAAATTAAATGCTCGCACAGTAAATCATGTGAACGAAAATAGAGTGATCACTCTTTGTTAAGCAGGTCTTGTAGAATTTAAAGGCGCATTATTCTTAACTTCTCTATCGGCTTACACTCACAAACTCTGAACAATAGGTCGATCAATGGTGGCATAGGCATAAAAAGAACAAAACTTCGCGCATGACGTACGATTTCAAACATGTAATAGTAATTTGAATCCAAAGAAACCATTTCCCCTTGACCGTGATCTGGATTCTAAATGGATGCTGATAAACCCTAATGTAAGCTCTGGTAATATATTACTATGCAATTTTTACGTATTAACACCTTGGCTATTATTATTAACTGCGTCATGATAAAGTACCTTCGTAATGAATTTGACAAGGCAGATCTTCACCCCTGCAGTTGATTTCCGCGCGTGTGATATATTCTATACTATCATGGGTTGGTAAGATTTTATTAATATTAATTCAAACATAATTTCAATTGCTATTTATTAATGTTAAATTTTTAATAAATCAATTACAATGAGGTAAATTTTTAAAATTCCATTACCTTCTCTCGCAAGTGTTTTGGATAAGGTAGTTTTAAGTCTATTAGACTCTTCAAGGTACTTGAAACCTATGTATACAATTGGAAAAATCGCCGATATTTTTATGATCTTCAATAAAATTAATTATTATATTAATTATATCACATATTATGTAAATTTTTCACTCAACTTATTTTTGATCCTGATATTGTTTCCTCTTTGATATAGTATGCACTTGTGGAACAACACAATCTACCACCGCGAATTTAGATTTGGCGCAGACCTTAACACAATTACATTAGTTTTCTAGCTTGGAAAATTTGAATGCGAACATGATTGAGCGCTTGCCATCCTGCTTCAATTTGTACTGATTCACTTGGAAATTATTATTCTCGAAGCTTCGTTTACAATGAAATATAATTTCTCCACGCTCCACCGTCTTTTGATCATCGTCACCAAGGTGCTTGTTAGGTCTTCAAACCCGATATTCCAAATTCGTTGATTGTATTAACGAATTAGATTGACTCTTGTCGAGTTCACTTGTTCTATAAGATTAGATTCCCAGAATCCTGGCCCCGTCCCAAATAATAATGAGCGTAAACGAAAGCTCTTGATTTACGAGCGTTCGATTCATGAACGTACTGAAGGTTTCGCGAAATTACACTTAAATCTCCCGAGACTTTATGAAGGGTGTCCGATATTGTACTCGTGTATATCAGTTTCACGTGTTTAGTTTCGTAACTTACTGCATTGATATGCTATGCGATGCATACTGTGAATACATTTGACGGAGAAAAACGAATGAAGTTTTAAATAACTGCATCTGCATAGTAAATACTAGGGTGTGTGGCAGTGGACAATTACACACCAGTCATGCAGCAACAAAACCAACCCCTGCCTAAATGTTAGTTAACTACGAAAATGCGAAATACTTGATACAATAGAGACGATGCAACCATAAAAATAGACACCGCCGTATCTTAGGGCAAAAAACCTACCCACACAAGCAAGACCAGGAGCCAACAGCATGAAGAACAACAAAATAAGTGACAGGCAAACCAATGACAACATTCCACCCCATATTGATTATTTTTCATCCCTCTTTTTCCAAAATTACGGTCGTCCGCAGCAACTCGTTGCCTGACATCCTTCATGGGAAATACGACATTCCAAAAACTGTTTGTTCTGCAGTAGTCGCCTTTGAATTTACTTTCGTATCTCCCCCACCGGAGTACAATGGGACAAATAATACCTCATTAAAATCTTAGCTGAAGAGACCCACCGCCAGCTCATGAAAGAGATCTCTGCTGCAAATTAACCCTCACTCCGTGAGTATTTCCAGCCTGACACCGCCAAAAATTCATATATGCGTCCTAGCTCATAACGATAATGCTTCGAAAATCCAACTCCTCCCCTTCGACGCACGATCCAACACGGTAATCAAACCGATCCCGCGAGGAACCCACTCGCTAATATCGCACTTCAAATGAGACCCAACCAGCGAAAGTCGGCATCACCCAACCCCATCGTCTTTCACCCCAATAGTCACCCAACAAAATCCCAATTTCTTGCTAGCTTACCCTAGCTATGATTTCTCGTACCTATTCTTTTTTTACGTCCTAAGAACTATTAGAAGATATAAAGAACTGATGAGGAAAACATATTAAAGCGAACGAAAAGTCAGTCTAGGAAAAGTGTATGTAATAGTTATTATAACTGTGCTGCCCGAAATCAACCTTAAATGAGTGGACAAACTGTGATGATTTTTCATAAGGGGCGCTTTTTCCATATGCCAGACAATCCATTATGTCCGCTTCTTTCAAAGGTTCTCGACTCGACTAAAATTCAACTCGTGCAAGTATACGTCCATGGATGTCAAGGTCGTTGCAATGCATAGTGTATCTTAATACCTAACACCGTCCAGCACCAACACCTCCGAAAATGACGACGCATGCATAGAGCTCACATATGGCCTAAGGACACAAAATAATGATCTTTATGAAAGCAGCTCCTTTCGTCCACAATTCCACTTCTGCACGCTATCCCTCAGTTCACTGTAGAGAATTTTGTGGCGTTGCTGATGTCAGAAATAAAGTCAAATGAACCCTAACTCACGTTCCCGAAATACATATTTGTAATATTTAATGAACTGTCATTGCTAAATTTAAAAATGAGCGATTAGCACAACTTGTGGAATATCAGGTCTCAGATACAAATTTGAAATAATATAGGGTCACATCTGAAGGGAAATATTTAGAAAAAATTGGAAAACATTGCAAATGTTAACTTAATCGGATAACTTGAAAAACATTATTTACTTTTGTGTTTTAAATCAGTCCAGCCATTATATTAGGGAGATATCTTCTATTCTTAGCTAGACAGAAGTTATGCATATTTTGACATAGTCACCGACAACATGGTAGACGGCGACGGTGTTGAAGCGAAATTGTAAAATTTCAATTTATCATCCCATATTATTAAGTTATAGGCAAACTATTAAGGAAATGTACTTATTGTCTTTAATATTCTCTAGTTTCTGTTTAATGATGAATTATGTCATCAGTTTAGGCAAATAATATTCGTTTACTGTCAGTCAAAGGACTTCAATATTATATATGTCTCTTGAAATTTGATATAATGAAAATTAAACCCCTTTCCATTCCAGTTTTTATGAGGTAATCAGACGGAAATAGTAAAAGTGAAAAATATAAATCCAAAGGAAGAATAATATGAGGTAGCAAATTCATATTTTCTGCCTAAAAAAAAGATGCAAATATCAATATCCTCGACAATATCTCCGACCTTCCCTATCATATATCACTTCAATGAAGTCGCTTCGTGATTTTTTCCCAATTAAGTTTTGGATCGTTTATTTTGGCATTCCAATTATTCAGGTATATTTTAATTTTATGTATATGTGGTTGTGTCCCGAGAAAAATGGGTTACAGTTTCATCAAATTTGCCGAGCAAAACTCAATCAGAATTCAATCCAATGCGATAAATGAATCCAACGGGGCATCGTTCATTTCCAAAAGAATTATTGAAAATACGTAATTTCAAATTTGTCCCAAAGTAATTTATTGGGTCATTAAAATATTTCCAGTGAGGACTTATGTTTGAATTTTTTGATGTTTTGGGGCAACCGAAGTGCGTATACATTCATTTTGTACGCTAATTTAGCCAAATGGACTCCATCAAACTTTTAATGCGTAACATCAATTTTATTGGGGATTTTAATGATATTTCATTTGATATGTTACAATTTGTTCAATTAGTGATGAAGACTACTTCGGGGAAAACCCAGCAGAGATCCGCATGAGAATTCTTTCGTTATTTTTGGATTCTCAGTCTGTGTCTGGTAATTCCCAATTCCCCATTAATTCTCCGAAATTCTGAGACCATGTGTGGGTTTTGTGAGTTGTCATTTTAGCTATTAATTGAACCGAGAACCGTTTTAATCACTCTGCGTCGTCGTCTCTCCCGACATAAAGAGTCTGTACAGAGTTCATGTGGGCATTCATCAGCCACTTTCAAGAATTTGAGTGATGCCATTATCGTCGGTTATCAACCCTGGGATTGGTTTAGGGCGGATCTCCAAACTATTCCGTTCCCTACCAATCTCTTCATTTCCACGTAGCACCTTCCACCGGCATTTTCTTCCAGCAGTTCATCCTTTACCTTACTTTTTAATGCTTCCTTCAGTTTT
The DNA here is from genome assembly GCA_037158775.1 of Hetaerina titia. Classification (NCBI taxonomy): domain Eukaryota; kingdom Metazoa; phylum Arthropoda; class Insecta; order Odonata; family Calopterygidae; genus Hetaerina; species Hetaerina titia. Next base: position 52,646,336 of record CM073775.1, read on the forward strand.
CGTTTTCAGTTAGCAATCTAGTAATTTCAGTTAGCAATCCTCGTGATGTGTCTAATTAATTTCCTATTACTTCATGTGGGTAAAAAAAACTTTGCACTTCCACGTAAAGATTTAATATTTCACGACCATGGTTTAGATGCCGCGCATCATCATCAGGTGACATTCATAAAAAAAATTTCAACTTATATTTGCTCCAAGAGGGGAGGAAGGTAAGGGGAGTAAGGGAGAGGGGGTAGATTTAGTGCAAGTGGGCTAGGGGCTAGGGGAGAGGGAGGTATGTATTGGAAGGTTACCGGCTCAAATCTGTGGAGATTTACGTTCATTAAATGATCATTTAATGAAGAACACAATGAAACACTCCCCCATTCTTAGAAATAACAGCGGGGAAAAAACACATTTTGTTCTAAATTGAATTAGGGGGGTGTTTTTCTGCAATGGTTTGATCTTCATTAACAATGGTCGTTGAATATTAAATCTTCATGTGGAAGTGTAAAGTTTCCTTTTTTTACACTCATCATGAAGGAATTCCACTAAGTTAAACCTGAAACTGTAATGTTCCTGTTTCTTCTTTTTCTTCCCATAAATATATCCCTTAAACCTTGTCTCTTTACCGGCTCCCCGAAGTGCTTATTGTCACTCTATTTATCCATTTTATGTTCATCAATCTTATGTGCCACATCATTCCCACTACCTATAAACTTTTCTCTACTCCTCCTATCTCTCATTTTTCATGGCTTCAGAAATTAAGATTTGAACGAAAGAGAGAACTTCTATTTATTAGATCAATTCAGCATTGATATCGCTTGATTATTTAGTCGTTATGAAGCGTAGAGTCCGCTTCAAAAATATAAGTTAGGAGATGGAACGTAGAAGCATTAAATGGATCGACAAGGAAGGAGTATCGGCAGGCTGCAGAGAAAATCATGGATGACGGTAAAGAGCTTAATACTATCGAAGAAAAATGGGAATGTACCTGTATTAAGACAGGGATATCGAAAGCCGCAAAAGAAACTACAGGAAACGTTAACGGGAAAAGTACAAGGAAACCATGGATCACGGATTAGATTATCAGAAAGCAATCAATGCATTTTTTATGCCGAAAGGGGTCTTCTAGAAAAATCCGGAACCCCAGATTTATTACACAGCATATAGAATTGATACTGGAATTTCCGTTTAGTAACCGTCCGCAGTGATCACTAGGCTATCACAGTCCTCGCAATCACGTCCTCAAATGTACACTTCTACCGCATACCGGATACCGCAGTGCATGTACCTGTAGTAAGCTTGGCACACATTATTTGGATAATTTCAATATATATGTGTGCGTGTGTTTATACATATGTGTGTGTGTGTGTATATATATAGCAATTGATAAAAACTTAACTTTAAACGTTTCATGCTTGGCTTGTAATCCCCTGCCACGGACTCTAGCGGTGGCTTCATCTACATAAATACCCTGCGAGCCACCAAATAAGGTGTGTGGCAGGGGAAAATTGTTTCCTTCCGGGATCGAACCGGGGACCTTGCGCGTGTGAAGCACACGTGATAACCACTACATTACGGAAACCGCTCATAGGAGGCCATGTAAATGTAGATTAAATGCAAAAAGACCTTTAATAAATGCACATAGATTGAATGACACTATTTTCCTTCTCGTCGTAATTGACGACTTAAGTGATGGAAATCCAAGGTTTCAGAGCCCTCCGACGGATGAGTTGAACTCAAATAAGGAAAATCTGTTGGCAGGTAAGAAAAAGAAATTCAATTTTTCAAGCTGGGATTGGAACCCGGACTCTTCAAAATATGTCGAGCGATGGCTCACCGGTCTAACCGCTAGAGATTACATGTTATTACGGCGCACGAGGTTTCTTTCCCTCTCCATCAACGACCCGCAATACCACTATCCTTTTGATACCCGTGCCTCGTCCCCTTTATATGAACTCTCGCGTCAAGCCGACCGCCATCATCGCTTGGCATATCCCACCATTCACCAACCCAACCCACCCACCTCGCACCCTCTTGAAAAATGGTTCTTCTCTCTCCACTTATTATTTTCCCTTTGCTCACCTCCTCCCAAATCTTTCGTACCCTCCCCATCCTCCGCCCACGACCTCTCGCAAACTCTTTAAGGCCATTCAACCTCATCCCCAAATCCCTTTCTTCCTCAAGCCTCCTTCCCCCACCCGATTCCGTTGAAGTTTAGGGAGCGGAAAGGGAGTACGTGTGGAGGGTGGGGGTGCTCATGTATATTTATCATTCCCTTTGAAGTAATGGCAGATTTCCAACCCAAAAGGGGATCGGGTGTGAGGCTAGAAGAAGAGGGTGAAAACTTTTGAGGAAGAAGGAGAGAGAGAGAGATAGAGAGAGAGAGAGATGAGGATTCATCCCATCGGCCGAAACCAGGCTCCTTCTCATCCTATCCCCTCCAAACCGAGTCCCGAAAAATTTTATCCACGAGAATCATGCAAATTAACTTATTCACGCGAACGGGGTAGTATTCATAAAAGCGTCGCATTAAACGGGGGATGGGGTAAGTAAACGGAATGGAATAAGTTTTATTTGATCTGAGACGAGTTATCACTTAGCGCTGATGAATATTCAGCGACTCTAAGACATTATTGTTTGCCCGTGGAAGAAAAACAAACGGTACACTTCCAATAACATTGAAATGTCAATCTGAAACCGTTCGAAATTGTTCGGTATACATGAGTGACTTTAAAGTGACTTATGCATTATAAATACATCTATCATTATTACCAAGATATTACATTTTTATCATGAGTGAAATTATAGATTGAAAGCTCTGGTAAAACAATCATTGCGTGTTACCCATCTAAGTGAGTTCATTTGTTATCATAATTGTTTCCATTTACCAGTTACCAGTACGAGGTTAGGGTAATGTTTTGATGAGACCCAGAAACTACTGAGCATCCAACTAATTGTGACTAATCCGGCACAAAATATCCTAAAAATTTATGGAATACGCTATAATAACTCGTTCTTTAGGCTTCATAATTTTTGCTTCCTTCAATTTAAAATGTAGATTCTTTCTCTACCTCTACCTCACTCCCCTAATATCCTTATCTCTATTGCAATATTCAGGGGACGTTCATTAGTCTCTTTTTATTGTATTGGTCCTGTCCTTTTTTTAACAATGGTAATATTAATTACTGGACGTAATATAATTTCCATTATCTTGCGGTGAAGCGTCGTTTCAATATCTCCCATTACCTATCGTATATCCATTTATCCTGCGGTCTTCGGATTTGTCCCAACAACCTTCTCTCCTCCCCTAACATTTCTAGCACTAATTTGTTTGTTTTTCTTAATTTTGTGTAGCAAAACATATAGGCGCGCTTCCAATTTCGTAAATTTTAATTAATATTCCCCTCGTAAACAAATAGTAAATACATTCACCAGCACACGAGCGTACGTAGAAGAAAACGCAAATAGACGGAAATCTAACCGGTGACATCTAAATCAGAAGGCGAGGGCATTTCCTCCTCCATTTCCCGATATCCGGAATTAAATATCGGAAGTAGCAGTCATTCCACAATCAGCAAAAGGATTTTCTTGGTCTAGGTTTGGTTACACCTTTCTTGTTATCTTAAGCTCGATAGATTTTCATTTTACCTAATTAACAAATGGAACTACTCAAGTCAAACAAGTCCGTAGGGTCGGCCATACGGTGGTTAAGAAAGGCTGGGAAAAGGGAAAAAGGATTGGAAGGAAAGGCGGGGAAGAAGCCCTTAAGCCTACCCCCCACGTAAGCCTGCCCCGTAAGCCTGCTCCCGAAGGGTGAAGGACAAAGTATTATGTTGCTTGGAGTGCTTTAAGCTGGACGGTTAAGTAGAGATCCGGATACCACCGTAATAGATATCCCTATCAAACTAGTACATGGAACCATTGAATGGTTCTTATTATTTATTGACTGCCCTACGCAATTCCACATTCGTGTTCACCAAATAATGTTGAGTTCACATGATTTCAATTTTCAGAATTTTTGCTAAAATAAAGTCTCGCCCAATACGGCAGTTAATATTTTAACATCTCACGCAATTTTCAACTCCTCGTACTTTCTACCATATTTCAACTCAATAACTATGCCTATTTCCTTCCTGCTCCTCCCCCACTTTGCTTACCCAAAACTCTACGGCCTATCGCTGTCGCCAATATTCCACTGCATCCAGTATTGTAATATTTCATTTTCTCAACCACATTTTCAAGGTAAAATAATCAGAATGAACTTTATTTATGGGAGACCCATAGTCACAGACGTAATTAAAAAAAAGATTCAAGGAGAGGAAATTTTTGTGGTAATTAGAAGACAAAAAAAGTGGGCGAAGGAGAAGCTGACGTGGATTGGAACATTAATATCTATGACATAAGGGAGAATGTTTGTTAAGTAGACATGAAGGAGGAAAGGAATTGATATTTGTGCGCCATGCAAGAGAAAGATGGGAGCATAAGACGCTGAAGCGGAAAATGGTACAGGTCATTAGATGTCTTTATTTGCCATATAGGCTGCTGTAAATGTAGTGCAGCTAATATTTTTCGGTGACCGTACAGAAACAATTTGCAGATGATCTCTAAGGAAAAGAAAAGCAAATATGAATTCCACTTTAGGTTTTTATCCAAAAAATCTCACCCCTCGCTGCAATTAATTTTTTCCCCGCACACAACTGATGGGAACACAGAAAACGTAGGGTTTCCGTTAATTTTTCGCCAAAAAAAATACAATTTTTTAAAGTGAAATTTTGAGACAAGGCAAATGATTTTGAAAAGCACGTTGGCTTCAACTATTTATCGCAAACTCACTGTGGAGGAGGTTAGCACTCAAATATTTTCGCGCGGTGATTCAGGGAGAGATCTTTTCGGAGAACCCACCGATGCATCGCGCACTTCTTCATCATTGGAACAGGAGGATTGGATGGAAACGGAAAGTTTCCGGGTACAACACAGCTCACTTGCAAGGCGGGAATTGTCTAATTAGCAAACGCGATTATCATTCATTATCCCAACATGTGAGACGGGGCAATAGAGGCATCGGATTGCTCGACTGATGTTTTCTCAGCTGAGGAAGAGAGGGTTTTAAAGATGTCAGTCGACGAGGGTGAGAGAGAGAGAGAGAGAGAGTCCTCCTCCTCGAGGAATAACAGCGTTTAAATTAGCTTTCATTATCCGCATCCCGCTTCTCACGGGCGAGTCGGGGAGGAGAAGGAGTGTTTCACGGTTCGCGTGGCTGCCATGATATGGCCGATCCACCCCTCTCTCCCTCTTTCGCCTCCCCACGCCATTCCCAGAGACGGAATTCGAGGCACAACTTCCGCGGATGGATAATCTGCTCAAGGTTAACAGTCGATATAACGCAATATCCCCGCAACCCGTTTTCCAAATTGACGGGAAATAAGCCCTGCCCTGTCTCGGCTTGAATTCTTGTTTGCTACGAGTTTCCGCTGTAAACATATCGGTGCACCCCTACCCGGCTTAGCTTACGGGAGAAAATGTATTCTTCTCTTTCTTCTTGAAATACGCTAATATCCTGTTATTTATTTACTGTAAATTAGTCCAACGTTTATACAAATATTTCACGATCCATCGAAAGAGTGTGTGATAGGGGATGTAAGCTCCAGGTGGATAGAAAGGGTACTGGATAAGGGAGAGCAAGGGTGTTTTAAGGATTAAGAAAAAGGAAAAAACATCCACTCAAAATATCTGTGAAAACAAGCATGGTTGTACAAACCCATATCCATATCAGCAGAAAAGTTAATTTAAAACAATTTTTAACTTTACCCGAGTACAGATGTTCTTGGCTATATTAAAAGAGCCTCGTACCAAACCAGATCATGAAGAACTGCAAAGCAAGTCCTGTTTTAGGAGTTTGATTACCTAACATTATTTGGTGGTCTTCCTCTGGGCACCAAACCATGGAGTATGTTATCTCGTGAAGATAAATACGACATAAGGAGTTATAATTACTTAGAGAACTCTTGGAGTGAAATTATGTTTTTGGCAATTTAAGCATCCAAAATATTTCCAACAGAAATAATGTCTTCACAGAGGAAGAATATCATAATTAAATCATCTGGAATTCGGAAAGAATTACTTTTACACGCACGATTTTTATTTGTCAAAAATCAATATTTTGCGCTTTTACGCTAAGATCTCAATAAACTGCAGGTCTGATTAGGAGTCGTGATTTACGAAAGTTATTTTGATATGCCAACATTTGATCGGACTTGCTATCTTTAATACGGGATTTTAATTAATTTCACCTGTAAGGCAAGTGTCAATGACCCAGCGGGTGGTCATAAATCCTATCAGGTACTAATCTAAAACTCCCCGATCTGTGTAACTGAAGTGCGTCGCCACCATCAAAAAATGTTTGTCTCACTGTCTAGAATGAGAAGTATTTGAGAATAGCATCTTAAAAAAAAATAACATACCCAAAATTTTAGCTGCTAGTGTCATATTTTATTTCATTTATTGCAAACTGTCTCTCTGATAACGGAGTAAATTATTATTCAATTAGAATTTCATAGGGACGCATATTGGTGCAACGAAATCTGTCCCTCTCGATCTAGTCAAAAACTCAATAGAATGGTAGAGCAAATTGGTAACTTGTACACTTTCCTATCTTTCATAAATTAACAGACTCAATCGTCAAGCAAATAAGCGAAAGTGATTTATGTTCACTGGAAACTGGCGAAACTGGAGGTTTCCTTGGTATACACGTATCTGCATTTAACATATGTTCCATGAATTTTATTTTAAAATGAGTTATAGATGACATTTATTTGCGCAACAGTTTCAACTCTGGTGGAATTGATTTCAAGTTAAACCAGATTTCTGGAGATTTTGAGGACACATCAAAAAACCTAAAATTTTTGAGGACTTACTATTATTTTAGTTCCAGTATTTTTAATTTTGAAATTAGTTAAAAAAACTGATAGCTATGTACCACACTTAAAGTTTAACGCACTCTTCACCAGGAAGGAATGCTTTATTTTTAAGTATAAGATCTTAATACTAAAAATATATATTTGATGAATTAATAAAACTTACTTAGTTATCGCGTAAGACAATGAGTGAAATAACTAATTATTATTAATTTGAGCATTTTCCAGTCAAATTAATGCTGGTATTTTTATTTTTACAAGAATATTAGTTAAATTGCCATTTTTAGTAAGCATTTTCACATTGCGCCTTACAGAGCAGTGGCTGATCAAAAGGGCATTTCCCTTGGAAGAAAACCGAGATGAAGTAATTGTTTCAAGTGTCATTTTGATTTCTTCCATTTACAATTACTATCCATTTCCAAATACCGTTTTCCTTGGTGACAAATTGCATTATCAGCTACAAAGTTCCGTGTGAAACTCTCAAAAAAAGTAAAACTGTATTCTAATTTTCAACCTTGTAAAACATTATATTGTGGAATGAGTAAAAATGGTATATTACACGAAAACATTAATGAGAAACTACTATTTTCCATTTGCAGTTGACGTCTTCAGTTAGTAAAGATTAACAAAGCAACAATTTTAAAGTGAAGAGATCATTCATCTTGACCAGAACACGAATCCGGATCCTTTGATGTTGACTCCATCAAAAAGTTACCGTCGCGGTATCTCCCGCAGTTTTTTTTGGAATTAGTGAAGATTAAACTTAAATATTTCACATATAGATAGGCAGGTTGTGCCATGTTAAGATTTTTGTGAAATGTACCAATCTTTTTGCTTAAGCCTTGGCAACATTCGTTATTTACCACGATAAGCAAATTTCTCCACCTAGTTTCCTTCAACTCCTATTATTCCCTATTTTTTCCTTTTCCGATACGTTATCAATCTGCTGTCGTCCATCTCGCGATTGGATAGATTATATGATTTGAAGCAAAGTTATATGTTATAGTGTGGACCCAAATACCGTAGTATTGTTCCAAAACTTGATCTCTCTGTCGAAGATGAGTGTAGATTAAGATTAGCGTATGGAGAGGAATGGAGCAAGTAAGTTGAATAAAGAGGGTGTTCTAAATTTGATGGGAGAAGAGAGGGCGTTTCTAGGTGAAGAGATCGAAAGTAGGTGGAGAAAATATTGAAAGTTCGTCGGATGTCGAAGATCGTGATAGAGGGAAAATATGAACTGATAAACGAGGAAGGGAGAGGACGTTTCCAGGTAAAATATGAAGAATTTTCAAACGATATGAAGACAGTTAGAAGGTTATTGGAGAAGGAACTTGTGTACAGCAAGCAGGAAGATCTTGACTTGATACGTTGCACTTAATGATCGTAGGAACCGCCCTAAAACCTACCTTTAATAGGAGTAAGTAAAGTTACCCAAATGATGGTGACGATTCTACCAGGCTTCAATTGTGAAAAAATCTGAATTCGCGCAAAATATTTCCGTAGAATGCAAAGACCATTATTCGTGAATAAACAGTGACGAAAAAAGGGTACAAAGTCCCTCGTCGCGGCTGTTTTTTCTGTCTGAACCTTTGGAGAAACTTCTCAGCATGCCTTTCAGAATCGGTGTACTGTGTCTCAATCCTCTCAGAACTCTTCGTGTTCCTCTTCGGTAGCGCATTCAGAACTTTGAAGAGGACCAGAGAAAAGGGGGAGGGATAGTCCTTGAAGTTCCACATTACTCCGTGACATTAGGCGCTGAGACGCTGGGAGACAAACGCCCGCGATGGGCTTTCGGTAGCAAAACTGAAATGAGAGCTGGAAGTCAGAACTCATATCATACAAAAACGTATTAGGACAGTAAAATATGTCTCAATCACTCGTGAATTGGAATAGGTAGATGCTTCCATGTTGATTGACGCCAGAAAAAGTTTTGAAGACCGGAGCACTTTTCGCACAATTCAACGCTTCAGCTGAAAGTTGGTTTCAGTGTTGTCATCTATACTATTTCTAACAAGGACGCTCTTTAGTTTCCACAATATTATCCGTATTTATATTGTATTTATTTAAGTTATAATTGAAAAATGGCCTAGTTGACCCCTAAATTATCTTTATAACCGAAAAATAATAATAACAATAAATAAATACCTCCAAGATCTAGGTGGAGGAAAACTTACTCATGCGGAAATCCTAGCCACGGCCTCTGGATTAGCAGGCGTTCAAATCATCCCATCACTACCGAGGCTTTATTAGTTGGCCTATTGGTTTTACAACACATTTGAACGCACTTTTTGGTGAGGGGAGAGAGGATGTAAGTTGTGATTGTTGGTATGCAACGAGTTTAAAAATTGTCGAGGAACAATACCACACTTCAGGTATCACGTAACCTGGAGGACAAATAAAGCCGCTTAAATCCTTCGGAGGAGCTGTAGATAATCCAATAGAGAAAAAAAGGAAGATACTGGCCCAACGAAAACACATTGATCTGAAACTCTCCTATTTTATTCCTATTCACACAATTATATTTATCCTTACTCACCCTTTCCCATTTCTCGATGTCAAATCTGACCCCATACTCCATTTTCTAACCATCAACCTAGAGTTCGAGCGTAACTTCGAAGTTTTATCTCTCCTATCTCATTTTCTTCCCACAAAATTTATTCCCTCATCCCTGAATTTTACAGTTTGTACTCAGATACAATTTTACCCGTTTACTAATTCTCACTTTATAATGATGTAAGTACTTCGAAACCCATTGCGAAACTAATAATGCTCATGGTAAACAATATCCAGTATTTTTATTTCTGTTTTTAAATGATGAAAAGAATAAATTTTTAAAAGTTTTTTAGATATATTCATTACTTTTTACAATTTATAATCCTCGTTATCACTATTTTTTGCATTTATTATTGTTCAGTCTTTAAGAGCAACTTTCAGTAACTCTATGCATAGATAACGTTAAAAAGATAATTTATGCAACTTTATAAATATTTGATGTTATTTTGGTTGTTCTGATTCAAAATTTTTACGTATTTAATATTAAAAGAGAAGAACGTTTCAGTTGAACGTAAAACATTAAAAATTCATAAAAAAGTAAATAGTTACTTAGGAAATAATTTCAATGAAAGCATGTGACAAATTAATTCTCCTAAAAGAGGAAATAAATGTTTCCTTAAAAAATAGGACACATAATGTTTCAAATCAGGGGAAAAAATAATAATAATAGTAAAATCCTCAAATGGTTTTCTGTTCTTGAGAAGAAGGCTATTTTAGCAGTAAAAATTTTCTAGCTAAAGAGTGACTTCCTCCATAAAATTCCTTCACTGATCTCACATCCCCATCCACACGCCCTCGTCGGATAATTTGTGGATGAGTTAGTAGTTTAACCTCATAGATCTTCTCGGAACATCATTAAGTATGCGAGAAAATTCACAGAGGCCTGGAAATATTCGTAAGTGTTGGGTGAAGTGCTTCAAGTTATAATCATTGAAAAAAATGCATTTATAAATTGCGTCGCCCCGGTTTTCTTTACCGGAGTTTCAATTACCCTGTTTGTGTTGACTTTATTTTTGCACGCAATATTGCGGTAATGGCTCCATTCCAGTGCCATATCAGATGTGTATTTTTTATCCGAACAAAATGACAGGAGCCTAAGAGGTAATCGTATGTGTATGAGCGGTAGCCGCGTCGCTAGGCGTCATACATTTCCACTCCGCCATTCTATAGCGTCCAAAATTGCCCAACTTCGCGAGTCTTTTCTTCTAGGTGAGATATATTGCTCTTGGGAAGTTGTAAAGTTGTGTAAAGGAGCACCTAAGGGTTTCAAAATGAAATTGTTTCCCCGTGACCACGTCTGCCTCAATCTTCCACCTTGAAAGCCACCACGCGGGTGTATGGCAGAAGATGTTAAAGGACCTCATCTTCAAATTATAAAACTGTAGGAAGTTTCGAAATATTCTTGCGTAAAAGTAAAGGAAAGAGGCTTTTCAAGGGAAAGCGTGTTCAAATATGTTGAGTTAAGTCGATACAGGGAAAACGTTTCGAAGCTAGGGATATAAACTCAACTATATGAGTGCAGTAATCTATTTCTCTTTGTTGTTGTCGAGTGATCTAACCTAAAGATTGGTCATGGGATCTCAATAATTATTTACGAGGTGCTGGAGGTAAATTTAGTGATTATGTACCATTCCACAACTTTTAATTTAGCTCGTTCATTTCTTGATAGCTGTGGATTCCATCCTATTATAGTCTGTCAAATGAACCGACTTTCATCATTTAAAAACTTGTCCTATCTTTCCAAGCCTATCGATTCTTTTAAAGCTTTTATGCTTCCCCTTAATTTACACTTTCTCATAAGGGTCACGCTTTGTAAACATTTGTTCTTGAGGAATAGAAATACGTGTTCATATACTCATTATTTGATCACTTAATATTGTGTATCGTGGGTGCACTTATCGTGGTTTGATTAATAAGTTCAGTATAGTTAATTGTATATAAATTTGCGTAACTCTAATGTAATTGACGCATTAATAATAGAAATTAGCTCAAATATTATATCACTGATCCAATGTTAAAATTCAGATTTCATCCGCGGTTTCAACATATTTTGATGTTCTTTGTTATACCTTAACGTGATGCTTGCATGTACGTGTAATAATTGATTATATCTCTTTTATAAATGTACACTTCTTTGTCGTATTTTTAATTCTAGAAATCAAATTTAATGTTACGAGGACTATTATATCGCATTCACTGCAGTTGGAAATATTAAGATCAAATATGTATTTTTCCTTCAGCGTGTAACATGTTCGATTTTTCTCATTTTAATTTTCAGGGAATTCGCGAGGAAATACCGATGAATTACTGTATATGTTTTTGAGCACGTTACAGAGTATTTCTCCCTATGTCTAGAGAATTACTAGCAGCCTACAATTTGGTGAAAGGGATATAAACTCATTCCACTTGTTGGAAACCTCATTCAGACACAATCGACGAGAAACAATCATTTCCATTGCCTCAAATCTTCCAATTCTCTGCCACCCCATCTACAGGTCTCATCCATAGAAAAACCGGCTCCATGTATAACTCATAATAATTGAGAATTATGAGTTTGAGGGAGTCAAGGAATTTACCTATCTAGGAGTAAGACTTAACCATTAAAATAAGATATCCACGGAGATCAACCAAAGGGTAATAGAAGGTAACAGGGCATACTTTGCCAATGTAACATTCCTCAAATCAATGTTACTATCAAGGAACACAAAAATAAAGATCTATAAAATGCTTATTAGACCCGTGGTAACTTATGGAGCTGAAACATGGACATTAACAAGTCAGGATGAGGAAACACTTAGAAAATTTGAAAGAAAAATGTTAAGGAGAATCTATAGCCCAATTAGAGATGGAGAATTAGAATGAATATGGAGATAAATGAATTACTAGAAGGGAAGGACATAGATTTGCCAAGTCACTGCGGCTGGCGTGGTTGGGGCATGTAGAAAGAATGGAAAATGACAGATTGCCCAAACTGATATTTAATAGCAAGATGGAAGGAGTCAGAAGAAGAGGTAGACCAAGGAAGAGATGGCTACAGGATGTGGAGGATGACTTGAATGCAATGGGAGTTACAAGATGGAAGGAAAAAGCAAGAATAAGAACTGAATGGAGGCATATCATAGAGGAAGCCAAGGCCCACACCGGGCTGTAGAGCTGCTGATGATGATGATGTATAACTCATTACAAAATCCCCACCTTATGGTTATGCCAGCGTTATTTTCCGTTATTAGTTGTTTCTTGTGATAACAATCTTTCTTTTCTATTCCTATTCTGAGTTTCATTTATCTTCTTGCTTCTTTCATCATCATTTATCCTACTACCCTGATTTCACAGCTTACTCACTTGTTCCAGCCAGCTTTTTCCCTAGTCTTACTTTGAGAATTTTCTCTACTTTGACTGCAGACGGCTACTTTCCTTTAATTTTTTCTTGAGATCTGTCCTCTTTCATCCCCTTCTCCACTTTGACTAGTACTCTTCTAAGGTCATTCATTTCCCTGAAAGTACTGGCATGTCGTCCGAATCTCGCAGAATATTAAATAAATCAATGAGATTTGTATATTAAGAAAAGTTGTTACGACTCAAATGACTCGAAATTGTGCGGAGGAAGCTTTCTCCTTGGCACACACGAAGGTCAAGGGGTGAATGGGATCCGGTATATATACACGTGCACTTGACCAAATATCCTCAAACGAAAGAAAGCCTAGAGTATAATTACTGTGCGTGAACGCCCATCCGGTGTTTGCTTCTACCTCGCCGAAGTCAGGAAATTTGTTTTTTTCAAGGCGAGCCACGCTTTGGGTTACATTTTCGTCTCGGTTCTTCGGGAGATAAAACAAAAACCTCCAGATCCCATAATGTTGAACTTTGTCACCTTCTCTCAAATTTCTTATTATTTTGGTCATGTAGGACAATATAAGCGCCCTCTCACCTGCCCTCCTCAATACGAAAGCCAATGTAACAACACTTGTAACTTGTTCCTTAAGGCAGTTCGACGCTCCCCTCGACGGCAAACTCATTACGAGCAAGTTTTTTTTCGTGTCTAAAAGGTCGACGCAAAGAGCCCGAGTCGTTTCTTATCCCTCGGCGTTTATTCATTTCGTACAACATAAAATAAACGTTTCCTCGAAAGAGAGGGAGAGAGAGAGAAAGCGACAAATATCTCCTAGGTTTCGAATGCTACAAGGCCGAAATTTCCCTTCAGCCTTCCCGTTTTCAAGTTTTGAAGCGCGATTTTGCTCCCCCGGAAAGAAGTTAGCCCCTCCCTAGCCCCCCTTCTCTTCTCCCCGCGAAAATATCTTCTTTGAACGGCGATAATGAAGCCGGATGAACTCATTTTGCGTGCCTTCTTTCGAACTGCGAAACTTTCGGAGAGGGATTGAGTTAATCAGAGAGAGAGCGGCGGAGTGGTGGAAACTGGCCAGGTTGGCGATGCGCTCGTGAAAATATTAATTCGCCCCCAGGGTTTGTAATTTAGGTCGACCTCGACCTGAAACAGTGCTCGGGGCGAGGACTAATTGGTCAGAGTCCCCGTGAAACCTTCTTCATGGTACACTTTAATGTGTGGCAGGGGGTGATGGTGACAATGAGTATACAACATCAATGTTAAGCTTTGCTCAGTTATTATTTGCCCAAAAGTATGTGAATTATTTCAAATTTTATGGTTCATGATTCCGAAATACTTCTCTAAACATGCAGGATTAGCTGCTACTAACAAGATAACAATAAAATAAAGTTTAGATAAAATAATTTCAACAGTCTTGGTTATTTAGAATAAAAAAACTTTTAACCCTAACTCGATCTTTAGCAATTATTCTGATCCCATGTTTCTCGATGGAAAAATGTATTCTTAAATTTTTCGGTTCTATCTTTGATCTTACTAACCTTACTATTCTGTTTGGATTGTTTTTAAATGTCTCTTTGTTTTTTGAATATTCAAATGAATTCAATAATCACCACGGATCTTTTCGATAAAAAAATAGGATTTTTTATATTTGTCTCACTGCTCTAAACACTGATCTAATTATTACGCAAAAGTCCACGGGGCACGAGATTTTATAGCAGTTGACGTTTTTTCACTCGAAAAGTGTGTCTAAAAAGGATACCTATTAGACGCCTTGATGTTTGTAATTTATATTCGTTCCCCAAATTTTCCCATAAAAATATACACAAATTGTGTACAAAAAAGGTCACACCATTCCTCACTTGAATGCGCCCATCTGTCCCTGAGATGGACCTAACTTTGATTTGTTTCACCTATCGTTTGATTCGAGGAAAATTAAGTTCGGAATATTTCCAAGAACTTTTCCTTAGTAAATAATAATAATGTTAATATAAGAAACTATTTCTTGGAGGCGCACATTATGAATAATTTCCACTTTGCTTCAGAATTTAATTTTGCTCTTCGCTCTAGTTTGTTATTTGTTTTCCTGGATTTCAGTAGAGCCCCGGATAAGAATGTATGGTTGAGACAGAGATGAAATATTCTGCTAAGTGGTTTTGTCCCTAGTTTTCGATGCAATTAAATGACTCGATGTTTCCCCGCCGGGATCTTCTATGAAAGCGAGTGTTTTCAAGGGCAGGAAGATTATTTTTCAGAAGGAATTTATTTTTTTTTAATGACGTGCAGTGGCTCTGGTACGGTGGCCACGTGACTCGGCGAAGAATTTCGTTTTTTATTCCCCTTTTGGATAACGAAACTTCCACTCAGTTTTGAAGTAATTCCTCCAGCCACTTCAGAAATTAACCAAGCCATTAGAGAGTGGTACTCCCGGGGAAGCTTTTAGGTGATATTAAGAGTTCTCCAGAGCACAGAGGGCGGGAAAGAAGAATGCTCTCTGATGAAAATTACCCAGCAGTGGTTTCATCATTTGTGTTATCAATAAAGAAAACATGCCTCGCTAAAAAAATATTCGACGAGTCTAACCGCCTCTCTACGGTCATAACTTTTGAGTACCTTATCCTAAAATACTAGTTGAATTCTCAAGAGCGTTAGCCTCTTTAAAATATCAATAAAGAGCATTCAATTAGTCATCTTATCTTCTTAAAGATGTGTCTAAATCACGCTGTTTCTTTGCAGTGCTTTCAAACTCTGCAGTGAACTCATTGGTTTTCTTTAAATATATACTCATCACAGGTTGATATGTGGGAAATTTCAAGCCGAGAGTTATTTTTTTACACTTCAAAATGTTACCGTTTCCTTGATCGTCCCCGATGATTTTCGCGTTGTTGATAAACTTTTCATTATTATTCCACGAATCGTCAATTGAGGAATGAAATATGAAGCAAGTTAATTAACTTTAATATCAATTCATTTTATCCATCTTTTAACGAATGAAGTAAGAGATGGATGGAAAAAGTTAAATAGGCAGATAGGAAAACAAACGAGAAAGCTGCTACGCATTGGGGAGGAGGAGAGAGGATTGATGGAAGAAATCCAAAGGAGGCAGAAAAATGGATTCAGAGCATTTCCACTCGAAATGGGATGTTTAAGACTGCGATATGGAGGGGAGAATGCTGGGGAAACGAAGAAGGGGCAGGAATAGAATAGTCATGTTGGCTGAAACGAAGGGAAGCAAGAAGTATGCAGAATTGAAGATGGAGTTACTGTAGTGTCCGATTTCAGGTTGTGTTTCTGTTAGAAGAGGCAAGTGAATGTTTTTTTGCAAATTTGTATAAGTCTCGTCCATCCAAGGCCTATCTTATCCAGTAGAATACCAACAAAAAAAATATGAGATCTTCCTTTTCTTCCTTCAGAGTCGAGAACTCTTACCTCGAGATCTGAAGTTTGAAATATTATCTTATCAAATGACGCTATATTTTCTAATATCAAGTATATATCGTACATATTCTTGAAGGAAGGGATCTATTAAGAAAAACTAGCCAGCTAACCTAATGGTCTCATAGAAACTCATTTTTCCCGATTTCACCGATTCAGATTATTTAGACAAGATGGATAAGTTTATCTTAATGTGCAGTTATACAAATACTGAGTATCTTTGCACATTAAAAGGGAATTTCGCTTCCACGGTCAACATTATGCAATGCTTCATTTGATATCAAGTATGATTTTAGTCATTTTATTAATAAAAAGATTTACTTAGTACTTTTCCAGAATCTACGCGGGGGAAAACATTAAAGAAAAAACTTGTGCAATAATATGGGACTCTTGGATGAAAAAACAAGGGTTCAAGCTATCCGTCAATACCTTCTGCAAGTCGTCTAGCTGACGGCTAGTGGTTCCAAAACGTTACTCGATTGTCTCACTGCCGTTGTCGTCGCAGTAACTCATTCTTTCGCTGGAACAACTGTGCATGTATTAAGGCGGCCATGAACCCTCGGAGCGCGGTACACTTCCCTCAGTTTGTTTATCATTAAGACGCGCGAGCCCAAATGATGTTTGCCTCGACGCTTCCGAGTGCCACTTGACACACGTACCTACATATGCGTGCAGTCATCGTCCATTATGTGCTCGCTTCTCCCACCACCCATTCTACTCGACATTCCTACCATCGTAACCGGAATTTCTTCCACCTCGGCGACGTCGTCTCGCCGACCCATTCGCTCCCCTTTACTTACCCGCACCTCGTTATACGTTTCTTGTCGTTGTTTCTCATGCCGTGAGAGGAACCCGGAATCTTTCACGTTTCACGTCATTTACAAGATATGTCTCGGTGGAAAATGACCGATGGCACCCTTCCTCGAACTCCGCCGTCCTCTTGGTTCGGGAATACTTTTTTGTTCCCGCGAATAGCTCTTGGAGAAAAGTGCAACTGCACGGGAGGTAAGCGAAATGTTTTCGCGTAGGTTAATTTCCTCGTTCTAATTAGTTTCAATTGGCACCGAAGATTACACAGGCCTACAAAAAAAATTTTTTTTGGTGCCGGGAATCTTTGTGATGATTTTAACTATATTTGTAGAGCTGAATCCAAATATGAAATCCGTTTTTATTTAACAGCTCTACTTTTTTAGATATGGCACATCTTACGATTAGTTGTTTTAATATTTGATATATTCCGGAAAATAATTTTCAAAGTTAAATAAATCTTTAAGTATACTAATTTATAACCACTCTGCGGTGTTCCTTTTATTTTCAATAAACTGTCAATAAGTTTTATGTATATTTCTATATTGTAGGCCAATGAGATAATTATTCATATAATATTCCCATATCATCATGTAGAAGATTTTTTTACGTAAGTAACAACATATCTATATCTTGAAAACTATAGCTGATAGGAAAAAACTAGTTTCATAATTGGATTCAGCACCCCAATTGTTCTTTAAATCAGCATTAAAAGCTCCGGCACCAAAACCACTGTTGTCTTGTGTTATTAATATAATATTCCCATATCATCATGTAGAAGATTTTTTTACGTAAGTAACAACATATCTGTATCTTGAAAACTATAGCTGATAGGAAAAAACTAGTGTCATAATTGGATTCAGCACCACAATTGTTCTTTAAATCAACAATAAAAGCTCCGGCACCAAAAACACTGTTGGCCTGTGTTATCACTTGCAGCTCCGTCAACCGCACTGTACGAATTTTAGTGCACCGCTCGTAATTCTTTCATAATACATCGTCAACTTTTTTTTTATTAATCATGGGAAGCAAACTCAATTATATTTGGTTCTATGTACATATTAATTGAACTAAGCCGAAACATTACTATTTTATTGATAATATTGATTTTTCAATATGGATCATCAATTTGGGGTTGAAAGTTGGACAAATTTGACCTCGTAATGATGACATATTGCATCTCTCGCAAAGTTATCAGACTTCCTGAACCCGCTAAAGAGTATTGAGAAGAAAACAAGGCAATAACAAGCACAATCTTGAGATTTGGGTCCAGGAGATTATAGAGAATACAAAAAGGCCGGAGGAGTATGTTAAGGAAACGGACGTAATTGCCCAAATGAATTCGAATTGAGCGAGAAAAAAGGACACACAATATAATGAGATGTGATAGAATGCTGAAAAGTGTAACATATGCAGTTGAGTGAGGCTGAAGGTGGAAAAGAATAGCCATTTTAGAAATCCTTTAATAAAAGATGTGAAATATAACTGAAGATTAATTTGGTGTAATGCCAATGCTGAGTGTATTTGGTTAAATGTGTTAAGATCTGCTTTGAAAGAGTTGATATCTTCAAAGAAAACACGGAATTTTGTAATAGATATTTGAGTCCATCATAAACATACCCCTGAAATAGTAAAACATCGTCCTAAGCTTTTATTTTTTTCTCACATGTGCTCTTATTGTGTGTTTTATGATGTCGTTACTGATAGGCTAAATATTAAATTACCGACAAACGAGAATCCTTATGCAGAATTTAATTACATTTCTTTTCAGTCATCATCATCAGTATTTTCAATCCTTTATTGCAGCTCTCCATTCGCCTCTATTTAATGGCAATTCCCTCAATCCCTAATACCTTTTCTGTTTTACATCTTTCTTAATTTGTCCTATGTACATCTCTCTTGGTCTTCCTCGTGTGTCTTTCCTTCTATTTTTCCTTCTATTATCCAATCCATTGTGCCTCAATGTGTGTCCAATCTAAATATACAAGGAACGGTCGTGAATCAATGTAAACAAAAAATACCGGGACCGTAAACTTCTTACTTTGTCTGTCCATTTAACCTTCAGCATTCTCTTCCAGCACCATGTTTCAAAGGCTTCTATTCTTCGCTGGTACGCTTTTCCAATGTTCCAAGTCTCGGAACCATAGAATGCCATGCTCCACACGAAAGTCTTGACGAATTGCTTCCTTGTTTCCAGCCTTAGGTTCTTTGAACATATTAATTGCCTCTTCTTCATGAATGCGTTCTTAGCTTGGGCTATTCTTCGCTTGATGTCGGTCGAAATTCTTCCATCCCATGTTATGCTGCTGCCCAGGTAGATGAAGGATTCCACTTGTTCTAGTTTCACCCCTCGAATTGTGATATCTGCATTCAGTTTCTCTCTTACGCACACAAGGATTTTAGTTTTCTTCTTGTTGATGTTCATACTATATTCCCCCAGCACTTCTTTTCAGTATGAGTATTACTTTTTTTTGTAGGAAAAGAAACTTCTCTTAAATAATGAAGAAAATGATGTTCACTGGGAAGCTGGAACACGAAATGATGAATTCATTAGGTCTCTGTACTTTAAAAATTCTTTACTCCTTCGGATGAAATCAGATAGAAAGGTAACTAGAGCACTGGTTGACTAACTACTTCTGCGAGAAAAACAAAATAGTAGCCCGTTAAAAATTAATTCATTTTTCTAAGATGCTACATACCCTGGAACTCGCTTTTTTTACGCATCACCAGTGAGTGACTCATGCATTACCTAACAGATAAAACTCAATAATTATTTACTAACACTTACGGATTGGATTTTTTTTATCCCAGATATTTTAAAAACGTAAAAAATATTTCTAGGTTACAGATTTTGGCCTACATTTAGGTCAGGTTTTTAAACACTGGTATGTCGGTCGAGGTCTGCTTTCGGTGCTGGTACGAGATGACAGCGTCGGAATCACGTGAATACTTCTGTTCACCAGATGAAAAGGTGCAAGAAGTTTTTTTACATCTCGTTCACAATTCCCTCCTTTGCTGTTTGACATGATGCATGGGAGTGTGTTTTACTGGGTAATTTTCATTTGAGTTCAACTTCAACTCCAGACCCCAGCCATTTCTTTTTATTCTATTCTATAGGTTCACCCATGCCACCCTGGTCCGTAGAGAAAGGTAAAATATGTTGCATGCTCGCTCGAGAAACGTCGTTTTTTAGCTCTTATTTTGTAAAATCCCATTGCAAAATCAAAATTGCAAAATATATATATTATATATGTCTAAATTTACATCGTTTTTGCTCTGGGTATTTTGTTTTTTAAAAGTTATCTACATATTCACTTAGTCATGGTTTCTTCTAGATTGCGTTTCCGTTGAAATGTCTTCTTTGAAATTACTATGAAGTTTTCATTTTTACAAAATGGTTAACTAATTTCAAATTTTCTGATTCTTTACTTGATTCCCAACTCATGATCATCATTTGCATCGCCCGGCCCTGAAACTAAGACATGTGTAGTTGCATGGTTCTATGTTCAATAATTCGGTCTCCCATTCTTTGTCTTCGCCCTTGGATGGAATAAGCAATAGCTCGCTCGCCTCGACGCTCCGAATGCTACTTGTTGCCACAAACTTTCGATTATTTGAAATATCATTGCTCGAAATGATCTTTAGCTCCACTTTCGGAGATATAAATGAAAACTAACTTGCCTAATTCATTGAATTTTATCCGTCCTGATCCAGCAAACGGCTCTAAATTTATGAATGGTGGAATCATTACATGATCGTCAAATTTAAACGAGGAATTTCGAAAGATGGTCATCTGTTATTTCTGTGGGCTGTAAATTATCTCACGATGATGCCGCCTTCTCTGAAGTTGATATATCTTGGTAATTCGCCCTTGATTCATCCTTGAATTACTCAATTTTCAAAAGTGCTTCGCTCGCTATTCATTTCCCTATTTATCACGACCATTTTCTGGCGAAAAAAAATTACAACATGGTCGCTCGGAGCAAGCGGTTAATATTGATTCTGATATTAGATTTGGAGAGGGAATATTAATTGGTCTATCCATAATTCTGGTGGAGCAAATTTTCATATCAGAAATTTAATTAATTTTGGTAAATAGAGTGAATGAGCGAATAAAAACAGATCTGTGTTTGGGTAAACGACATGCAATTTGTCACAGGTGTACACCCATACATGTCAAAATGGGAAATATGTAAACATGAATAGGTTACCGTACATAGGAAAGCTGCGTCAAGTCATTACCAGAGTTGACGACCGTTACAAAGTGATTCACTAATAATTAATTTCCCATGTAGTTGTGCGGCTATAGGAATAGCCATGATTGAGCAAAATCCCTCGGAAAGAAAATTAACCAATTAATTATAACTAAAATTCACTATTATAGGCCTTCGTCATTAATAATTATTTAATTTTGTTCGTACTCATCATTGGTAATCTGCGGTATGAGCATGGTAAAATCCTTGGTTAAATTTTTAGCTGAAGGTAACAAAAATCATCTTTAATGGAAAAACAAATAATTAAACCAGCGGTAAATATGTCTAAATTTTAGTTATTCATGCTTATTGCATTTCGTTCCTCGTAAACATTTTATTTTGCGTCGTTGAAATTTATTTTTTAATTATATAATTGTAATAATGTGCCTAGCAAAGAAAAATAGTAACAACTAATGTTTCGTGAGAAAACTTTTGTATTCATTCTCATTGCGATTATTTGGTCAAGTTTCGACATTGTTGGACGTGGCACTTTACTGTCGTTATAACCACCTATGGCACACCTTGAATAACCATTGACAGATTAATATTTTATGTTGATCATTTTCTTTAATTTATTAAAATCGCAGGAAAAGGTTCTTAGAATCGAATATGATTAAACTTGATGGGATATTTCGTTATGATTAAACTAGTCTTGCAGTTTAATTGTGTACAATAAAATCTTGTGAATCATAGAGCAAGTTTTTTGTTCGGTTTTTTACCGAATTAAGTAATTAAACACCTCATACTGCAATAGATTGTTCCTCAAATCCAAATGCCGTTACCCTCCTTCATTTTGTCCGACACGCATACAGTATCCTCTCCCTCCCCATTCCTTTTTTGTCTAACGTCTTCCCTTTTATCACAGTCTTCATCCGTCCATCGCCGTTCAAAATGCTTTGGATCCACCTTTGCTGCCTCCTTGAATGTCTCACAAAAACCCTCTTTACATATCAAGGCATTTATTGATTCCCAAAATAAAAGTGCTGATTGACCTTAGTGTTTTTCATGAATAATTTAAAAAATGGATTTTTGATGGAAAACGTTTTTGCAACTGATTTCCAAATGTTTTGTCTGTCTGTAGTTTATCTAAATTTCTCCGCGAGGTATTATTTACACTGATACCTCAAGTCACATTCCTTGTAGCGTTAGCTCCTCTCCTAATTGCTCCAATGGTGAAGTTTTATCCCGGTTATAGAATTTTTTTACGGCAAGCCAGTCGAAAAATCACTGAGGTCTTATGTGCATTTAGGCGTTTTTAGATGATTAGGCTTACGTGGGTTTCAGCGTCGACGTACACATCTTTAGCCAAGTATCAAGTCCATTACTGAGTGACATTCGAGCTTTTTGGGGTCGAGGAGGATACGGCCAGGGACCGCAAATATGACATCACCCAATAATAAGCTGTCACACCTCGGCATCAGATCAAACCTTGACGTAAAATATTGGATGATATAATCTTTGAATAATTCATCTCTCACGGTCGTAGGTTAGTGCTCTGGTACATTTATTTCTAACTCGGCGAAAGTGTGCGTGATAAATTTGCGGTATTTTCCGAAAAATCCTCCCTCCCAATGCGCAATATTTAGTGCTATATGCTGCGTTTGCGAGGAATTATTTTTCCCTCACATATTTTTCAATCATAACCAAAGTGGAAATCATCTTATACACTGATTCTAACTATTAAAAGATAATACGCCACTCATCGTTATAAATCACCCAATACCTCAATGGCTCCCATGCAAAAAAGTATCACTAAAAATAAAACACAGTATGATATAGTATCAGGACCTTACAGTTATGTCTCAATCACATCACCACATCATGATGGTATCAAATACCTTTATTGTAGTAATATCGCTAAATTGTTGTTCCTAATTTCCGTTTAAAAGTGGTCATTTTTTTGAGTAAGTTACATCCTTATATGGTAGTTATTGCACTACTTTTTTAGTGTTTCCAGTATATTATTGCCTTTAGACACGCTATGAAATTACCATAAATAAACAAATAGCATTGTGACTTCCAATTTACATCTTTTTAATGATATTGATATAACAGTGGCTCACAATTATTACTGACGCCCGTATAATAATAGTGGCGTCCACATGATTTCAAAGTGAAATTCATTGGTATCTTTTTGGCAAACGGTGCTCCAACACCTTTAACCGCACTCTGTCGTGGTTTTTGGCGTCAGTTGCAAACCAGGTTTTTAAAGAGAGACCACCCTCTTTAGAACAATACAGAGCTCTCTTTTTGGTTTAAATCTATTGGTATTCTAGTAAAATATATGAGAAACGTGTTGTATTCAGCCACATCTCATTACCATAATACAGGGCTTTATCTCACGGCGCTGTTATCATTTGTCAGGTCATCTTTTTCGACTTCCCCGATAGTCATCCGTCCCCATCTCCCGCCAACCATCATCTAGCCTCTCGACGGCATGGAACCCCTCCCTCCCTTTTTCACCTCCGTTTCCTGGTTCCGGGATGGGAAGACAATTTTTTCTCCCAGCCGTCAAAAAGCCTTCTCCCGGGTTTCGTCCCCGTCTCCTTCGAATTCCCGGCTTGACGCGCGGGAGTCGCGTTCAGAATCTTTCTCGCGCGCAATGAATGCGAGCGTTCCATCTCGTACGCGGTCTGACGTGGCGCGGCGTAAAGCGCCCGCAGGCACGTCCAAGGGGCGAGAAGGTGAGTGGAGGGATGACGGCTTCCCCGGATGGGCGAATATTATCCACCGTCTGCGTGGAGCTGTCTCATTCCCAACTCCCGCCCTCTCTCTCTCCCGCATGTTTGGAACCCATTCCTCTGGTTTATTTTTTTTATATGAGGCGGACGTGTTGTGGTACGTTACGATTCCAGGTCCGCTTCGGTGGAAATATTTTATAATGACAGGGAACATGCTTCCTGTGTTCGGCTTAAGTAGTTTCATTTACTCCTAGTTCCTCGCTTTACTTAATTTTCTACTGAGCTATTCCCCCCCCCCCCCCCCGAAGAAAGTATCCACGTACATTCGGTCTTTGTTTGCCTTCATGTTCAAAGTGTAAAAACTTTCCTATTATTTACTATATTTTTTTCATTAATTTTAATCGTTATGCTATTTTCTCTATTTCTTTTTTATCTCTGTCTCTTTCTTTCGTAATTTTTTTCCCAATAGATTCTGTGCTTTTTTCATTCTATAGGTTATTCTAAGCGGTGTTAAAACAAGTCTTGTTTCTGTATCGCTTTGGCAACCACATGTTTTTTTTTAATCCGTGAGGTCATCAATGATGGCTTTTTTTGACCGTTTATAGTTTTTATTTTTAATGCTAAGAGGGTACTTTGAAATCATAACATCTCTTCTAATTCAAAAGAGTCTGATGAAACCTCAGATTATAATTTGAATTGCTATTCTCTTCGCGTAACGAAATATCAATAAACGTTCCCTTTCTCTCTCTCGATCTGTCTCTTCGTGTATTCCCGCAACGCCGCTAGCTTTCACTTTCGTCCTCTAAATCCTTCCTCCCTCTTTTTCCTCCCTTCCCGGCCCCCCGACCTTCCTTCTCAATCCCCCTTTTTCCCTCACCCCTTTCCACACGGTTTTCTCTACATCTCCTCCCCTCTTGCAGTCTATTTTACGTGACCCGAAACATCCGACCGTCGAGACGCATGGCTCGGTTCACCTTGAACGCAGGAACATAAATTTAGAGCATAGCAGGAGACACAATTCAAGTCCAAATGTCTCTACCGTTTGGACCAGTGGCGTCAGTTTACTAAGCTCAACCAATTATAAAGTTCTTCCCTTTTCTCTAAGTTGACCAATGAGGAGTCTATCCACTTTATTGTTGCTTCATTGCTCGTGGCCGATTAGCTTAACATCTCCCTTCCTCTAAAGTAACCACTTAATATGAAAGATGAACTATACACATTTATCTAAACGCTATCGCAGCTAGCTGTGACGGCTCTAGGTATTATAAATATGCTAAACGTTTCGTTTTTTTAATTTGTGTACTTGAAAATAGTGATTACCAGTCTAATCAGTGTGTACTTGTGTGCCCCTCATGAGATGTAGTTCATGAGTGTGTGATTGATTCGCCGTTCCTTTAAGATCATAATAACTAAAGAAGGGACATATAGGGATTTATCATGCTTATCATCTTTGTTGTTACATCTACCAGAGCAGTAGACGACAGCACTTCATTCGATACATATCAAGTGAGAACTTACGTAATTCACTCCCAGACTTTTTGCCATTCATCCCAAGGTGTTGAGTGTGTCTCGGTTCGTTTTCCTGTATGTTCAATCACTGAATAACAGACTTGGGAGTCCTCCGACAATCACAGTAGTTATTCCTAGTAGTTCTCCCAGCATTATTGGAAGCATGCATTTTTTGGTACAATTCCAAATATCCTCAACAATTCACAAATAAAGACTCCCGAAAATCCAAATGAATTTTTGCCCTATTTATTTTCTTTAAGTTTTTTTTCAAAG
Source organism: Hetaerina titia (assembly GCA_037158775.1). Taxonomy (NCBI): domain Eukaryota; kingdom Metazoa; phylum Arthropoda; class Insecta; order Odonata; family Calopterygidae; genus Hetaerina; species Hetaerina titia. Next base: position 52,672,086 of record CM073775.1, read on the forward strand.
GATACGAAATTATCCGAAAAATATTTATAGAGATCGTAACGCATTGCAAATATTCCATTTTTAAAGTAGTAAATTTTTCCTCTAGCTTAATACAACGTTATTTTTTATTTATAACCTTAGAAATTTGATCAAACGCGTATTTTGCGATTTTTTCGGAAAATTAATGTGATTTTTTCTTGTTAAAAGGCCTCAGAGTAAAATTTAAGCTGATAGTTTTGTCCTGCGCATTTCAGAACCTGCATAAAATTATAAGAAAGATTATCGAAATCGCATTCTTTCATAGTGTCTGCGGTTCTATCATTTTGAATTCGACGTTGAACCCTAAGCGATATTTTTGCTCGATTGTTGAAAGTTTGAAGTATGCGTTTCGTCCACCCATGCTTATGGAACGTCGCAGACTGAGAGCCCCCCGGCGGCTACCCACTCAGACCTTCTAGATGAGCCTCTCCCATGTCATCTACACTCCACTCCCCTTCATTCCTCCGACCCTTTCCTCCATACTTGCGACCTCTCTTCCCTCACATTACCCTCGTCAAATGCGGGAGAGAGAGGGAGAGTACTCGCGTCGCACTTGACAAGGGACCAGGGCAAGAAGAAGGAGGTCACTTGCTGCCAGAGGGTTACAAGGGCGCCGGACACGTACCATGGTTTAAAATAATGGAATTGTTGGAATCTGAGCCAGAATAAGACGAGAATAGCTGGTATGATTGAACAGCACCATTTCAGTGGCGGAAATATCTTTTGCCTTCCAACATGAATTCACAGTGCGTGCAGAGAACACTGTAAAGTGTTATACAACTCCGTCAACTACGGCATTATATGAGGTTAAATAATAGGTTTAAGATCAAAACGAAGCCAATAACACAACTTACGGCAGCTGATTATTTCGCTTTAATCAAGTCCCACGTGCTTGGTTTATGGTTTCATCCATTTTGTCAATTTTAAGAAAAATTAGTAATATATTCGACACCTCCGTGTGCATCAGAAGAGGCATCCTGTAACACGCATAGCATCTCAATTTTCTGAATTGAATTTGGAATTCCATTTAAAATATCAGAATTGCGGCTGTAAAAAATTATGGCTTCTCGCTTAGATGAGTTGGAAAGTCGATATTGTCAAGAATTCATCCTCCACCAAGGATGATGCCATGAATTAAAATAATCCATAAATTCAAGAAAAAATATTTACAAAGTAAGTAACACTTAATAACACTTTTGGGCATACATGGTTTGTGTAAAAAGTATCGGAAAAAATTTATTTATTTCAGATTTTGCTACTTTACCTCGAAATTCTTCGAAATGTATCCCTTGAGCATTGGCACACTTTTGCCAGTGGCTTTTCCACGAATCGAACGCTCCTTGGTAGACAAATTCCGGAAGGTCCTTAAGGGTGCAGAGTGCAAACTTCTTTGACGGCACTTAGGGTCCCATGGTGTAGTTTTTTAAGGAAGGATTTCAATTTTGGGTATAGGAAATAGTCTGCTGTTGCCAAACTAGGACTGCAAAGGGATTGAGGAATCGTCGCGGTGCCAATGCAGAAGAATTTTACAAGCGGAACCTCGGCTCTGCTCTTGGTCGTCCGTGAAGAAAATCTGAAAGAGTTTAGCGCAGCTATTTCGCATTGCCAAATTTTCATTGATAATAGTGTGTCCTATCATCTTATCAATTCCAATATGATCTTTGATCATGCGCACACTGAACCGACGGTCTGAATTCACCACTTTGCGCACACGTCAGGAAAAAACTGTTACCGACAATTTTTGCACAAATCTTTTATATGCATATATATTCAAAAATATGGGTTCCCAGAGCGTGGTTTTTGATAATTTTGTGTCGCCATCAAAAAAAAAGCTTGTCAAAACCAAAAAAAGGTGAAACATTTTATCGTGAAAAATACATAATCGTATTTTTCTTGTGCATCTCACGAGTTTCTCACGACAGTTGGGAACATTCTGCGTAGGAAAATAACCATTATTTTCCCACCCGTTGTCTTACTTACTTACGTGAACATTTGTGATTCCTTGATCACATTCGCGACCTGTCATAAATGATCCTTTTTCATAACCATTTCAACGGCCGTGATTAAGCTCCTCCGGTCCCCAACTAACATCTATTTATTCAGTGGTAATAAAGATAGATGCATTTGGATGTGCCGACTGTTAAGGTCGCCTCTTACAACCCATTCCATTCTAGTTCTTCTGTGTGTATACCCACCATACTGTACCAGTCTTCTATGAGTGCATTATTTGACCAGAAATCACACAAATTCTAAGAAGCAACGAACCGATTAAGACATTTTAAGAGGGCCATTTATATCTAAAGAGGGCTATCTAAATGTTTTCAGCCCTTCCTGAAGATTTCTGTCTCTCTGAACTCCAATTGCAGAGATTTTACAGCAGCCAATGAAAAACCAATATTATATTCACTCTGTTTGAAGTAGAGAAATGCCTCAAAAGTGGGACACTAAAGAGACAAAGATGGATAAAAAGGGTGTTGTAGAGGGTAGAGGCGGAAAAGCAAAGGATCATTACTTTGTTTCCGCGGAAAGGAAAGGGGTTTTTGTGAGGACGGAGGATAAATAACGATTTAGCTGGAAGCGATACTGATGCCCTTGCTCCCTTTTGGCTCTTCCCGGCCCCCGTCCCCGACTTTCCCCCATCAATTTATATATATATATATATATATATAAATATATAAGTTATATATATATATATATATATATATATATAACTTTTGGACGGCACAATAGAACACAGAATAAAACAGATAACACGCAAAAGGACACTCACACTGTAGATGATTTAAGCTTTCGGCCTACTCCGAGGCCTTCTTCAGGTCAGACCTGTTATATGTGTATATATATATATATATATATATATATATATATATATACATATAAATCTTCCGAGGAAGACGGAACTGAATTCTAGGCCTGTAGGCCTAAAGCTTAAATCATCTACAGTGTGAGTGTCCTTTTACGTGTTATCTGTTTTATTCTGTGTTCTATTGTGCCGTCCAAAAGTTATATTGCTCTCGTGAGTACTTCCGCATCATCTATATATATATATATATATATATATATATATATATATATATATATATATATATATATATAGATGATGCGGAAGTACTCACGAGAGACTCACTTCAGTCTGACCTGAAGAAGGCCTCGGAGTAGGCCGAAAGCTTAAATCATCTACAGTGTGAGTGTCCTTTTACGTGTTATCTTTTTTATTCTGTGTTCTATTGTGCCGTCCAAAAGTTATATATGTATATATATATGTATGTATATATATATATATATATATATAACTTTTGGATCCGGATCTCTCCACTTGCCGAGTCGATGCTCTAACCACCTGAGCTCTCGAGATATATGTGTGTAAATGTATGTGTGTGTGTGTGTATGTATGCATGTATATATAAGGGTGGCCCTTTCCTATAGCGTATTTTCCGAAAGTCAAAATTTTGCTGCTCTCAGCCCTTAATCTTATCCCAATAAACAAAAAGACTACAAAATTTCACTTGAATCGGAAAACTACTAGACGACCCTCAAACGCCTTGAAGTTGGAACAATCCTTGAATTAACATATAAATTGTGAAAATATTTTGTTTTTATTTAATAAAGGTACCATTTTCTTTAAGGGAAAGATATTTTTATTTAGAACAATACTTTGTAACGAATCAAAACATACATACGATTTTGTGAACGAGCGAACATTGAATATTATTTTTTGATAAGAGTAAATTTAGTAACAGTTGGGTAATTTTTACGGTCTTCGGCAGCGACATGCAAAACAAATTGTTTTTCATTTGCATCTTTTGTGAGAATGCTATTGTATTCCTTAATTAGTTTGACACCTCTTTCTGCAGCATCATTCACAATAACTGTCTTCTCCAGTTTGTAATTGCAGTTTTGTAACCAACATCATTCTCCCATGTTGAAGGGTCTTTGACGAGGAAATTGGTGCTGATAGAGAATCTCATAAAGAAAGTTTGTGTCAGGAGTTACAAAAGACGAAAACTCGTTGTTTGTAAAGAAATAAAAATCATTTTGGTTAACAATATACCTCTTTAGTTGATTTTTTTCTTCTTCGCTATGATGTGCTTCTGAGAATAACTTGGGTTATTGTTTTTTAACCGTGATTGGAACATGGTCATCAAAAAAGGATAAAGCCCGGTTTCGGGAGCTGAGTACCAGAGATGGTTCGAAAATGTTTTAATAGCAGCCTTTCTGATTTCCGGATCAATTTCCTGATGATCTAACGATTGACGCATGAATAATAAATCGTGATAAGGAGCCTTAATTGCTTCTGATGACAGAAATTAGGCTCGAACGTACCTGTAAAATCGAGCAAGAAAAATACAATCTTTTTAAAACTTTCTTCTCCCCATCAGATAACTGAAATTGATCTTGAACTCTATATAAATATGTATATATATATATATATATATATATATAGATTTTCGAGTTTGAATATATATATATACCGTCTTAGGATCCCTCCCACACTCAGACCCTCCACTGAAACTCAAAACATTAGAGCTAGCGTTCATCTGGCTCTTGGATTCCTGGAATCGCCCAGGTATTAATATTAGACATTAATTGCCCCCTTTATGCATATAATTTCATCCCCCTCCGCCCCCAACAACTTTCATATCATCCCCACCTTTTTTAAAATTCCCGCGCCATACACCACCCCTCCAAACCCTTCACCTCGCATGCCTTTCCCCCCCCCTTTTTTCCCCCCTTTTCCTTTCTTTTCCCCTCTTTTCCCCTCTTTTTTCCCCCCTTTTTTCCCCCATTTTCCCCCTTCTCCTTCCTACCACTGCTTTCGGGCTCTCCTCTGCCTCAGTTCTGTTCCTAATTCCTCTTGAGAAAGGTGGTTGCACCACCGAAAATTCGAGAACTAGTGAGTCCCTCTTTGTGTGTTTTGGTTTCTGTGTTTGCTGTGACTATTTAGTGAGTTTCATTGTGCACGTTTGTGGCTTTCCCGGGAAAGTGAATATATATATATATATGTTACAAAGAGTTAAACAATAAATTGAGAAGGGCCAAAATAAAGCAAAAGAAGAATGATGGAAAACGCAATGCGAGAATATGGAAAGTTTACAGAAGAAGGGTGAAATTGGTGCTCTATACAGCAGGGTTAAGTTATTATCGGGAAGTAAGAAGGCAAGATCTGAAGATATATTATTATTAGGTAATCTACCGGTTAAGGTAGGTTTTTGGATGGACACAACTATCAAATAAACATTTTGTGACTCCCCACCTAGCAAACTAATCTATATCAGGTCCCTCTTCATCTCTGTGTACTTCTTTCCTCCCTTCATCCCGTCCAACATCCCTATCCTGTTCCTGCCCTTACCTCTCTTGCCCAACATTCTCCCCTCTATTACCTTCTTCAACATTCCACTACCGCTCAATACGCCTTTCATCCATTTTTCCTGCCTCCATAGGATTTCTCTCAACAAACCCCTCTCCTCACCCACCATCTCTACTACTTCCTCATTTGTTTTCCTTTCGGTCCATTTCACCTTCTCCATTCTTCTCCACACCCACATTTCAAAAGCCTCCAATCTACGTCTATCCTCCTGCTTCAGTGACCACGTTTCTGCACCGTACATAGCTACACTCCATATCAGAGTTTTTACGAGTCTTGTCTTAACATCTCTACTCAACGTTCCCGTCATCAACTCCCTCCTCCTTGAGAAAGCCTCCTTGCCTAGCGCAATTCTTCTCCTTACGTCCCTACCACTTTGACCGTATTGGTCCAAAACACCTCCGAGATATGTAAACTGCTCTACCTGCTCTATTTTTTCCCCGCCTATTTTAATATTTAGCTTAGCCTTTTTCTTTCTGGAAAATCGCATAACCTTTGTTTTATTAATATTGATTCTCATCCCATATTTATCGCACTGAACCTCCAATTCACTCAGCAATGCTTGCAACTCCTTGGCTGGCTGAGCAACTAATGCTTGGTCATCAGCAAATATATATATATATATATATTCATATAGTCACTTTCTTGGAAAACCCACGAACGTGCACAATAATGTAAATTCACTAATAGTCATAACAAACACAGAAACTAAAACATATAAAAGAGGAACTCACTGGTTCTCGAATTTTTTCGGTGGTGCAACCGCCTTTCTCAAGAGGAATTAGGAACACCACCGAAAATTCGAGAACCAGTGAGTCCCTCTTTTATATGTTTTAGTTTCTCTGTTTGTTATGACTATTAGTGAATTTACATTATATATATATATATATATATATATATATATATATATATATATGTCTTTGTTCAGCACGTTCCACTCCCTATCCGGCGTGTTTCAGATTCTTCAGTTTCCGGATTCCAGGAGATGTTCCATGTATGCTTACGCCAGTGGAGCGGCTTGGGCGCCACTGGCTCGTCTCTCTCCCCATCTTGTTCCCCTCCTTCCTTGCTCCCTCCTCCGATGCCATAAAAAAGAAGAACAATAGCAACGCGACGTCACTGAATACTTAGGGTAGGGAGACAAAAGGATGCCAAACGGAAGAAACCTTTTATTTTTCACTTTCCTTTATGATCCCATATTTTGTTTTATTTTAAACAAACCTTCTCCTTTACATTTCAGGTCATCCTTAAAAATAGAAATCTTTTCTTTATAAAGTGAATGTAATAAAAATATAGATGTGTGTCGTCTTCAAAAAAATGTTATTTCTATAGAAAGGTGACATAACAGCATATCCCTCAGCACCGTTCCCGCCTACCGATGGTTAACCTAAAGATCAATCTAAAAGTCGTGTGTCACAATACACGCAGTTAGGAAGGAGATACAGGTCATTCGGCAATTACATAATATCACATCAAATTTTTATCATATTTTGGTCGCGGCATTAAAATTCTCAAAATGGCAATCTCTCTCTCAAAGGTCTTCCACTTTCGTTTGGATTTTTATGAAGTCCTGGAGGCCATTTTGAAAGTTCTTTTGTGAAAAACGGAACACATGTGGCATTTGTAAACTGACGTTTTATCTGAGAACCTGTGTTTCAGTTCAAACGAAATGTTCCACAGATAACCCCGTTCGTTTCTTTTCCTATCGACTTATGTCTTCCTTCATGGCGTGAATAAAAGTTTCCTTTCCTCATTTTAAGTAGGACGTTGCCCGAGTAAATCCTCATGGTGGATGTTATTTTTTTTACCCTGAGCTGTTCCGTTCCCTTTGGTATCGCGCTTTTTAACTCCGCATCATCAACCGCAGTTTTGCTTTGAGTTGCATAAAAAGTTCTCATCCCTTTGTCAATTTTCTTTCGTACTTTAACCTTGTCGCATAATAAATAAGATTAAAAGCTTTGTTCTTTGTCATGGTTTGGCCATCTTACTTTTGCTTTATGAGCGGTATACCCAAGTAATTCCGTGTCCTCCCGAAAGTGTTAGTGTCTATAAATCCGTTTGTAAAAACACTTTTATCTTTTGAATTATTGAATTCGGAACGCTCTCTTATAGTTTGATATTTAATTTTGATGGTGCATGTATGGCGTCGATCGCCTACCATATATTCTCGTATTGAATTTCAGAGTACAGCCTAAATGTAGTCTCATTTCTTTCCAGTTCATAATTTCTGTAAATAATGCGAGGAAAAAACATGAAATAATCTTTCAAACTTTCTCTTAGAACGCTTCCCTATTTATTTTCTGATATTTATCGCTCTTAATAAGATATTTAAAAAATATATTATATTCTTTTCCTTTCCTATACCTCAATCAACCTTAACTTCCCTCTTGATGTTTCATCTAATGGTTCTCTTTCCGCCTCATCCCAATCATATTTTCACATTTTTCTTCTTCTATGACCACGATTCACTCACTTCTTCCTTCACTCCAGACATCAATCTCGAAAATTTTCAGATCTATTTCATCCCCCATTTTCAACCACACATTGAAATTACAATATACGTGTACATACCCCCTTGCGAAGGGAAGTATTCTGCGTCACAAAAGCAAATTTCCCTCCACCCTCATAAATGCAAGTATATAATTTCTATGGTCCAATCGCTTTTCAGAAATCTTCCCAAATGGTGTGTGGAAAATGCGTAGAAAAAATATATCACATTTTTCATTGGTATTCACGAAAATTGCGATGTATTTCAATGGATTTCAATAAAAGTCTTCCAATAAGCCTTTCAGTTCGGTAATTCCTCTTTTCACCTTTCAGTCTATCTGTTTTCTCATTCCTTTGACGTGTTCTCAGGTAACCTGACCTCTTACTTCAGCCAAAGATCCCTCACGTTTTATCTCTTTGCCATGTTGCGAAACGATCTGAACTTCTTTGACCTATTTCAAGAAACTGTAATAGTAACTTTAACGGAGTCACCCGCTATGTGTGCATTATAATGCAACAATTTCAGAGAGTAAAAATCATTCGCCTTGACCGGGATTCGAACCCGGATCCCTCGATATCCTTAAAGCCTTATCTTTAAAGCCCCCAAAATTTCAGAGTGTAACAGGACGTCTCGGTAGCTTAATTGGTTAAAGTACTCGGCCGGATATCGAGGGATCCGGGTTCGAATCCCGGTCAAGGCGAATGATTTTTACTCTCTGAAATTGTTGCATTCTTTGACCTAATTTGCCAATTACCACCTTCACAAACCAAATGGCCCTTCATCGCAGGGTACATACAGCTTCAGGTTTAAAATAATGTTTAACGTTTTGGCATGCTTTCGTTTAAAAATTCAAAATGTAGTTTTTTTCATTTTGTAAAGAAATTGAACGCGGCGAAAACCTCTTTCGGATATTGTTGAAGGTCTTTATCCGGCCTGGAACCACATTTGTAAGGTAACGTCCCGGAACTAAATAAATTATTCCCTTCACTCCGCTTTATAAAGTGTCTGTGGGTGGCTGCGTGCGCGGGCAAAATATTTGAATCTCTCGTGCGGTCCACACGGATCCAATTCCGGGCCGCATTTATGGGGCATTAATATTTCAAAATGATCTCCGCCTGCGTAAGAAATCAAAAGGCCGTCGATGTAACTTGCCAAGTTTTGACCTTTACGATCTTGAACTGCCTGCCAACAAATTGCCCATGATTCTATCATCATCATTCGGTCATATGCAGTAAGAGGTGCAATGATGAGAGAGAATGACCGACGAGGTACGGAGCCGGAGCAAGGTGAAGCCTCAACCGCTTAGGATTGCGCGGTATTAATAAACGGGAAAACCTCCCAAGTTGATATTCAGGAGTATTAGGACAAAAATTCACCATAGCCAACGGACCTAAAGGGGACCTATTTAGAAGCCTTCTAAGTTTTCGGCAGCGAGAAGTACCTCATACTTTCAGAAATGTACAATCTTTCATGCACCAGTCCCTAATTGAAGTTTTTCCTTAATTCAAAGGGAATTAACCCCTCAGGCACTCAGGAAGTACTTGAGGGGGATATTGGATGAAAATAACAGGATATTTGTTTCCACTTAATTTTTTTATTTAAATACTTGGTTTCACCAAAGCGTTGTCACAATCAGGTTCTTGTAAAGACACCTGATGGTTGAAAATTTTTTCTTGAAACAGGGTTGCAATATAAAAAAAGGTCCGAGTGGAAACAAATACAGGATTATTACCAAAGTATTATTAAGATTTGAATGTTATCCGTGAGATAACTTAGAAAGTAAGTAGTCGATGTACTAAAAAAGTACAATCAAAGAATGAAGGACACAGTAATTATCCACACTATACACCCATTTGAATGTGTATATATGGAGCGTAGAACTACCATGGCTGTCATTTTTCTTTGAACATGCATCACTTGCATGAACTTATGCTCTAAACTATTAATCTTACTAGAAAGGTAATTAGTTTGATAGCAAACAGTTACTCTTTACACCTTGCCCTTGTTCTAATGCATGGTGTTTCTCCCTTTGTGTAGTATTTTTTCATTTGATTATTTGTGTACCATGGAAGATGTTAGGATAGATATACAGACTAAAAATAGTGCAAATACCGATTTTTTGTAGGGTGATAAGTATATAAACATGATATAAGATTGACATAAGGAAGGAAAACTGGTAGAGTATAAAAATGCACACATTTCCTCACAATCAAATAATAGTGAGCAATGGATATGATTAATCAGCGTAATATGGAACACGAAATTCATGCAACAGATTGCTTGAAACCAATTCCTTTCCCCATGCCAATTTTAGTATATCAGGGTAGTTTTCTACCCGAAAAATCTACAATCGAGGAGAAGCTAAAAGTGCCCAGAGGTATTAACCATGAATTAAACACATGGGAGAGGAATGTAAAAGTACCAGTCATTATACAAACTATCTATGCATTAGGTTATTACAGCAGAATATTTATGCAGTTATGTTTAAAATATTAAATAAACATATAAGATGTGCCTAAAAATAATTACGTAGAATCGTGTGAAGTCTTACAGTACTATGGATGAGATAGACTCTTAAGAAAAAAGTTCAACTGCAAATATATTCTGGGTGAGTTCAAAATTCCATTCCTCCCGTGTTATCCGGAACCCTGTGCCTACAGTAAGGGTCCTTTGTGCCAACTTTTGTCTGGATTCATTTTGCTAAGGCAAGCCTTTTCCAACCCTCAAAGGATCTTCCGCCGTAGCTTTAAACTCTTGCGAGCATGAAAATGGAAGTAGAACACCTTAGTAGATAGAGTATCTTGTGCACGCAACGCGCGTCATTTCGCCTACACATGCGCAGGCGCGCGGAGTGGAACTCAACGGAAAAGGGTTTTCCATGCTCCTTTTGATCTCTTGAATGAGCGAGGCCTGAAAATAAGAAAAAAAATGGAGTAGGGAGAATGGAAGTGAGGTTATAGAGAGGTTTGTGTACGCCCATGTAAAGTCTTTGCCGTTCCTCCGCTGAAAGACACCTCGGAACCAACGCGTCAGAGAGGAGAACACTTTAAAAACTAATGTATGAGACGGCTGGGTTCCAAAAGACCCTCCTCATTAAAGAAGAAAGGAAAAAAAAGGGAGCCCCGCGGGTCATGAAAAGTCCCGGAAATTCAACGGTTTTTCGCACTTCTTACGCAAAGGGTGATTTAAGCGTCAGGAGAGCAAGGACTTTCTTCTTCCCACCAGGTTTTCTTTTTAGAAAGAACTCCACTTTCCTTGGTTTACTTGCTTACCTACGGAGGTAAAACAGACACCGCACGCTCTGGATGGATACACATTGTTGATTCTCTTCGGTAATATTTGTTTGCCTCCTCCTCAATCTGGGACGATTTTGTTCCCCTTTCGGTCACCAACCCCGAAGGGTAAAAGGATAAACGTTTGGCGTCCGCATCGTCTTCGTTCCTTTGTCGCAAACCCTAGGTTGGTATTTTGTTGAACCTCGTGGATATTATTTTATTTTCCTCGGGTCATCTCCGTCGCAATTCATTGAGCCAGTATTTGCATTATGTTTGCCTCCGTAACGCAGAATGTTTAGTTTGTGACAGACTATTCGTGTGCATAAGGATAACTCACGTTCGTATGGAAGTTCGTAAGGGTGGCGCAAAGGGTTACAACACACCTGCATTGAAAATGTTAGCGCCGTGAATGTGCGTTGTGAGCACTACACGTGTGTATTTTTGGTTGCATATATAGACATATTCAGGGGACTCCCATTCGAAGATTAGCTGCGTGCATATTTAGATAAATCTGATCGAGATGTCATGGCGGCCCGCCGCAATATCCAATTGCGACCCGCTTTACCCATTTCGTACACTTTATTGCGCATGCACGTTGACGCATTTTGTAAAATTAAATCTACCGAGACCCATATTAAAATATCAATAATTTTTATACCAATTTTTTTTTCATTTTCCTTGTATTACCGGTAACTACGTACGATACATAGAGAAGAACGTAATGGGAATTGAGGGATGAGAGTCTCGGAAAGTTTAAGGTCCAGTCCTCTACCTTTTCCATTAAAGCCCTCAGGCAAGGATTATGTTTGACACGTCTGGGTCGGTCGAAATTTGGCGATAGGTAAACAACAGGATTTTGGATACGATGCTTGGCCATTCCACCTATTCTCTTTATTTACCATTCTCACATTTCCATCTGTTCCCAAACTTGAAGAAATTTGTTTCTTTGCGTCCAATGAAGAAGTTGAAGGGCCGTAGATGGACATTTTCACAGCCTCCCAGACTCTCACTTTCGGGAAGGAATACTGATGTTGAAGAAACGTTGAATCAAGTATGTTGAAGTCAAGAGAGGTAATATAGAAAAATTAAATCATTTTTTAATTGAAAATCGCAGTATTTCATTGTCAGGCCGAGAAATTTTCCCCTTACAACCATATTGATTGGTGTTGAGCTGTTGAAGAATATCATTGAGGGAAGAGTTAGAAAATCCAAGTAGGGACCCAAAAAAAACATGGTGCACCGATTAAAAAGCAGTAGAAGAGAGTGGTTTAATATAATTCAGAATGTTAGAGTATTTATTGCCTTACTAGACAGAAGTCATAGTTGTAGCAGTTTTCAGTGCCTGGATTAACCAAAAACCTGACTTAATACGAAATTCGTATGAAGAGTAATGGTAATAATAAAGTTAAAAGAAAATCTACTCGTGGACCGAATTCTAATCAACTTGAATTACTCCATTTATCCCAATAAATGATTCCGTTAATCGTAATACACACACACATACATATGCATATGTGTATATATATATATATATATATATATATATATATATATATATATATATATATATTATTTTACACATAGAAAGCGGATGCTCTACCACTTAAGCTAATAAGGAAACCCAATTTACCCTGAGATCTGCGATCTTATAAAGCGCCCAAATGCTCCGATTGCTTTGTGCCCAGAGATGGCATTAGAGAGCTGTTTCACCCACCACCGCCCGGAAAGTGTAAGGTCCGGCGTTCAAATCCTGGATAAGGAAATATTTTTACATTTGTGATGTTGCCCACATGTCTTGTGTTCGTCTTTTATGTGTTTTCCTATCCTCTTTCCTTATACCTATTTCTATGGGTGAAATAATATTTGTTCGCCGTATGGTGGGATTTCGTGTTTGAATGTGTGTATATATATATATATATATATGTGTGTGTGTGTGTGTGTGTGTGTGTGTAAAAATATAACTTTTTTAACAATATATAACGATATATGTGTGTGTGTAGTATTTTCGTTTGAATATTTTGCACAGCCTTTTCGCCGTCCTTCTCTCATCAACACTAACCACTTAACATTTTTCCAGCAATGAAATGATCACCACATTTGAGTAAGGGAGCCTCAAATGCATTAGTTAAACGTACAAAATGAGCATAAATTTTAAGGCGGTCGTGCTAATTGGCGGTGGGCGCAATTATCCCAGTAGCATGATTAACACCATAAATGATTGAATGACCGCGTTATTGCAGTGTCTATGAGGTATACAGGTCACGACCACTTAATTCTCTCGAGAAATTAGGTTGTTAAGCCTCATGGTGAATCCCCATCGCCCTCCACTATAGACATGAAATTCGAGTTGCAGTACACCGAAAACAGATTTTAGTGAACCGCGCGGCGTGCCTTTCGGATTAAATGCCGAGGGCTTTATGCGTGCTCGGTGCTTATAATCATTTCAAGTCTTGGGGATCCGTATTCTATTGATAAATGTGAATCCAGCATGTTAATGGAATTGGATCCCTTCCACGGGAGTAATCAACTATAATTATCGCGGTCAAAACGCCATGTGGAGCATTGTGGAATAAATCGGATTTTTTCGAATCTTTCAAGTTTTACTCGGTGAATAAAGTTGAGTTGGAAGGGAAATGATGCTGGATCAACGAATTATGATTTTAACTCCATTTCCCGGAAAATTTTGGCCATCGAAAAATCATACCCTTGTTTTGTGCATAGGATTTTCCAAAGGTATCTCCTGAGACTAGAGCCTGTAACTGGAGAGCCCAAGGAGGCTCTCCAATTAAAAGACTAAACGTCTGTAAAAGTTATCTTTGATTAAATCAATTTATTTTATATCAGTACTTCAATCCAAATATCGGTAAAAATTCCCCTCTACGTTAATTCAATTCCAATGGTGTACCTCCTGCCTACTTGACCTATAAATTTGTACCTTGTCATATCTACTTTGAATATATAAGTTCCGATATCTTACTAATTGCGTACAAGCTCTGAGAAATCTCAATTTTTCTCGGAACTGAGGGTAAATACAGAAAGCTGTAGTGAATCTTAAAATGCGCGAAAACTATTTATTAATCTAACACAGAGATATCTGCACCGCATAGTTTACAGGGCTTGTATATAAAACTGCCTCTGGAGCGAGAAGAGTTTCAATACTTAAAATGATATCGCCGAGTGTACAATAACAGCGTAATCATCAGTCTTGTCTTCTCGTAAAATTTAACACCCTTCGAAATTCATCGTCAATTGAGTGAGATATGTGGTAATGGTGTTTTATTATAGGTATTTCACAGGTTAACGTAGGTTTTTGATGGACACAAGCTGCCAAACAATTCTCTTGTCTGTCCTAACAAAACACAACCCAACGTCCTACTCTACAATAAGCCTCTCTTCAATTCCACATACTTCCTTTCTCCCTTCATTCCGTCAAACATGAATGTGAAAAATGCATATGCATTCTTGGGTTCGACAGTTCAAAGATGGTCGAGAATCGTTTGACACCGAATCCAAGAAACGTTGGCCATGGACCAGCCGATTTATCCAGCGGGCAAAAGAACCCCTAGAGAAGCGATCTCAGCAGCCAACAAATCGTGATGTCGATTATGTAAAAATGTATACGTCTGCAAGGAAATTTTGTTGAATATTAACAGAAGTTTAAACTTTTTGGAAAAATAGTTTGTGAGAAATAAATTAGAATGCCTTCAAACTTTAACGTACGTAATGGATTCGTTTCCCATAAACGGTTCTTTTTTATTTTATTGGTGCTCGATTACGCTTATGCCTCTTACAACTTTCCAAAAATCTCCTCAGTTTTTACTTCATCTTCCATTTAATCTTCAGAATCTCTGGTCTGTACCACCAAGTTACGAAAGCTCCTCCTTTATTTTTATTGATAAGTCTACTTTAAATCGATGGGTAGTGAAATTTCAGGGTTGCGAGCCTGAAAAAGCCATAATTATTTATGAAAATTCTTTTGATTTTGTTTTGGGATACTCACCGAGTTTATGTGACCGATTTTCTGGAACGAAGGGCAACGGTAAATTCTTCTCAGTATATACGGACTCCAAAACACCTCCGACGTCGAGTTTGTCGGGTGGCCTGGCCACCAATAATCTTGCAACATGACAACGCTCATCCACACACCTCGTGCGCAACTGGAGAGGCTCTGCGAAACCCGAAATTTGAACCGATTCCACACCCTCCTTATTCGCCCAATCTGGCGCCTTGGGATTTTTATTTTTTTCGTCAACTCAAGAGGCACCTCAAGGGTAATCAATACACTTCGGACGATAAGGTGAAGGCAGCTGTCAATTCCTGGATTCGAAAAAAGTCGGAAGAGTTTTTCAGTGACGGAATGAAAAAACTTGCTACACGTTGGGAGAAATGTGTAAGCCTTAACCGTGACTATGTTGAAAAATAAATATATGATTTTGAAACTTAAGGACCGTACTTTAATGTACTTTTTGCCCGATCTTGCTTTTTGTTTTTGGTTTACAAGATTGTGTATTAGTTTTCAACCTACCCTCGTACATTTCGTGGTCACTCCAATGATTCCTCTATTGATTTTCACAAGTTATAGCTGCGTAGCATTAATATATTGTTCAAACGCTGATTTTAGCTGCGTTTTGAACAACCTATAAATAACTTCAGAGTGTAAAAATCATTCGTCTTTACCGGGATCCCGTTCAATGCGAATTATTTTTACATTCTGAAATTATTGCATTGTAATGTACATTTACCGAAAGGAAAACAAATGAGGAAGTCCTAGAGATGGTGGGTGAGGAGAGGGGTTTGTTGAGAGAAATCCTATGGAGGCAGGAAAAATGGATGAAAGGCGTATTGAGCGGTAGTGGAATGTTGAAGAGGATAATAGAGGGGAGAATGTTGGGTAAGCGAGGTAAGGGAAGGAACAGGATAGGGATGTTGGACGGAATGAAGGGAGGAAAGAAGTACACCGAGATGAAGAGGGACCTGATATAGATTAGTTTGCTAGGTGGGGAGCCACAAAATGTTTATTTGATAGTTGTGTCCATCCGAAAACCTACCTTAAACGGTAGATTACCTAATAATAATAATAAATGTACATTTAGCGGATGACTGCGTTAAAAGTTACAGTCCCGACATCTCCCGCAGTCTCTTTGAACCTATCAGCTAATCGAGTTAACAGAGCTGATAGCTCGATAAGTTTGCCGCTAGACTGGCGCTTATTTTTCGTAATATATTTCTATATGTTTGACTATTGAATAAGGATATATATTTCTCTTGTAAAGGAAATATTTACGTAAGAATGATCAATTTGGCGATAAAACGCGTGTTTCAGTTTGCTAACTGTACGCCAGGGGTCAAAGTGCAATTGGAACAAAACGTGAACATGGAGGTGTAAGACAACTATCTTAAGGATAATTAATTCATTTCATAAATTCGTTGGAGAGGAAGTTTTATTCATTTTGGCATAATTGGATACGGAGGTAGTGGCTCATGCTTGGCTGAGCGTGACATTCCACGACCATCGCGACGCGACTTCTGTCCCAGCGCTGATTCGTCTCTCCTAATGGCCACATTCTATTCACCTCCTCCGGAGCAGTCGGCACAATAGGAGGAGGGATTAAGCAGTCGGAAGCAATATATCTTCGCGTCGCTCCTCTTCCTCTCAGTCTCCGCAAAGAGAACTCTGGGTGGGAACGTTCAATGAGGTCTCCCCCCTCACCCATCCCCGTAAAAATGGTCTGATTTCCAAGGTGATTGGCGAATGTGCGCTAGGGTTGTGAGGTGGAGAACCTCCCCCTCCCTCCGGAGTTCCAGAAGCGACCCCGCCCACCCACTTAATTACCGCGGCGCGTTCCAACGGATGTAGGTCACCCGGAGAAAGGCGATCTTTAATTCATCCGTCGCCAAAGGTGTGCCGCGAGTGGAGTAAGGACGAAGAGACTCCGTACCCCTTTCAAAGCTTACCGACTCCGACACCTCCTGGCAACGGCGGCGAGACGATCGCGAGGGTAGTGTTTGAATGGAGATGGAGCATAATAGATTAGAATTAATTTTTATTTAAGTGAGGAGGATCTCACTTGCGAAATTTGAAAGAGAAATTTGCGTCTGGACGGTTTAGTAGGCATGTCTTTTTTAACCATCATCCCTATTCATCAGTTTTGAAATTGGTTTATCGAATCTCACTACTCACCTCTTCTTCCGATTAACCTCTCCCTGCCTATATATTAATTCTCTTTTACCTCGACCAGATTTTTTTCTGTGTATCCCAAACGGAAATAAAGTAGTAGATTAGTTGGTAGTCCAGCTGAGTGGATCTTCTAGTTGAATGTTTGGGGTTAATCTCAAACGGAATCTAACTTCTTAGCTCTTTCCTTACACTTTTGCCTCAAGTACTGCCTTGCTTATCCCTTCTTTTAGACATATTTCTTCCAATACGCTTACTTATAAATTATTATTTATTATTAGGTAATCTACCGTTTAAGGTAGGTTTTTGGATGGACGCAACTATCAAATAAACATTTTGTGACTCCCCACCTATCAAACTAATCTATATCAGGTCCCTCTTCATCTCGGTGTACTTCTTTCCTCCCTTCATCCCGTCCAACATCCCTATCCTGTTCCTGCCCTTACCTCGCTTGCCCAACATTCTCCCCTCTATTACCCTCTTCAATATTCCACTACTGCTCAATACGCCTTTCATCCATTTTTCCTACCTCCATAGGATTTCTCTCAACAAACCCCTCTCCCCACCCACCATCTCTAGTACTTCCTCATTTGTTTTCCTTTCGGTCCATTTCACCTTCTCCATTGTTCTCCACGTCCACATTTCAAAAGCCTCCAATCTACGTCTATCCTCCTGCTTCAGTGACCACGTTTCCCCGCCGTATATAGCTATGCTGCTTATCAGAGTTTTTACGAGTCTTGTCTTAACATCTCTACTCAACGTTCCCGTCATCAACTCCCTCCTCCTTGAGAAAGCCTCCTTGCCTAGCGCAATTCTTCTCCTTACGTCCCTACCACTTTGACCGTATTGGTCCAAAACACTTCCGAGATATGTAAACTTCTCTACCTGCTCTATTCTTTCCTCTTATAAATTCTTATACTTATAAATTCTTCGTCATTTATTCTATTCGTTCACTTGATTTTTATCATTTTCCTGTAGCACCATACTTCTAATATTTCGTTTTCTCTCATCAGTCGATGTTATGATCCATGCCACACTGTCATAATTAGAACGCTCTAGACAAGGAGAGAATAGATCGAGAAAAATTGAGGTTCAGAGAAACATTATCTTTGGAACATCTACTAAGTAAATACATGACTTTATTTCCTACTTTCATGTTATTATCTTTATTAATGGTAGTCTTCCGGTTAAGGTATTCTTATGATTGAACAAAAGGCTAACCACTTCTAAACTTATACAGGTCTCGATTCCACAATATCACGCCTGATTCTTCACTTTTCGTGAGAAATATTTCATTTCTACTAAAATATGTCGCCTTTCAGTCTGGCCTTCACGCCCATTCTTTTCTCTCCTCTACGTCCCGCTTACTCAATATGCTTCCCCCTATCACAGTCTTTATCATTTCATTGTATCTTAATGTGCCCTGTATTCATTTTTCCGGCCTTTACATTCGACAACTAACACTGCTTTACCACTACCTCCACCAGCATTTGTTATTCAAATGTATTTTAGGGGAGGATACACAAAATGGACCCTTTATATTCAGCTCTGTATTCTTTGAGTATTTTAGGAGGGGTTATGATATTTAACCAAACGTGATAAAATAGCTAACTCGGATATTTATAGAAAAAAATTGGAAAATGAGGTCGAATAAATCAGCAGGGCCAGGTGGCATTGAAATGACATCTGACCCTGCTGATTTATTCGACCTCATGATTTATACAGTATGTTCGTTTGTATGTTCGATCTCAAATGATTTATATAATTTGAAACTGCGCTATTTCAGAATCAGTATCTATCGCACTGAATTTCCAATTCACTCAGCAATGCTTGCAACCTCTCGGCTGATTGACAAACTAAAGCTTGGTCATTAGCAAACCAAACTGATTTTATGACTTCTCTTCCGACTTTCATTCCTAACTTTAGTTCTTCCTATGCATTGAAAAATGCTAAAAAATGCAAGAAAATATTTTTTTAATCTGAAATTTTATGGATAAATGTAAACTAAATATATGTTACCACCTGACACACTGACAACTTGTAACGCTCTCCTAAATAAATAAATCCTTTTTTTTCTCGTCGGTTTTTTCGGCATCATTATAGGTTCACAGGGAGACAATGTATTCTTAAAAGAATTCGAACTTTTTGCCGTTTCTTAATTTCCCGTTTTTTGTCCACGGTTGTACGAAAAAATGTGAAAACCGCTGAGGGAAAGCCAACGTTCCTGAGTGAAAATGAAAGCGATGGAGATGGAAATTAGATTATTCTGACAACGTTCAATTCCCGAGAGACCGCTCCAACCGTCAAAAATGGTGATATTCCAAAACCGCCATTGAGAAAGGCGATGGTCAACCAAACCCATGAAGTTTTCCTGGGAATTTGGATATCACGCATGCAAACGAAACTCACTCAAAATAATTATTGACGAAGCGTTTTAATTTTGTCTCCATTCTGCTTGATTTACTGATTTGATCGGCGTTTCGTGAAAATAATAAATACTTGGAAAAGGAATGGTGCAATATATTAAAAATTGTTGTGTTAGATTTTGTTTAAAGCTGACCTCTAAAAATCACTATACATTCATTCATATATACCCCATTTTCTCATTTGGAATAAATTCGCGTTGACCACGCATTACGTTGAACTTCAAGAAGTGAAGTAATTCGAACGAAATGTCAAATGGGGAGGATACGTTCGCAGATTCTCATAAATTGCCGAGTTTTATACGATTAAGGTGACAAATAACCAATATAATACGTAAAATTCTTATTTATGAGCGCATAAGGATCGAGATTTAACGAGACGCATGATAGTTTGGTTAACATGAAGTTTTCTCGGCCCTTCCATCGGATCAGGGGTTCCATACTGAGCGACATTTCGATGCTCGACTCTTGAATCGTCCTCAGGGTAGATGAGTGCCACTCTGCATTTGGC
The DNA here is from genome assembly GCA_037158775.1 of Hetaerina titia. Classification (NCBI taxonomy): domain Eukaryota; kingdom Metazoa; phylum Arthropoda; class Insecta; order Odonata; family Calopterygidae; genus Hetaerina; species Hetaerina titia. The sequence continues at coordinate 52,692,341 of CM073775.1, forward strand.
CGTATTATATGCATGAGCTCACGGGTTCACTCGTGATTGGTCCCAGGCGCTCTCCAGGCTCTATGTTCGCCATGGCGTTGTGTTGTTTGAGCTCATGTATATAAGACGGCTAAATACAGAGTAGCACCTATCCACCCTGAGGACGATGCGCGAGTCGAGCATCGAAATGTCGGCCAATATGGAACCCCTGACCCGGTGGAAGACCCGAGAAAACTTCGTCAAGCAAATACGCTGGGAAAACATCAGATCTTACTTCAGTTTCGCTCTATAACATTATATCTGTGCCGTTTCGATACTATTTCATATCGGTTAAGTTCATATCGATGGACAATTTTAAGGGAGCAATACTTCGAGATTTGATAATTATCGTCGATTGGACGATATGGGCGATATATTATTCAATACGGCGACATAGAACTTAATCGATTGGAGCTATGAAAGACTTAGTCAAAAAACGGATTGAATGGTTTCTTTGTCGATAGTTCTCGATCTTGACATGACCTTTCCGATAATTATCACATACCGCATTGTCATCACATCGATATATCTTCTATTCAATATTAGAACGTAATATCTAACAGCTCCTTAATTTAATTAATTTTTTAAGTAAGAGTCAGGTAAGTGGATAGGTGTCCTCTAATATTGGAGAGGCGTGATTGAAAATGTATGACGGGGTGACCTCAGAGAAAAGTCAGAAAAGGTAAAAAGGCATATTTGACGTAACGTGGCCAGTTTTTGACAGGAAATTTTCGATTTTTTCTGCCTGTAATGGCATGTGTGTGAACTTGAAAAGTCTCCGAGCTGGGAAATTCCCAGTCTGGGTCGCTTCCATATGATGTTGGACCGGATATTTATTTTTGTTAAAAGGGTTTATCGCACATTCGAGTGTCTCTACCACTGAAATATTTCTCTGTGACCGATAAGTTTATAATCTCTAGATTTACTGTTCTTACGCACAATGATCCATATTGCGTTATATCCAAACAAAATAACATTGTACTAACATTTGTAGTTTTATCATTTTCATTGGTATTGCATTATGCTATCTTTAAATCTTCTGCAATCGACTTCGTCTCTATTAGTTATTTTGTTAATTTCCACAGATATTCCCTAAAATTACCTTGCCCCGTCAAAAGCCCCATTTTTTATTGCATGAGAAATATTGGTAATGTGTCGACACCCTCGCTCATTCCAATGTGTTTTTTTCTTTCGTTTCCCCTCATATACTCGCCGTGGACCAGACCCTGCTCCCCGCACGAGTACAGGTGCCCCGACGGTAACTGCATCCCCAGCTCGTGGCGCTGCGACAAGAAGGCGGATTGCTTTGATGAGTCGGATGAAAACGATTGCTCCGATGATTCCGGTAAGTGTTTCCTCCACATTCTCCTGGCCCACCCCAGGAAACTTGGTCGTTGAGGCAAGATGGTAGGTGTAGATGGATGAATTTTGAAATGTGGAAGTGGAGAAGGATGGAAAAAGTGAAATGGGAGGAAAAGTAAACGAAAGAAGAATACTAGGCATGTCAGGGGAGGAGAGACGGTTTTTTTTGGAAAAACTACCTAAATACAGAATTTTTAAGAGGGGAGGAAACGGCACCTTACGACGTAACATCTTATATACGTGTACCTTAATACTTGGCACTATAAATAAAACTGTTTCTAGCGTGACTTGCTGGAAAATCTTCGTATTGAAATTGAAAAATAACTTATTATTTTTTTGGAAAAGCCAAGTTAGTTATTTTTCAATTTCATTACCTCGCATTATATTTTTATATAGGTGGTCTACAGTTTCAGATCGGTTTTAGATGGACTTAGATTCACTATCGCTACGTCCGTTTCCAAGCTTCGCTTAACAAAACCAAACCTGACACCTCACTCTGCAATTAACTGTTCTTCAATTCCACATCCACTCAACCTCCCTTCAACCCGTCAAGGATGGCTATTATTTTCTTCCCCATCATCTGTCCCATCTAATGTTCTCCCCTCTATCACTGTCTTCAACATTCTATCACCAATCAAAATATCCTGTATCAACGTTTGTTACTTTCTTTCAATTTCTGACAACAATATCCTCTTCTCTCCTACCATGCCAAGTACTTCGTCTATAAACAGAAAATGTCCATCCATTTTGTTTTTTATCTTTCGCCAAATCCACTTCTCAAAAGCCTCCCGTTCAAGTATATCATCTTTTCTCAACGACCAAGTGTTTGCGTATACAGGGGTACTCTATATGCTTACAATTAAACTACAGTTCGATGATTTTTTGCTAATCCTTTCTTAATATGCTTACTCAACGTCAATATTTTTGCTCAATGGTTTCTGTTTTTATCCTCAATTTTCAAGTTTACTTAGAGGTAATCATTTGTTGTAGCAACTCCCTAATGTAAGTTTCCACACATTTTTTTTGTTTTACCTTGGCAATAACGCTCTGATGTCAAAATTTATCGGAAAAATAAAAAATAACTGTGAGGAAAATTACAAAGAGAATCACGACTAAAAATGGATATCATGCTATTCTACAGATTTAAGCCTGATTGAATTATTCATGTAATTTACAAGTCACTTATCTTTAACTATGAGTACCAGGAAATGTTCACTAAATGCTAGAAAAATAAGATATTTTATTAATTTACATAAGAATCTTTAGCTTTTTTCAATTCTACTATTAATTCATTTCAAGTATGTGATTTCTTCAATAGAAAAAAACACATGTATTGCTTGATGTCCATAAGAAATGCATAATCTTTCTTTGCTACAGGATACGAGAGAAATTTATTTAGTTATTATTAGTTGAGGGTATAGTATTAGGGACATTAAGAGGAGAAATACGTTATCAAAAGAAGCATTTATAGGAAGAAGAGAATTTATGATTTCTTCAAGTAAATATGTGAAGGAAAGATTAGTTTAAACATTAATAATAATCGTATCGCTTTATGGATGCAAAACCTGGTATTTGAGGCAAGTGTATGAGTGTAAATTTGAGACTTATGGGACGTGGGTGTGGCAGAGAAAGGAAATTTTATAGAGAAGATGAACATAAAATTTTCTAATGCATTTGGCGAAGAAATTTGCTAAGAAAAATCCGAGAAAGTGGTTGGAGGAAAGTTGAAAGGCAATGGGATGTTGAAGGCAGTGCTGTAAGGTAAAATGCTGGATACGCGGGTAGATAAGGAAGATAGTAGGCTCTCAAGATAGCATTAAGGTAAGCAGTGTTACGAAGAAATAATGCATGGGCAAAAGAGGAGATTTTCTCGAAGAGTAGAAATTAGTAGTTGTTCAGGGTTTTGCAAAACTTATCGTTAAATAGGTAGAATACATTGAATGAAATTAGAGATACTACTAAAACGTAGAAGCTAATAAAACAGGACACTAAAATATATATTTTTACGTTTGGGCAGCCATGTCTAACGTAAAAAAATATATAATATGTATAATATTTACATAGAAACATAATCGGTGTTTACAAAGAGAAGGGAGTTGATGACAGACACCTTAAGTAAAGATGTGAAGAAAAGACTAGTGAAAACTTTGCTATTGAGCGTTGTTTTATATGATTCAGAAACTTGATCGTTGAAGAAGGATAAGATTATTCTGTTGGAATTTGAAATGTGGGTGTGGAGAAGAATGAAAAAATAAAGTGAATGGACAGGAAAACAAACGATGAGGTTCTAGCTATGACATTGGAAGAGAGACGGCTTTTGGGAAATTTTCGAAGAAAGCAGACGTGGATACAGGAGATACTGAAAGAGGTAATGAGATGTTGATAGAGGGTAAAATGCTGGCAAAAAAAGTTAGAGGGAGAACAATAGTAGGAATTTTGGATTAAATTAAGGGGTGCAGAAAGTATGTAGGAGTAAAAACAATTAGCTATTGAAATACGTAGGATGGGGTAGAAAACAATTTAGGGTAACGAGGATATTTGGTGTCATATTAGTCAGGGCATAGGAGTGTAGTAATGTATAGTCCCGGGGTACCCAAACCCGGCGGATTATTACTATGAGTAGATGGTCCGCTTATCTTTATTTATGCCTTCTGAGCTCGCGGTTTCCCTCCCACAGGGGGTGACTACTCGCCCCACCGCCACTCCGGGGGCCACGCGTCCGCACCGTGCGACGAATCGGAGTTCGCCTGTGCCTCACCACACTCTGTCCCGCGATGCATCAAGCGGGAGTTCCGTTGCGACGGCGATAGCGACTGCGGGGACGGCAGTGACGAGGAGGACTGCCGCGGTGGGGGAAAGGCTGGCTTCCGGGGAAGGGGTGGGAGTGCCGGAGGACACGGAGGCGGCGCAGGGGAAGGCCATGATGGGGATGGGACGGATGAGGGCATCCACGGGCAGGGGAGGAGCGCCTCGGCCGCCGCTAAGACCACGCCGCCGAGCATCCACCCCCAGATCACCTGCCCCCCGAGGGAGCTCAGGTAATGATAGAATAAATGTTTAATTGTGCCTTAGAGTGAACAAAAAGTTATGTGCGCAATATAAGAACTGGGAGCATTTTAAATAAAAAGAACATGAATGAACCATTGAAGTATAAAATTTAATTTTAAAAATAACACTGTGATATTGTTGTATGCTTCAATAAGAAGGAAAATATTCTTAAACTAAAATATCATGCAATTCATGCTTAAAAATTTCTACCAAATGAGGTTTCCTTTCATAGGTTGGAATGTAAGTCCATAGTTGTGAAACTGCCACTGTAAATGACATATGGAGGGTGGTGGTCTGGTGGATCAGAAATATATGATAGCTTGGTTCAGTTCTAGTAACTGCAGAAAGATTTGTTATTCTTTTTGGAAACATGAATTACATGGGAAGGTTCATTGTTCACAAAAATAGAAAATAAAAATGTTGAATATTTATTTTTAGTGTTTATGCATTTATATATACTTAATCATGCTAATTTTTAATGGTCGGGAATAGATGCTTGCGCAAATATTAAAAATGCAGTGAAAGCATGACATAGCCATTGCAATTTATCGCTATTGAATCATAAATTGACAAATTTTGAATTTTCTAACATTATCATATCCTCCAAATTTGTTGAACCTCTAACCCAATTTTTTAAGATACATGTCAATTTGCAAAAAAAGACCAAATGCCACAAGTTCAGCATTAAATATTCTGGAGCATCCTGTGTAATAGAGTCATGGACTAAGAATTGCAATAAATTTAGCGTAATTATATGTCACAGCTTGAAAAAATTCGAGGACATGTAAATTGATTTTTACACATCCTCTTTGAGAAATTGTTCTCAGGTTGAAGAGGCCATGGGCGCAAAAACATTAGCTCAGAATACCATTGGTATTCCAGCAAATGAAATATGTATAGGGAATGGAGTTTAGAATAGTGATTCAGAGCAAGGGCCTGACTATTTACTTCAAATGCACCAGGTGTCCAGGAACAACAGGGAGTTGTGTCCCAGAGCGTTGGGTGTGCGATGGGGAGAAGGACTGCGCTGGAGGCGAGGATGAATCAGTGGATGAGTGTGGGAAGCCAGAGGAGGGGGAGGAGGGTGAAGTGAGGCAGAGAACCAGGCCCCCACCAAGAGCTTGTGGATCCCACGAATACATGTGCATAACTGGAGGAAGAGGTGGTGCCGGTGGCATCTGCATATTGGTCAGTGAAAGTCGAGTTCTGAAGAATTACTGTTAATTTTTAGTAATAATATTTTGGACCCTACTTCAAAAATGTCATATTTTCCACAGTAAGTGTTTTGCATGATGTTCTCAATTTTTTTATATTATGAATATGGAAAGTATTGTCCATATATGTTATGAAAATGTGTATTTTATTTTGAAAATCATAGAAACAGTAATCAGTTTATGAAGTGGACATAATTTTAGAAAATTTTGCAAATAACCTTTCTTTGGGAAAAAGAAAAAGTATATGAATGATAAAGAGCAGCTCATTTTTACTGACAGCACTTTGTTCTTGGAATAGTAACTTATTTAAACAAGGATAAGACTATTTGCAGATATATATCATTCTATTCTATAAAGACATGATTTTTACGTATGGAATTCAAAGCATTTTTAATACTTCCACTTCAGAACCTGAGTCATCATTCAATAGCACTTATATTTCATTGGTATCCGGAAACTTGCCAGACCCCTTCAGGAAAATATAAAGAAACATATGCATAATTTGGAAACTACTTCCATGCATGCCATAGGTCAACATGTTTTAATATTTGATGTTCACTTCATTTCTTAATGAAAAACTGACTTGAGATTATTGGGCATTATTACATCTTTCCTTCAAGTTTTTGGTTTTCAATACCCTTTGAATATGAAATGAAACGTACTCATTACTTAGTCATTAAAGTAAGACAATAGGCTTAGATTGGAGGCTTTTGAGGTGTGGGTGTCGAGGATGGAAAAGGTAAAATGGTCTAAAATAAAAAAAATTAATAGGTACTGGTCATGGTGGGGGAAGAGAGGGAATTTTTTAGAGAAATTTCAACGAAGATGAAAGGTGGGTGCAGAACATTTTCATAGGTGATGGAATTTTGAAGATTTGATAGTGGGGAGAACATAAGGTGAGCAAGGAAGGGGAGGGAATCCATGTTGAATGAAATGAAGGAAGGTAGAATGTATACAGAATTAAAGAAGGGTTTATGTTTGTGTGGATTGTCTTCTTAGGTAAGGCTTGGAAATAATGTGATGTTCAATCAGTGTCGAGTTCAAGCTCAACAGTGGAATACCAAACATTAATAATGGTGAGATTATTCATTCAGTAGCCTTACTCTGTGGACAGAAACACTAACTTATTAGAAAGGTTCTTTGGCACCTCCACCTTTTAATCAGATGTCATTCATTTCTCACCTATTTTACAACACTTTTCCTTAGCTTTAATATTTATGTTCTTCCCATGAATGGTTTAACTGTAATATAAACTCCTTTCTGTGTGTGGCTAAAACCTCTTCTCAATTCAGAAATCTTGGCTCTGTGATGGTGTACGTGACTGTGATGGTGGAGAGGATGAGGCACCCTCTGCATGTCTGTTGGCTACCTGCCCTTCTCACCAATTCACATGCACCAGCAATTACCTCCATGATACAAATGGAACTAGCAACTCACTGGGCACTGTTAAACCTTTGACCAAAAAAGCTTCCAAGCTGAAAGGAGGATTACTGTGTCTTCCACGCAGAAGAGTGTGTGATGGTCAGAAGGACTGTCCATCAGGAGAAGGTATTTCTTCATAATCTTGAGAGTTCCAATTATAAATGAGCACATAAATTATGTTACACCTCAGACCAATTATAAGCTGACTTTTTTCAAGTTTTATCATAAAAAATCATCTCTTATAATAGCTTGAGTTTAATCTTTACAAAAATTCTTTGAGGTGATCTAGTCACTAATTGATGCCAGTATTCTTCATTACTACAGTATCTTAATGAAATTTCTATGCTTCCTACTGGTTAAATAATGTAATTCCTCCTTTTTAATTTTATTTTCCTGTCAATTGCTTTGAGCTGTTTCAATTGAATTTTGTCATTGTATTCTAATCTTCAATGAATAATTCAAAAATAGTGTTTAGGAAAGTCAAAGTCTCTTCTTGTACTCCAAAACATAACCCAAGTCATATTTGAGTACATTTCAAATACCTGGGACATCATTAGAAGTAGATCTAAGTCCAAATCTTATAATTAGATATAAATTATGATAATAACTAGCCATTTAAAAAGAAATAAGGGAAGTATTCATTTCTGTGACTGGATAGAATGAAACTTATTGATTCAATTCTGAAGGCCCGATGTACATCAGGGTTTCCAAAAATAGTTAATGAAATCACACCAGCTGAAAGTTTTATATGGCATTATGCAAATTAGATTTGACAGTTTCTTACAAAAGTATGACCTTATCTCAGAAGAAAGGATGGTAAATCTCTGTATTGTCAACTTGAATCTGACATCAACTTTAATAGGCACAGAAATGTATCATAGTAGAATAAAACTGATTCCACTCTTCCTATACATGGATTTAGTGTAATATGTTGAACATTTAACTAATTGGTACTGTTTGTATTGGTTATCTTAAATCAATTCAATCTGCAGTATGTTTAAAAAAGTTATATTTTTTCATTTGAAATCTACTTGACTGATATAAAACAAATCTTACTTATAGATGAAAAGAGATGTCCAGTGAAAAAGGAATGTAAAAAAGGAACCCGATGCACCCAATTATGTGTGACTAATGCAGATGGAAATGATGGATGTGCATGTAATCCAGGGTATAAGTTGGCACACGATGGATACAAGTAAGTTAATACATAGATTTCAATATATTTTTAAGTAAAAATAGCACCTTCTTTCAGAAAAGCTGAATAAATGGCTATAATTGTTGCATTAACATATTATATGAATTGCTTAAAAAATCATCTTTGCCACTTCAACATATTTCTCAATTGATTGAATATATTTTGTGGAAGTAAAGCAATATGGTGGGTCTCCATTAATTAATACATTCATGATACTAAGATAAAGTCAATAATGTGATATACTCATTGTGTAATATAGAATATCATAGTTGATTTTATGATTTGAGAACCATGCAGGGTCTATCCCAAAAATAAGTTGAATAAACCGGGTAAAAGAATTAATTATAGATCAAATAACAAATCACTAAACTTCTTCAAAATAGCACCCTTGTGCATTGACACATTGATGCAAATGCCTCTGCCAGTTGTGATATGCTTCCAGGAGGGCATCAACCAAAACCTCGTTCAGGCATCTCATCAGTGCCTCTTTGATGCTATTCTGTGTTCTAAAATGGCTACCTTTCAAGCTCTTTTTTACTCTTGGGAACAAAGAAAAGAATAGTATGGTGGTGCAACATTAGGGCTGTAGGTCACTTTAACAGTGGTCCAAGAAATCATACAAGTTTGTCATATGAGCAGTCTTCTGATCTTTCACAGCACCTTTGGGACTATCTTGGTACACACCTTTCTCATGGCTAAATCTTCAGTAGGATTACAATGTACTCTGGTTTTCAGAACATTGCACTCTTCTGCTAACATTATGACACTCAAGTGCTGATTGAAATTGATTATGTCTCTAACTTTTTGCACATTTTAATCATGATTGATGGACATTGTTGATCCATTGACATTGATGGACATCCAAGGCATTTCTCATTATCAACCTCCTCTCTACCCTCCTGAAACATGTTGTGCCAGTAGAAAACCATTCCATATGACATTACATCATATCTCAAAGACGATTTTCCAAGCTTAACACAAAATTATACCACATATCTTTTCTCCATGGAATGTGGCATTATGAATATGTTATGTGACCCTTTAACAGGGGTCCAGTCTAGCAGTGATCCACACACAGTAACAGGCTGCAGACAACGAACATGAGTTGCATTGCTTTCGCAAGACCTCCTGCCACATTTCCTTTCACAAATTACCCAACTTTGGCCATCTGTATCAGCGGGCAAAAATCATTTTACTTATTTTTGGGGCAGGTCCTGTAGACTTCCTTTCATTTTGCAAATTTTCAAGGTATAGTTGTGCTACCTCCGGCGATCCTTGAGTTTGTCATGCCTCAACCACCCCTCTCCCCTCTTTTCTACCATTTTATTTATTTTTGTTTTGCCCTCATTTGGAATAATTTACCCAGATTCCCAGAGATGTGAAGAATATGTCAAATGACCATGTGGTGAATATTTCAAATGGAGTATGCCATCTGTTTGATGGGGCATTGAAAAGTGGATCCCTTGCCAATTTTTATTAAGAGTAGGCAAATGCCGGTGCTGGGGAGTTTCTATTCAGGCCATCCCCCATTCCCTGATCATATAACCTCTACCAAATCACACTCCTATCCCAAAAGACACAAATGTGCTCAGCTGCTGGTTGTCTTCCCTAATCATGACTACAGCCCAGTTTCCTGAATACTGATGTAGGCCAAACATGCCATCCCATGAAAGTGCTTCCCAGAGTGAAACACCCTTTCCATCAAATGTGTAATTATCAAATGATAAAATGCCCAACTTCAATTATGCTAATATTTTATCTAATGAACTCACCATTTCAAAAATTGACCTGCACTATTAAGGACAATAAGGGAAACAAAAATGATCGAATGATCATAGTGGTGCTGCTAAATCACTACTATTCTCTCATACCTCACACCCATTATGAGTACATATGTGTGAGAGAGAAGGGGGGTGAAGGATATCAAACTCAACACAGCTTATTTGTTTCATTTCCCCCTTTGAATATATTCTTAGAAGTCACTGATTTAGCACATGGTCTTTATTAGGCAGTCTACCATTTAAGGTAGGTTTTGTTTGAACACAAACTTAACATCACTATATTTCTAAACCTCACCCAACAATACACTGATCCCAACAACATCCTGATACCCCCCACTGTAATAAACCCATATTCTACCCCACATACTATCAACATCCCTTCATCCTGTCCAATATGACTATTCTTTTCTTCACCCTCCTTGCTTACCTCTCTTACAGTCTTTCACATTCCATCCAATTAAAATGCTCTGCATCCACCTTTCCTGCCTCCTTTGGAATTCTGCCAAGAATCCCCTTTTCCGATCTTACTATGCCAAACACTACCTCTTATGTTTTCTTTTCTGTACACTTCACCTTTACCATTTTTCTCCACATCCACATTGCAAAAGCCTCCAATTTATGCCTATCATCTTGCTCCAATGACCATATTTACACACCATACAAACCCAAGCTCCATATTAGAGTTTTAACAAGTCTTTGATTAATATTTAAATATTTGAGTGTCATAAAATGAGAGTGATTCTAAATATTATTATGTGATCAAACATATGATACATTTTTGCTTTCTACAGCTGCCTAGATGTGGACGAGTGCTCTCCACCTCCAGAAGAAGATGAGGAAGTCTTAGGGGAATGGCTAGGATTAGCTTGTAGCCAAATATGCCAGAACTCCCAAGGTTCCTTTTCATGTTCATGTGCAGATGGGTACATTCTACGTCCAGATGGAAAGTCTTGCAAGGCCCTTGGACCTCCACCAATGTTAATATTTGCCAACAGAATTGACATCCGGCAGGTAAGTCCATCAAAGAAAAATCAGTTTTTATATTTGTACATAAATAATAGTGAAACAGAAGTGTTTCTTCAGAGTTCCATGTGTCCATTTTTTAATTAGTAAATAGGAAATTACAAGAAAAAAAATTATTTTAAAAGTAGTATTAAAATTAATTTAAGGTGCACTGATAACAATGGTCATTTCATACCTCCAAATTATTTCAATTTAGTAAGATAAAATCCATTGCAAATGATATTCTACATTCAAATATATATATATATATATATATATATATATATATATATATATATATATATATATATATATATATATATATATATATATATATATATATATATATATATATATATATATATATATATATATATATATATATATATTTATTTATTTATTTATTTATTTATTTATTTATTTCATACATGAAATAATATATTATGAAATACATATTTCATAATATTTGTTTGTCATTGCCATCTTATCATTAAAAATCATTCTAAAAATTATATGAATAGTGATGTTTAAACATAAATAGCAGATATGCATGGTTTAATAAAATAAAACACATAATAAAGTTTCCTAGTTATAGATTTTCTGCTGTGATCTAATGATGACTCATTAAGTAATGCAAAAAAATCATATAAATAACTGTTGTGTGTATGGATATGTATACATACCCATACCTTTACCCCTTTCTACTCCAACTGTATAGTTAAAATCAATTGAAAACTGGAGGAAGTGTATCAAAGAAAATAAATTGTCTGTGATAGTGATCATTCTTAAGTCTCATCATGCAGTCATGGTCATCAGTGTACCTATTTTTCTTGAGAAAAACTTTCATTATTATTCCAGTCATTGAATATTATTTACTTGTGAACAAACCAACACAACCTGACATCGGACACTACAGTGTCCCTCTTTAGTTCCAGATACTTCTTTCCTCCTTTCATTCCATCCAACATGCATATTCTATTCTTACCCCTTCCTCACTTGCCTAACATTCTCCCCCTATCACAGTCTTCAACATTCCAATGCCAATCAAAATGCTCTGAATCTATTTTTCCTGGCTTCTTTGGATTTCTCCCAATAACTCTTCTCCTTCCAACCATGCCTAGCACTTCCTCATCTGTTTTCCTCTCTGTCCATTTCACATTTTCTATCCTCCTTCACACCCATATTTCAAAAGCCTCTGACCTCTATCATTCACTAATCATTTGCTTAAATGATCATGTTTCTCCACCTTGCAAAATCATGCTCCATATTATGTATTCATGCTATTAAAAGTGTAGCATTTTAAAAATTCCATTTATTTAATCGGATATGCACATAAGTTAACAAAGAAATGCTAAAAGTTGAAGCAACCTGGAAATGTGTGTCATGCATTCTCTCCAAAAAATATTTCCAATGAGTGTAAATGTGTTTTATACATTCTTTGATTAAATAAAGTGAGAATGTTTTCATATTTTCTTTGAAAGGTGAGCTTGAATAATATAAAGTATACAGCCATTCTCAAAGGACTACAAAATGCCATTGCACTGGATTACCACTATGAGCAAGGTCTACTTTATTGGTCAGATGTCTCCTTGGATGTGATCAAAAGGGCTAACATCAATGGAACTGGGTCAATAGGTAATGTATGGAAAAAAATCTATTTCAACCAAGAGAGTTTGTTTTTTTTATGGCGACTATGATTATGAGATTCATTTAAACTGGTCAGGGGTATGATCCATTTTTGTGAAAGCTTTGTATGCTCTATAGTGTGCATTTCCTATATTGCTGGCATTCTTAATTAAATCAAGTTCAGTGGGTCCTTGCTTTATGATACATTCACAATATGGTCAATTGACTTAATGCTGTAGCTTCTGTATGAAAAAGTTTACAGATTACCTTTTGATCAACTACTCAAATATTTCAATATTAATTAGACCTAATGTTATGGATGTGGGCATATTGACCAATTTCTCATCTTTTGAGATTTGAATGTATCTGCGGTAGTTGTCAAATTTCATGGTAGAAAACAATTTTTTATGCATTTCAATAACTCTCATATTTCATATTCTGATATTATTTACAAATAAGGTATTGTTACAAATTGATATCACTACCTTGTCAGGCACTAAACTTTGCCATGCTGTTGTCCCTAAGATCAAGCAAAATCATGCAGGATGTCACAACTATCTCCAGAGTATTGATGTAGACAGGACTTTCGAAGGCCTTTTTTGTATGGAAAAGGTCTCAGCCTCTCAGGTCTTAGCCTCAGCACTAGTGTTTCCCCAAAAGATTACACCATAGAACAGATAATTAAGAGTCAATAATTTCCAAGTCCCATGAGTATTGAAATTGTTGAGCGTTCCTAATTGGGAATACCCTTATATTAAAATTAAAAACTCTTGTAGCTCATTCAGTTCTATTTCACTGGTTAGAATATCTCTTTCACATTGATATGACTCCGGTACTTTGAACAAGCTTAAAAAATAATTCAACAAATCCTTGGTTTTTGGATTATTTTCATTTCCACTACTTCCATTTATTCTAAGTGTGGCTTAATTTTCATTTCTAATTCTTTTAAAGATGTGATTCGCTGGGGACTGGATAGCCCAGGTGGAGTAGCTGTCGACTGGATACATGAACTTCTTTTTTGGACTGATTCAAACATGAGAAGAGTTGAAGTATCCAGATTGGATGGAACTATTCGATATGTGGTTGCATCAACTGAAATGGATAAACCACGTGCCATCGCATTACACCCTGGTGAAGCATTAGTTTTTTGGACTGATTGGGGTAAGTAATAGTTAAAAAAATTCTTTTATTAAGCATATTTATGTGGCTGTTGGTTGGAACAAATATGAAATATTCCTTTAATTATCCTTTAGCTAGTAAAAGTCTTTCTTGAGTAAGCATATGACCTGATCAATCACACACAGTGAAGTAATATTTTTTTAACTTTCATTCAATATTTACTCTATTTGAACGTTTTTATTTTTTTACAATATTCAAATCTTCAAGGATATTCTTTTTTTAATGCTATCTGGATATTCAAATATGACCATTTGGAAACTTTTAACAAAATATAAAATTTTAATAATAATGTTAATTGAATGAGCATTTGATGGATATTTAGAATTTTAATGGTGAAGATTAGAATCCTCTTACATCCCACTCACAACATTTTATGCAAACATGTACATTAGTTGAACATTTTGAATGCCTGTAAAAATTTCCAGTCCTATAGGGTTTGAAGCATAAAACAGTGTTATTAATTAAATATCTAATTGTATCTTATTATTTTTACATTTTTAGTTTATAATTAAAAAATAATTAGAGCATTTTTCTACAAAATAAATATAATAAGCAACTCTGTGAGTTTTTATTGAATCGAATTTGCAGAAAAGTGCTATAATTCTTTTGTAATTATGAATTCCTTCCACCTCATCAAACTGGTGACTGTGAATCTTTTTGATGAGCTTGGTAAGATATCAATTATTGAGAAAGCTAGGAACCTATTAGCCAAAGTATTCAACATTCCTAATATTGTAATAGCTGTGAATTCTATCACCAAGATATTATTTGAATTACGTTGTTACTATTGTTGCTATAATTATATTTTCAGAATGCTCATCAAGTTTCAGGCCAAATCCCATTAGTATAAGAATTATTTTTATGGACTGAAATTTGTGATGAAATGGATCTTATTGGTAAAATTTTTTAATTTAATTAGAAAAGAAATTAGAGAAAAGATTTTTTCGGTGAAGAGTCAGATGTATTGCTTGCTATTAAATCCTTCCTAGTCTCCTAATAGCTAAAAATGGACTAGTTTTCATGGATTTCCTATAATGAAAAATCTTTAAAAATCAAAAAGTCTGGTGGGAAAAATTCCTTACAATTCCCTCGCTAAATGATTCTTCTGAATATCAAGGATGAAAGACATTACAAGCATGAATATCAAATGCATAGTAGATTACTGGGAAAACACAGTTGTCATAAGTTTAGTGCACATACCAAAGAGATGTTTATCAACTGAAGGCCAGCCCTGCTATATGCAAAGTGTATTCCAATATTAACTATTAAGAGAAGAGTAAAAGGTACTATTTCAAAATTTCAGGACCAAATCCCAAAATAGAGAGAGCTGAAATGGATGGAAGTGATAGGAGAAGTGTTGTGAGTGAATCCCTATTTTGGCCAAATGGTTTGGCAGTTGATTATACTGTTGATCGAATTTACTGGGCTGATGCTAAACACCATGTCATTGAATCTGCAAATTTTGATGGCTCAGGAAGGAGGAAGGTATGGAAAAAAAATAAAATTTGTTTTAAAGTGTTTCAATATTTTGTATTGAAGGATCAGATCTTACTTCTTAACTACAACTTTATTTAAACTGTACTAACTATAGAATCAAAATCTAATGTTTTTTTCCTCAACCAAATTCAATTCAAACTTTTTCTGCATGAAATTAATGTCAAGTTTTTAAGATCTTAGTTCATTGGTGCACTTTGTACATCAAAACTTTATATAATAAAATGGAAGGATAGGGTGGTAAAAATATGTGTAAATCTTAAAGTTTTACCTAAAATGTTTTGGGGAAATGCATTTACTTTTTCATCGGTACCCATTCCACATTTTATTTAAGGCTTTTACTCTATTTTTCAGATAATTAGCAAAAGTCTGCCCCATCCCTTTTCCTTGACTATATTTGAAGATTCAATATACTGGACAGACTGGCACACAAAAAGCATTTCAATGGCCAACAAAGTGACTGGAAGTGGATTTAAAACCGTTCACTCTGGATTACATTTCCCAATGGGAATACAAAGGTAAAAATGTATTCATTAAAATCAAGTCTCTTTGATGAGTTATTTTGTTTTGCGAATGCTTTAAAATGACCTTTTTTGTGAAATGACAATTATTTAATGTTTGGAAAGATTGACATTATTATTCATATTGCTGCTAATTTCTATTACAGTCTCTATTGAAATAATAAATAAAGTAAATAAATATTTTTAAAAAATTAAGCTGACATATAATTTTATATAGCAAACAATTATGTAGACTCAGCATCAAAAAGATTACTTACACATGTCTTTGCAGTGTGAATAGAATAATTTATGAACAATCCATTACTAAAAAGTCATTAATTTGCTCTTTTTAAGGTGTTACATGTGGATATTAATCAACAAACACTCAGAAAGTTAAAGCAGCATAATATAGTGTCAATATTTAAATATGTTAAAATAAATAAAAGATAATGTACTACACATATATTTCAACAATGAGGGTAAGGTGAAAAATCCTTGGCCTAACACAGATGGTGTTCCAATCAGCCAAAATTTATGATTCCTGCCTGGGTCCACGTGTTATTAGTTCATAAGACAGGTTTCAACTTGTTATCTAAAGCAGTTTGTTTATATTAATTGTTGCAGTAGATGTATTCCATGTTTTTTGTTAAAGTATGAAAACTTGAATCATGTGTGGTCATAAAATTCTTCATTTTGGACGGATAAACCCCTAAGTAAATTCATCTGGAGTTGACAAAAGTGTGTGGGGACCCTGCTCCTTCAATATCAACCATTAAAAATTGGACAGCTGAATTTAAATGGGGTCGCACATCCCTCGAAGATGACCGACGTGAAGGATGGCCAAAAACTGCAACCACATTATTTAACTGAAAATCAGTCTTTCATTATCAGGCCAAGAACTTTTCACCTTAACCTCTTATAAACAGTTTTTTTACACTAGAATAGTTATTTCTACTTAGTATTACTAATAAATGAGTCATATTACATCATTCTCAACTTGTTTTACAGCTTTCACCCCCAAAGGCAACCTCAATACAGTAACCGCTGTGGAAATAACAGCGGGGGATGTTCACATCTCTGTCTTCCCAATAGGAGCTCCTATCGCTGTGTTTGCCCTGAAGCCCTCAGACTTATGTCAGATGGGTAAGTAATTTTATTATTTGTTCACAACCCATCATTAAATAATTTATAACACCTTAGACCACATTACATATAGCAATATATGTATAATCTGTGCATGACTCAGAATGCATATGTAAGGGTATTGGGTAGAAAATCAGGGTGAGCAGTAATAGGCATGGAAGTAAGAGAATGTTGTCCATCATCACTCAAGTGTTTTAACATATACATAAAGGGAATTGTAAGAGAGGTATGATAATAGCTGGAGGAGCAATCAAAGTGGGCAATAAGATAATTAGTAAGTTATATTTGTGCATGGTCAAGCTTAAGTGAGTCAATCAGCTAAGGGATTACAACTATTTCTGAGTGCATTATAAAATAAGTGTAATAGGGATGAGTTAGAAATGATCATTAGAAAATTATGGTTATGATTTTTCAAAAATTATGGCTTTTACGGAAAATACAAGGGATTTGTGTTTACAATTCTAGAACTAAATCATAAATTGGGGTTATTTTTTTCTTTTGAGAGATGGTTGAGGTCAATACTTTGTGGAAATCCATTTAAAAAAGCATGAAGAAAGAATCAATGCCTTTGTATTTCCACAGGAAATAATTTATTGTGTCAACAATATCATTTTTTTCATTCGTATGTATTTATTTGTTGTTATTTGTTTTCCTTTGGATTAATTCTTCCATTGAATACTTATTGGTTCATACAAATACAGCATAGGAAATACTTAGAAACTATGATAAGGATGTCAAAATGTTGAAAAATGTTCCACATAAAATTTAGACAAGTTAATCCTGTAACCTTGATGTGAATGCTATGGGCAGAACCACTCACCAAATCACTCATTGTCTTTGTTTAGGCACACTTGTGAAAAAAATCCAAACCACCTGCTTCTGTTTGCCAGAAGCAAGGATTTGAGACTTATACAATTGGACAAGGATGGCAACAGGGAGGTCAAGGGTCCCAATGAAGGTGGTGGTCCATTGGTTGATCATGTGTTACCCATTGATGGAATACGGTCTGCTGTGGCCATTTCTTGGCATGCCGAATCTGACACAATCTTTTGGACTGATGTGGAGGAAGATATCATTGGAAGTGCATCACTTCATGGGCGAGAGCAAAAAGTTGTCATTGGCACAAATTTAGGTAAGCGTCCATGGCATATTACAACTATTTTGCAGTGGTAAAATATTAGTGCATAATGGTGATTAAAACTACAGTAGAAAAACTATCTAATTCATAGATTATTCTGAATTTTGTTGGACTCAGTACCTGTAATGCATGCAATTTTTTTGTTTCCTCATTAGTAAACTGTTATTTTTAAAGTTGTATTAATGAAAATCTCTTCATGCCAAGAGTAAAGTACGAGAGAGTATTAGGCATCTACGTGCCAAGTTGTGGAAAATGATAGCAATGTTCAAATGTTAATCTATTAATTAATGCAATATTATAATGATGACTGCACATCTTTGAAATGTGCCAAAAAAGTGGCTGTTCAAGAATGAGTTGACATGTACATACTTTCTAAATGCATACTCACATATTCATATACACATATAAAAAACCAATATATATATATATATATATATATATCAAATTGCTGGCTCAGATAATTATTAAATACCTGGATAGAAATGAATGTCATTTTTTAAATGTACAACGAAAATAAATTAATGAATTTGTCCTCCACCATTTTAATATTGACTTGGACCAGTTGAAAAAGTAAAAATGTGTCTTAGCAGTTTAAAGGTGCTGTATTGCAATATGCAATACAATCGTAATACATTTGGGTAGCTTAGATACTAAATAATGAAATATTACATATAGTCTACTAATTCTTTAAGAATATTCTTCTAAAACTATTTCAAGTGCCCTTTCTATACCAAGGAAATTCACTCAACAGGCTTATATACATCTTTTTAGAACTAGTTGATGTATACAAGACTGTCTTTTTTTTACCTTGATTGGGAAATGATACACGAGTTCCATACCTTATGAATTTAATTCTATGTGATTCATAGTGAATCAGATATCTGTATAAAATGGCAAAAAATGCACTTGCAATTTTTCATTTACATTTATTCAGAATATATTTGTTATGATTAGCTTTAAAAGGCTGGAAACTCAAAATATATTTGTTATCATTGTAGATTGGATCTGTTGCCATATCAGATCCAATCAGGTGATGCAACATATTGCATTTGCAATTATTATGCAAAATATCTAGGATATTATGACAACCATTTTAAAATTACTTTACTTACAGAGTCTCCTGCTGGTGTGGCTGTAGATTGGGTGACAAACAAATTATACTGGACTGATGCTGGTGCTAACAGGATAGAAGTCTCAAATTTGGATGGCACAATGAGAGCATTATTGATATGGCAAGGCCTGGATAAGCCAAGAGACATTGTAGTGGACCCTATAGGTAAGACAAAAATTAATTAATAAAAAAATGAGTGGTAATATGGAAATAAAGCTGTGGAGCAGAGCTCTTTCAAATGAAATTACAGGGAGTAAAACTTGATTTCACAGTATTAGTGAAAGTAAAAGTATTCAGAAGGGATACAGACATTTTTCTTGAGACCTCAAGAAAAGACATACACAAAACATTAAGACTATCTAGAATATGGATTCAAGAAGGCGTAGCATTAATTTTGAGATACAAGGTGAGAGATGTGAGTCATATCTCAGTCTCTGGTGATCTCAGCTTTTTGAAGCAATTAAAGTCTAATGTAAGGTATAAGCAAACAAACCTCATCATTCTGTCATTTGGGATGTTTTTATTATATTAAGTACTATGAATGAGGGCTGAAAAGTCTTAGAGGGCATGTATATTTAATGTGAGCACTAAATTTAATCTTTTCTAAAAGAAATTGGGAGGCTAAATATGTCATTGTTTAAATGATTAAATGGGAAGAGAAGATCACCTCTGTACTTAACAATAGATACTGAGTTCAATGATGGTTCAACAAATAACAGCATCATTTTGCTCAGGTGTATTGAATAACATTCTACCATGATAACCAACATTGAAATTATTCACCACCATTTATTGGTTTCTTTTGGTCCTCTCCCCTCCTCCTTACTGAATATCTCCACTCTTCCAATACCTCAACCCTGCAATGACAAATACAGTACACAACTCCCTAGGCAAAACTCACTTGTTGCCACTGACAATGATTATGTCATTTCTATTCATACTAACACATACATGAACTGAGCCCATAAAAAAACTTTATTTTGCAAAATTTAGTCTACATTTATTTTGTCCCCTTCAAAGTCCTTTCCATTCATTGCTATCCACTTATTGCATCTTCTTTTCTACTCTTTAAAGCACCCTTGGAAGTCCTCAGTAGTTATGCTTTTTAGTTGTCTCATCATTTCTTGCTTTATTGTGTCCACATCTTCCCTGCGATGCCCCTCCCCATCATATTTTTGCATCTTGAAAATTGGAAAAATGGGGCAAAATCTTCTGAATAAGGAGGATGATCAAGGATGATGATTGAATTTTCTGCCAGAAACTGGCAAACAATCAATGCTGAATGTGCAGGTGCATTGCCATGTTGAAGGATCAATCCATCATGTTCAGTTAAAATAGTGTGCACTGTTGATTTTCCTGAAATCAGTTCATCAGGTATCATTCGGACAGTTTTTCGACGATTGGTAAGGACAAGGGACAACACACGATCAATGTTATTGTCAACACAGGTGGTTAAGGTCGTCCTGGCCTTGCATCATCCATGGCGTCTTGTCAGCCATCTTTAAATGCTTAATCCACTTGAAAACGGATGTTTTCTACAGAGCAATATCACCGTAAACAGCTGTCAACATTTCAGTAATTTCTTGAGAACTTTTATCGTACTTAACCAAAAAAACTTGATGTTGATTCATTGCTGCATGATTTTGTCAATTTCCATTTTCAACAAACAGTAAAAACAAGGACAACAGAAACTAACATAACTGGCACCATATGCACAGCTCAATGATTCACCAATCACAGATGGCTCATTGGGTCTCAGACAAATAGTGTCACTAATGGTCGAGGCTATACTAGTTCACGTCATGGGGGCCAGATTGCACGAGTTTGTTTATTTATTGTACAGACTATGTATTCTCAAAATTTTCTACACACATCATAATTACGCTAGTGATTAACTGTTATATTTAAGGAAATATTAACAGAAAATCTTTTTTATTCTAGGTGGATATATGTACTGGAGTGATTGGGGAGTTGTTCCAAAAATTGAAAGTGCTGGTATGGATGGGTCACAACGAAATGCAATCGTGACCAAAAATCTTACATGGCCAAATGGCCTTGCTGTGGACCATGACAGAGGACTATTATACTGGGTTGATGGAGGAACTAAATCCCTGGAATACATTTCTTTAGATGGAAGCCGTAGGAATACATTAATAGGTAATTCTGCACTGAATGGTTGAGGCCTTAACTTTGTAGAAATCCATGTTTAACTTAAGAAATTAATATTATCTTTGCTTTCTACAGAAATTCTTTCTGTAGACAGAAACATTTCTGTAGAAAGCAAAGATAATATTAATTTCTTAAGTTAATAGGTAATTCTATTTATTAATATCCATAAGTTAAAACTATTCAAACAGATTCCAGAAAATGTTAAGACTGGGATTTTAAAATGATAGCTATATTATCCATGGCATTTCTGGCACTTCTTTGATGCAGGCAGGCACTTTTTTGATAAAATAAGTTTACAGAGAATTTTTTTTTAATTTTTAATACTAACTCTCTTTTTATTGTTTTGATTGTCATGTTGGCTCTTTTTTTCCTTGGAAACATGTCATTTCCACAAATTAATATCCTAACTTCTTACAGGAGGAGAGTTACCGCATCCATTTGGTTTATCTATATTTGAAAACAGAATTTATTGGACTGATTGGGACACATCAAGTATCCACTCTGCTGACAAGTACACAGGAAGAAATAGAACTATTATTAAGTAAGTATAAATGGACTACCAGCATAATTTCCTCCTCAGATGGTATCCTGAGATAAAAATAAATATTTCAATACATAATAACAATACAAATTTCAAGGAGTGTATTGACAGCACTGATTAACAGTACAGTTTTCATTCTCTCATGTCCTTTTAAAATCTTTTATGAGTGCTACTAATTGCTGGTACCACTTGATTCTCATAAAATTTTAGGAATGAATTCTTTATACTGTTGATTTCAAGACCAGAGAACTAACTGGTTAAATATCCCTGTTATATTTAAAAATTAAAAAAATTCAGAGAATGGAAATATGTCACAAAAATGTATCAGTGAATGATAGAATCAAAAAAATTAAACCATTCATCCACTGAGAGTTTTGATTCACAGGTGAGGATAGAGCTCATCTCATTCTAATGCCCCCCACCTACCCTATGATGTCTCCTATTATAAATTCAATGGAGAAGTGCAAGTTCCTTACTCTGTACCCCAGTCCTCAACAGATTTCCCCAAAATAACTGTAAAATCATACATCTTTTTTTTCAAATTGGGGTTTCCATAGTCATCAATATTTGAATGCATTATCCTTAGTCAGTAGCTGAACACGCTACCCACCATGCTACCAGGGGTTTGAAGGAAACATTTTTCTTGGCTTGGCAAGGCATGACATAACCATGGCAATGGGTACATCACTTTTGTACCTATAGAAATTAACAATAGGTAAAGCATTCTGAGAGCCCACGCTCTTCAATGGATCATTTCACAGTATTGGTTACTTGAACTGTTCATAATGTGATCCCGTACTCCTCTCTACTATTTAAATCAGTGTAACATTGATTTCTCTCTGTGAAATTGCATGAAGCACCTATTTTACCCCTCCCTAGTAGATGGCATGGATGACCTTGAAGTTCCAATTAGTTGAGGCTGCAGAGATGATTTGAAACAAACCTGGTGTCTTTTTCATCATGACCTCATGACATTCCCAGAATGTTTTACCAATTTTTTTCTATTCACTGTTAAAATAGCAAACATACTCTTTAGTGTCAGTCTAGTCATAAATACTTAACTATGCAAATATGCTGAATACTCTCACATTAGCAAAAAGATGTATAATTTCCAGTATATTTTCCTCAACCCATCCATAGAGGCTATCTATTTGAAAATTTACCTTGAAAATTTGTATACTTTTATTTGAATTAATTTTTATCACTTAAAGAATGATTCCATGCAAAATACATTATATGAATGAGGGGAAAAGTGATATGTTTACAATGAGGGTAGTCAATGGGTTAAAAAGTTAACTTGGACCTACCATTTACCATATTTGGAATGGAGAGAATGTAGAAGTTTATACAAGTACAATACACAGAGAAATCAAGGTGCATATTATTGTCATTATTCTAAATTATTTTTTATTTTCATTAGGTCAGGCATCAAAGGACTAATGGACCTGAGAATATTTCATCGAGGAAAACAGCAAGTTCCCTCCCTCTGCCATGGAAACAATGGTGGATGCTCTCATCTCTGCCTCCTGGCTCCTTTACCCCATGGTCATTCTTGTGCATGTCCAACAGGAATAGAATTAATGGTGAGTTAGCCACAGAGAAAAAATAATGAGGATAATATTTACTTAAGTTAATGTTGATTTATATATGGGAAATGTAGGGAAGAGTATAAAATGAATGAGACAAACAAAAATATATTTTAACTGTAACTTGAGCATTATAAAATGAGAAAGTTGAGTTCTTCAAACTTGTTATCCTATAATTAGTCTACCTTGGGACAATTGTCATTTCTTTCCCAGTAACTGAAACATCATCAATTTCCTAAATGTTATACTTGAGTATTTTTCAAATGTTTCCATGTTACACATAACTGTTCCTTTCATATTGTATAATGATCTTTTCAATGAAATTATTGAGATTTTATTACTAACAACCCTGTGAGAAAATGTAATTATAGCTAGCTCAAGTCATGATCCTCCACACTGGGTTATATAATTTTGTCTTTGCATTTGTCTTGCAAAAAGTACTTTGCACTCTGTGTCATTTATGAGTTGCTGGATGCATAATAATTAAAGTTCATACAATTTTTCACAGAAGAGGATATAATTTAGTGAAATAGCATAAAAAAGACATATTGCTCTTTTTGTGGAATGAAGTATTTCTCTGTAGTAAAATTTGGTTTTAGAGTTTTACTTCAAAAAATATCAACCAGGTCAGTTGATGAAGATACTTGTTGAAACTGGGATACCAAATTATATACGAAAAAATATATTGTGTCCCTAAAACTTACATTTATAACTTGATTCAAGTTCATGAATACTGCTGTCACCACAGAGAGTTTTGAATTTGGTATCTTTTATTTTTTAACAGGAAAATGGAATGACTTGTGCTTTGGGTCCCACAAACTACCTTCTCCATGCACGTCGCGTGGAAATCCATCAGCTTTCATTAGATGTGCCATATGTCGTCGATGTTGTCCTGCCTTTACCACCCCTCAAGAACGCTGTGGCTGCTGATGTAGATGAAAAAACAGGTTTGCTTTTGCCCATAGGTCACAGAAAATTTCATATAAACTCATTATAAATTAAGTAAAAGAATAGAAGGGATTTAAATATGTTTCAGCATTTACAAATGTGAGTCCATGTATTACTCATACATGGGAGCCATATATATCTCAAATATTTATACATGATCAATTATATAGTCAATTGAATAAGAAATGACCTTTTTTGATTTTTAATGTTCTGGACCATTAGAGACTTGAAAGTAAAAGTAAGAAATACTATTCATAGACATTCATATCCATCATTTTTTTAATATTTCATTTCAAACTTGACACAACTTACAAAACACATAAGATATTTTAAAATTCAGTATCTCTTTCTAAAGTAATCAACCCTGCCAAATACTTTTAATCTTTTCAATAAATTAACAAATCATTGTTTAAGAAACATAAAAATTGGCTATATTTTCCAAAATAGCTCATTAATGCCTCTGCTATTTTTTTGTCTATATTTTTTACCTCTTACCCACCCTTACAAACAAAAAAAAATTATGACTGAACACCTCCATTCACAATAAATGATCTGTTATCAAAAAAATTGTAAAATCTAAATTGATAGCAGCCTGAGAAAAAAAGTTTTAAATACTCTGCACCCAGTTAGTGGAAGTCAAGGTGTGTGCTCATTAAAATTTTTTTGTCAGCAATTGCAATTTTATATGGTTCTAATTTTTGGCTTGTATTCTACAGTACTATATCTCACTAGCTTGTATATAAATTTTCAAGCTGTTTGCTTTGTTAGTATACATTGAAGAGCCAACTGAACAAGACGCCTTGATTGCTTACATGAAATAGAAAAAATCAGAGAAGCGTGCGGTCTTCAAATGCTTCTACTTAAAAGGTCTAATGTCACTTCAAATTAGAAGAACTGGATTCCAACCTGAAAGACTCTTCTCCATCATGTTCAATGTTTAAATAGTGGACTTCTGAATTTAATAAAGGCTGCATGAGCACTTATGGTGTGCTGTGTTCAGAATGCCTTTTTGGGGTCATAACTCCCGAAATTATTGAAAATATTCATAAAATAGTGATGGAAGACTGCAGAATAAAAATGAGTGAGATAGCAGAGACAACCAGAGTGTCAACCGAACATGTACACAATATTTTACATGAACATTTGGCCATGGAGATTACTATTGCTTTTATGACAATATGATTTATTATAAATGGAGACATTTATGTTATTGTTTTTATTCTGTTATAAGCGCGACAAAAAGGTTAAATATATAAATAAAAAATTCACAAGCATTTAATGATCTAGTTTTGCAAAAAAAGTCAATACAATATGTATTGGATCTTATATCAAATATCATATAATAAAGCAAAAGGGATCAAAATCATATAATACTCAGCTAAGGCATGAAAAGGCAGGCTAAGTGAATTTTTTGTCTCCTACTTAGATCTAAGTTCTCTGTTATATTTTCCTTTCCTACATATATTTTTGTTAAGATATTATTTATTCTTCATTTTCAGGTGAAATATATTGGACAGACACAGCTGAAGACGTCATTACCAAAGCTACCAGAGATGGAAATCACATAGAGAATGTGATTGTTGATGGATTAGAGACAGCGGATGGAATCGCAATAGATTCTGTTGGTAGAAAAGTAAGCAATTTAAATTGTGGAAGTTGGTTATAAATATCACTAAGCTTGCTCGGTAAATTAGCAGTAAATTAAAATGTTATTCTTTATGAATATTTAACATTTATTAAAAATGCTTTTCATTTCCAACATCTAAATTTTCATCACATGATTTGCTTCCATGAGCATAATTAATTATTGCTATTTGGAGAAGTTATAGCCAGTGTTAACCTTGAAATTAATAAGAAAAGCAGTGTCCTACAATTTTCATTTTCACAAGTACATTGTGCAGCACATAAACTCAGGACTAACTTAAAGAGTTCTGGGCACCAACCCTGGTGGTGTCTCTGGATAATTGCACCAAAATTTAAGTGGTGATATTTCCTAAATACATGAACTTTGCAGGAACCTGCTGGTGCCAGACCAAGTGACTAACCTCCCATGTCCTAAATATTTTAATTATATCCTATAGGAGTCTGAGTCGAGTTCCATCTATTCAATTCCATCCATTGAACTCAACCTTTGCAGTTGATTTCTGCAGTATACCACATGCATACGAGTGTTATTTTCACATTATTACATGTGGTACCTTTCATATGCCATTTTTATGTTACTTGAAGATGAAAAAATTCTGCATTTTGAGGAATGAATTAGTATGTAACCAAAATTTCTAGACAATTTTGACAAGTTTCTTAACTTCTGTCATCTTACAGCTATACTGGACTGATGCAGGACGGAACAGCATTGAAGTTGCAGAGCTTGATGGGCATAATAGGAAGGTTCTTGTATGGTCTGGCCTGGAAAGTCCTCAGTCAATCACCCTGTTCTATGATGAAGGACTCATGTTTTGGGCTGACTGGGGAGAGGACCCGCGGATAGAGCAAGCAGATATGGATGGGAGGAATCGGTATGTTTGACTCTTTGGATATCTTTGTAATAATAATAATGGGGGATAGCTTAATGAGAGGTAGTTGCACTGAATCAAAAGAATTTTCTCAGGAAAAATATTTTACAATCACACCTTTGTAACTGTGACACATGTACAGTAAAACTCCAATTATCCAAACTCCAACTATCCAAACCGCTTTAGGCATTATCTCATGTTGTAGTTTTAGAAACCGAATAGGCCCAGCGGAGGGTTGAGTGTGGCTACGGGCGATCTGCCACTGTTTGTTTTGATTGCTTGTTGATTATGTGGGGTTTTTTATATGCTGATTTGTTGTTTTCTTTGAGAGTGAGTTTCATTGTCCACCATAGCTTTGAAGAGAAAACCTGTTGGTTATCTTTATCAGACCAACTCAAAATCATAGAGCAATCGGATAAGGGAGTTATGGGCAAAAAGTTGGCAGAGCAGTATGGTGTTGGACAATCAACAATTTCAGACATTAAAAAGAACAAACCTACAATTGTGACTTGGTGTCAGTCCTTGAAAATGAAGATGGAAGTTCTTCAAGGAAATCAATGAAAACGGCAACAAAGTTTTAGAAGATGCCGTTTTCAAGCGGTTTTTGCAGCAATATTCTATGGGAAATCCTATTTCAGGTCTAATTCTTTGCAAAAAAAGCTAAGATCTTGGGTCAGAGGCTTGATTGTTCATCTTCTAAGGCAAGAAACGGCTGGCTAAGGAATTTCAAGGCTAGACATGGGGTCTGTGAATTAGATCTGAGTGGAGATAAATTAGTAGATAAGTTGATTTAGTTGCAGTATTTTTGTTGGTATTTATAAGCAATATACGGTTAACATACCAAAGTGTCACTTCTTTTAAATCAGTTAATACATAGATTTTTCTCATTTTTCTTGTAGTTTCCTTTGAATAGACCCTTCCTCCAGACAAAACTCCAATTATTCGAATTTTCGATTATCCGAACGGGGTCCAGTCCTGATTGATTAGGATAATTGGAGTTCTACTGGAAATTTCTAATTGAATAATGCAAATAATCTTCATGTTAATCCTGTTTGAATGCCTTTTTGAGGGGATTATACACCTGAGATGTGGTAATTGCTTAATTTATTAGATAGAGGGGTACAGTTAACCCAGGACCCAAGGTCAGATTATTATTAGCAGTAATCTACTAGGTTAGAGGGTGTAACCAATTGACCTAGGCACTACATACTACCATACTATTAAGCCCTGACTAACATTGAACAAAACATCATTAAGTTTATGACTGTATATAACAATAACTCATTCTTTATCCCTGCATACTTTCTACCTACTTGAGTCCATCCAAAATGCCAATTCTTTTCTTCTCTCTACCTTGCTCTCCAAGGATTCTCCCCTCTGATACCCCTTCAGAATCTCATTCCCTCTAGCAACTCCTGCATCCACCTTTCCTCTTCTTCAAAATTCTGCCAACAGCCATCTCGCTTCCTCTATCATGCCTAGAACTGCATCGTTTATTTTTTTCCATTCATTTTATTTTTCCATTTTTCTATTCATGAATATTCCTATAGTCTCCAATCTATATGTATTCTCTTTCCTCAACTACCAAATTTCCAGACCAAAATATATGATACTCCACATCAAAGTTTTCGCGGGTCTTTTTTGTGCAATATCTACCTATGATGGACCCAAATTCAGATAGGTATCAAAATTTCAAATTTGCTATCATTAGCTGTTTCAATAGGATACAAAATAGATTTTATCCCTGGCTAGCAGGAAGCCTCACTCTGCCATTAGATAACAGATGATAAGGATTATTAGAGAAATATTAGAACAGCATAGCAGAGTAGATGGAAAATATTATAAGGTGAAGATTGACTAGCCATTTTCCAATTTACAAAAATGTGGAATCACCCTTTCAAATGGAATTTCAAGGTATGTTTACCCTATCATTACAATAGAATTGAGCTGAGTAAGGATGCTAATAAATGGCCCATTAAAACTTTGATATGGAGAATGATTTTGTATAACTTGGAAACAAGGGCATTGAAGCAGGATGATAGGCAAAGATTGGAGGCTTTTTAAAATGTGGATGTGGAGAAGGATGGAAAAGGTGTAGTGGACTGAAAGGAAAACAAACAAGGAAGAATGGTGTGTAAGGAGAGAGGATTTTTGGGAGAATATCAAAGGAGGCAGGCAAGATGGATGCAGAGCATTTTGATCGACAATGAGATGCTTAAGACTATGATAGAGAGGAGAATGTTGGGCAAACGAGGAAGCATTAGCAATAGAATAGGGATGTTGGGCGGAATGAAGAGAGGAAGGAATCAGATGGAACTGAAGAGGGGTTTATTGAAATGTTAGATTTCTGATTGTGTTTTGTTAAGATAAGCAAGGAAATTGTTGCTTTACCATTTGGTAGCTTGTGTCCATCCAAAACCTATCTTAACTGGAAGATTACCAAAGATAATAATATACACAGCAATGGTATGACATATTATGACAGAGTCAGGGAAAATCAAAATGGTGTTATTCAACCCTTAAAATGTGTGAATCTTGTTGACTGAATCTGAGAACTCCACTGAATTTCTATGGCTTTAGAATTTATCCATAGTATTAAAAGAAAATCATCAACTAATTGAACAGTTGACTTCAGGTTTACATGGTTTTATGATAATAAAAAACCCACGCCATACATTTAAAAATATGTCTTTCACATGGCTTGAAACGTCGTAGGCACACCATAATATTCTCATAATCTGTGTTAAACCTTATCATTGGATTATGTACCTAATAACTCTCATTTGATTTATTTTTAGGCAAACCCTGATTTCTGAAGGACTTGGTATTCCAAGCAGCCTCACAGTTGACCGTTCTTCAAGAAGACTTTATTGGAATGATCGCCACGAAAAGACAATAGAGAGCTGTGAGCTAGCAGCCAAAGGCTCAGCAAGTAAGGCCTGCAAGAGGAATATCATCATCAAGGAAGAAGACCCACATCCATTTGGAATGAGAGTCGTGGGTAACTATGTTTACTGGATGGACAAGGAAAATAAAGAAATCCATCGAGCCAATAAGCACAGTGGAGAAAACCACCAAATTATCGTTGATTCATTAGAAGAGTTTTTGAAAGACCATACTTCTCCGGTAAGTATTTTAGTCAAATTCTAAATAACATTTGTGGGTATGTCTATTAGAAAAATTTTAATAGCAGTCTCTCATGCAAATGCATTTTTTTATTTTCTTTTCTTGGATGAAAGTATGTTGCCTTCCTCATCAATTGTTGATGACATGGATTCAAGATTTCCCATTTTCTACTTTAATAACGCTGTTAAGGATAATATTAATATTATGTGGGAATTAAGGATAAGTTAGCTGGCCCTTGCCACAGCAAACCAGTCAAAAAATAAATATGTTTGAAGTAAACACTATAGATTTTCAAAAGACAATAATAAAAAGTATTTTTATTTATTAAAATTGGAAATTTTCCACAAAATATTTATTTATTATATAAAAATATAATAATTGCAAAATATTTAATTATTTTGTGAAAATTTGCCAATTTTAATTAATCATGATATTCCACCATATCATGCCTGAAACGTCTCTTTTTATTTTTAAAAAGTATTTTGTTTTGAATGAAATTTGCAAACAAAATTCAGGGAAATATAGGAATGGCTGTGGTCATTTTGATATTCGACATAATAAATTAGAACTTGTTTTACTGTTAAACGATGAGAAAATTACCATGCATTTTTGAATGGCATGAGAAACAAAACTTTATTATGGTAAATGGCTAAATTACATGAAACTCCTATCAATTTCAGCCTCCATATCCAGAAAATATGTGCGAAGGACACAATGGTGGTTGTTCCCATCTTTGTCTGCGGAGTCCTAAAGGTTACTCCTGTGCCTGCCCCACTGGAACACTACTCTCTGAAGAAAATCACCACACTTGCTCAGTGCCTCCATCATCATTTTTGCTATTTGCTACAAGACGTACGTTGGCCAGGATTTCATTAGACACACCAGAGCTGTGGGATGTCACTTTACCGATCCCAGGAATACGCAATGCCATTGCTGTAGACTTCCACTGGAAACACCAGCGGATATACTACACAGATGTCCACCTTGACATAATCAGGTCTGTAAACAAATTTTTCTAAATCTTCTATAAGAAATATTTCCTATAAATTTTTCTATGAATCTAGTTCAAATTTAAGTTTGATCACATACGTTTTTGGGAATATTCAAATATGTACTCATCAACCGATTTTTTCATTTACTTGATTATTCAATATCTTATCAAAAACAGAAGTAACTGCAAACACTAACATAAACGGATAGAAAATAATTTATTTATATTTAATTGTGGATATAATATTTATCTTATATCTTTAACCTGGGGTAACCTTATCTTTTACCCTGGGAGAACAAGAAGAGATGGCTTCTTGCTAGTCAGTGAAATAGTCCCATTATGTAGGAAAAAGCAGCATATATTTTCACAAAATACATTGTTCCTTCTGTTGTGGATATCTGTATACAACTTCAAAAAAGCCAAGCTTGAAATCATGAAGTGAGATAGTTGATTTTTCAACTCCATAATTCATCTTGAGGAAGGCAATGTGATGCCACCTCAATTATTTTCCCATGCAATTCCGATGAAGGCGAATTTATAATAAACCCTGGCAACTACAAAATGTAATCCATTGTAGAGGTCTCATTCCCAGCAGAATGAGTGGTAATATACTGCCAGGAAGTGGAAGGAATTGTAGATAGAATGGTTCATTATAAATAAAACTATTTTAGAGATAGAGATACATTAAGTAAGGAAATGAAGAACATGAGAAAAGGGATGTGTGAATTTTTATATTCTGATGTAGATGAGGGTTGTAATATTAGAAAAAGTGTGCATGTAATACTTGATGCAATTGGGAATACTGTATTTCCTAGCCCATAAGACAATCTTTTTTATTCCAAAATATGCCCTAAAAATTAGCATGAGGCCAACAGCATACAAGTATAACTTTGACCTATAAAATGCAAGCCAATTCACCTGAAAAGTGCTTAAGTATTTTTTCCTATATTATGCACATATGACGATTGCTTTTATTGTAAATATGGATTATATCACTGTTTTGAGTCACAAGTGAGCAATAGTCTTAATATTTCCTTGAAAGTACTTCCTAAATCATAAATGTAACTCATTTAGTTGTTTCTCACATGTGGTTCGGTTGTAAAACTTCTATGCATAGGGCCAATGGGGACCTAACAATTCTATTTTTTTCATATTAAATGTGAAAATTAAAATACTTTCTATCCTTTTCCGAGTGAATGAAGTATTTTTTGCAAATTCTAACCTGAAAAATCATTATGCATCTAATTTGTTGGCACATCTTATGTGCCAGGAAACACAGTATTTATATTTCATGGTTTCATTTAGAAGGACATCATTTGGAATATGTGATACAAGTTCATACTTTTCTAAACAACCAAGATTTCATCATAAACACACAAAATGTTTGCAATAAAATCATTTGTAAGTCTTTGACTGAATTCATATCTACTGGGTCTAATGATGAAATACATGGTTTGTATAAAAAGTATCAGAAACAATTTTTTCCTGGTGTGTACTTGAAGTGCTGAATACAGGCCATCAGTTAAGTGTGTGGATGATCACAGATTGTATTGGCTTTGATAAGATGACAGGGCATACTACTGTAACTGAAAATTTGGTGATGCAAAAGATCTGCGCTAAACTCATCCCAAAGATCTCAATGGACAACCAAGATCAGAGTCGAGGGTCTACTTGTGAACACCTTCTGCAATGGTATCACGATGATTCCCCAATCCCCTACCAGTCCTGAGTTGGCCCCAGTAGACTATTTCTTATTCCCAAAAGTGAAATCCTTCCTCAAAGGACACCACCATGGGACTCTTAGGTGCCACCAAAGATGCTAGCACACATACCCTAAAGGACCTTATGAAATCCACCTACCAGGGAGCCTTTGAGTCATGGAAAAACCACTAGCAAAAGTGTGTCAATGCTCAAGGGATGTACGTTGAAGGCTTTTGAGGCATTGCAGCAAAATTTGAAATACATTTGTTTTCCTAAACCTTTCCTGATACTTTTTATACATACCATGTATGTTACCATGAAAGGCAGTCCTCATGTCATAAATAGTAGCAATAGCTCTTTCGATAGCATACCTCATTTGCAGATTCAAAGAAATTTCAGAATTTAGTGGAGAAGCTAGAAGAACTAATGCCCAAGAGCCAACTTTGGGACCACATGGTAACCAGAACTGACAGAATTTAATAAAATCACACTTAGATTGCAAGATGCTTATTCAATAATACTATGTGATATTATTGCAATTCTGAATTCAGCATATTTATACTGTAATGTGTGGAAGGAAGAAATAACAGGATAACGTTGATCTTACATATCATGCAGCATTAGACATCTGGGATTACATGCAGGGAAAGTGTTGAGAGATATGTGAATGAGAGCCTAGGTCAAAATTTTTCCCATTTTAATTTGTTAATAAGAGCTCTCCTTGCTTTACTAGACGTCCGGCAGTGAAGAGGCCATTTTTAATCCCAGAGCATCCTTACATATGATGCTTTTCAACATTTTGTTAAATATTTAGCTTATAATTAGCATATTATAGCATGAAAACCATTGGATTCTGCAGCAACTAATCACAAAATGACTAATAAAATTAAAGAGCATGAATAATAACTGACTAGTTTCATGATTAATCCTCAATTTTATTCCAAGTTTTCAGGTATGTCATAATTTTGATCATTAGCTATCAAAACAAAGCATGCAGGGTCAAGATACAGAAATAAATAGTTTTTAAAATGGCATGCATGGTACCTTCACATGAATAAAAGTATATATAAAAATATCACCTGATGGAAATTTGAGGCAATGCTTAGAAATATATGACATGTACACTGAATATAGTTTAGTTTTCTACTATCTAATAATAATAGATGACTCTACTGGATTTAAATTTTATTGGAGTTGTCTCAAAACAATTATTAAATATTTTTAGCTAATTCAGAATCATTTTAACTTCATCATCTGAAACATATTTCTTAAGAAAATGTACTATTAATAAATATTTATTGCAGAAGCGTAGATATGGAAAACATGTCCCAGACAAGTGTTCTTGTTTCAACCAACCTGACAACACCAGATGGCTTAGCTGTGGATTGGATTGCTGACAACATATACTGGACTGATACAGGAAGGAAGGTCCTGGAAGTTGCACGATTGGATGGAACTTGTCGAAAAGTTGTTGTGGAGCAAGGACTTGATGAGCCTAGGTCAATTGCACTCTATCCAAAGAGAGGGTGAGTACAACACAGGATTGGCATGCATGCCAGACTCCAGCCCGCCATTGTTGAGTTACTAATGAAAGGACTTTTGAGAAAATACAGTGGTGTAATGATAACTATGTGTATTGGTTGCTAAAAGACACGTATGGAACACATGGAATTGATCGCAAATATTTGACATAAGCACAATCCATTACAATTAGAATTTAAACCCGAATGGTAAAGATATTCGGTGATGGCAGGGTAACGTCCTCGTCTGCCTATCCAAGGGTTGGGGGTTTGATTCCTGCCTGGGTGGGTTTTTCTCCACCTAGGGCTTGGGTGTTTGTTATCATCTCCATTGATGTAATATCTGTAATGTAAGGGTAAGGTGGAAGAAGGGACTGTAAGTCTCAACCTCGCCCAATTAAGTCAATAAATAAATAAATAAACAGTAAACAGGAGCAGTAACAGCTAGCATAAGAATAAAAGTATTCATCAACAGAAAGGGACATTAATTCATCCACAGTATAGAACTGATGATTATACAGAAACTGATAAATTAGACTTAAATGACAATAAAATTTTTATTTCCCTTATTTTTATAGCTAATGATTTCAGGGCTTGCACACCAGCATAAAAAGGGTTCTTAGCAAACAAAGCAAGTTAGTGTAGCATAGTTAGAATTTGTGCTCAACACAAACTGGTCCCTGAGTTTGATATCCCTCTCAGTACACATAAAGTTATCCTTTGGAATAGAACTAATCAAAAATGCCACTTTGTGAGTTTGTTTAATTCAGTACAGAAAAAGTATGGGGGAAAGGTTCAACTGTATAAAAAATAAATTTTAAGACATTAATTTGCTAAAGACTTCATCAGAAATTAGATAGAAGAAAAAATTATTTATGGAATCAAGCCTGTGTTGAATCACTTAAGAAATCATTTTTATGTTTACTGAGAATAGATGTGGTAGTCCAGGGGTAGAGCATTGGCCTACTTACCAGAGGGCTCAGGTTCAATTCCTGGGCATCCCTCTCTAAGCACCCTCAGCTCCATCTGAGCTGTGTGATTTTTCAGGTACCAGATCTTCCTAGGAAACCATGGGTGGTACAGGAAAGGGAACTGCCCCCTTACACTGATGTGTGAATTTGACATGCCATTGGGCTTAGTAGTAAGTGAACTAACTCTCATCTATCTAACAAACCTTCAGGTTGAAAACTGCAGTTTCTGTGGTCTATGGCATTAGAGGATGCAATACCACCTCAAATTCATCTCAGATTAAAATGCATAAACTATGGCATTAGAAAATGCAATACCACCTCAAATTCATCTCAGATAAAAATGCATACATTTCAAAGTGTTAAAATCATTTGCCTTGACTCGGATTCAAATCCAAATCCCTCTACGTCCAGCTATGTGCCTTAGCTAGTTAAGTTACCAAGTTGTCCTCTTACACAAAAAAATTTTGGAGATTTTAAAGGAACATAATGTTACCTGTATCACAAAATACCATACAGGTACCTGTATGTACAATGTCACAGTCATTCATCATTGTGCTCCACAGTCCACAAGGTTAAATCCAACATTTTAAACACAAAGGTGTTACCTTACACAAATGCAGCATCATTACTTCACCAAATAACTCTTTATGCATTATATACCATACCAATAAATTATTTTATCTGAGTTGTGGAGCATGAATCTATTGATTCACTTGAACCATCTGGCTTCCATGTATGTGGAAATGGGATGGAAATGTGCAAAAAGAGTACCTCCACTGAGCATGAAAAAAGTGTCAGAAGCCCCCAGGAATATGCCAAAGTGTGAAGAGAGTGGACTTTGGAATTCCTCAAGTGTGATAAAAATATGAGGATTTTTTGAAGCAATGCACCACAAATGACACACTAAAATTATACATAATGTAATAACATGGAAGCCTATCATAGGAGTACAAGTATGCTAAATTTAACTATGTATAATCCAATTTAAAGAATCTTTTTTAGGGCTTGATTCAATTTATTTATTACATAACTTTTACTTTACCATAGAAAATTAGACAATATGACCCAGATTTCCATGCTCAAGTGTAATTATCAGGTACTTACTCCGCATCAAGGCTCCCTTACAAATGTCAGAAAATAATAATATTTAAGGGGGAGAGAGAGAGAGCCAGTGGGCAGGTTAGAATCAATATCATAAAAATGGATAAATGTTAACATGAGAACCAAGAAATATTTTAGTGCTTTTAAAATTTGTGATGGTGATGAGACTAATTTTACAAAGTATCTTTTAATATGTGACTCTTTGAGTATTAATTTTAAAGTAAATATACAATACTTTTCAACTAACTGATGCCCAAAGTGAGCTTGATGCTTTAGACCAATAAGAGATTGTGAAAAGTAGTCATGATTCTGAGGTCACTGTTGTTTCAGATATGTATTTTACTCTCATTTCAATTCTCTTTTATGAGAATGTAACGTTTTTTTTAGTCTAGCAATTAGTTCAATTCTCTCATATTTTAAATATTTTCCGAGGAAACCCATATTAACACAGCTTCACACATTCTCAATCAGGCCATGGCTCATGATACAATTCCCATTATGAGGAGAAAAAAAGAGACTTTTGTAGCAAACAATAATACTAGACTCAGACAGAAAATGTAAGAAGTAACAAATTATTATATTTCATTTTGCTCGATGATTTGATCATATAAATATAGGACACAACAAGTAAATGCATATTATTTTGCATACATTTTAATAAACATGTAAGATAAGTATTTACCATATTTTTTGGCTAAAATTAAATTCAGATTGCAATTAATTCGCCATGAAATATTATTGATAATCATTAATGCTATCTAGCTTTTCATCAAGAAGCATCAATACCATCATTCTGCACTGTCAACTCAAGTATACAGTGGAAATGGTTATGTGGCTATGCACATACATTTTCTCATCATCATAGTCATCACATATGACAATTTGGACCACTTGAAAAAAATATAGGTTAAACCAAATGTCAGTAATCACCGATTACTCTAATTTGTAGTTGATGATTATTATTGAGTATATTTGTATGCCCTCATAGTGACTGGCAAGCTAAGTTTAAGAGGTGGATGAAATTCTACAACTTGAATGATTGGATACAACAATTTGGATTTATGTATATTTGTATTAAGGTCACCATAGGTAAAGTTTTCCCAAATTTCATAGCATGAAAACTTATAAAAAAGGAACGAAAATGGAAAAATGCAGTGTAGATTATTAAAATGTACAAAAGTTATCAAAAAAGTGTACACTGTGAAATGGCTGAGTACAGGGTGCACAAGAATAGTGAATTCAGAATGGGTTCCATTTCATGCATCAAATACCTCATTAAAGAATCCTGTTAGGTATATAGTTGATAATCATCATATTTTAATCTTAAGATTTGTTTACTACAGCCCTCCATTTTTATCTATTCAGAGTTGATTCCTTGATGCATGATAACTTTTCTGTTTCATGTTTTTTTTTTATTTACCCTTTGTACTTGTTTCTTGGTCTTCCTTGTAAGATCTGCCTGTAAATTTTCCCCTCTAATCTACACGTATATCTTACTAATCTATTGCACCTCAAGGCATGTCCAATTCATCTACTCATAGTTCTTTTTGGTCAAAGAGTTCTCCATATTGTCCTTGTATGGTAAATGTAAATTATAAGAGTGTGCATGGAGTGTATGAGCAATGTAGAGAAGGTAAGCACAAAATTATAACACATTCATCCACATCATTATGTATACCTGCTTAATTTTCAATGGTAAAGCAAATAATCTAATAATAATAAGCAAATAATCCAACTTCTATGTTTGGTTTTTAGTTTTCACTAACTCGTTGGTTTCTTTGACAGCTACCTCTACTGGACAGAATGGGGAGAAAATCCCAAGATTGAAAGATCATATTTAGATGGATCATCTCGTCGACTGGTTGTTTCTAATGACCTTGGCTTTCCAAATGGCTTAGCGCTGGATTACACTGCAAAACGTCTCTTTTGGGCTGATGCACTAAAGGATCGTATTGAAACTGCAGATCTTCGTGGCCAGAACCGTAAGAAGCTTGTGCCAGCAGCTACTCATCCATTTGGGCTTACCCAGGTAATTGTGCAACTCCTCCACCAACATTTTGGTATATGTATTCCTTGGAGTGAATTATGTTGATGTGATGATTTTTGTATGGATGCAGAATTAATTTAATAGAACTTTCCTGTATTGTTGGCTCAATGTGGCCCAATAAGTTTCATTGACTTGGCTCCAGTATTACATAAACAGCAGCTGATGCAAGCTGAAACATATTCATTTCACCTATGGCTTATGATTGAGGTAACCCATGATGAACAATATGCTGCATTGTGAGGAATTAGAACATTTTCATGAAACTTATTGCAATTCAACCAATTTCATCAAATATGGGATATTTTCAGGTGCCACATATGTGATGAAACAAGTTGTACTGCAATTAAGTAAGGTGAAATCTACAAATCTTTAATTGAAGTAAATATTTGATTTCACAAGGTTGAGCCTGATTCCATTAAATTAATAGGATGCATTAAAATTTTACCCTTGCCCAAACATACCATTAACTAAGGCCTACGTAATTCTAAAGGAGAGTCTGTTCTTCCCAATAGGACAGTTAAAAGATGGATTTAAATATTTAAAGAGGAGGGACAATCACTGTTAAAGGAAGGTGGACTCATGGCTCCAATCTCTTATGAAAGGAATCATTAGTACCACTACTGCCATTAGCAACCATTCATTGGCTGCCACCCGCACATTGGAATTGGAAAAATTTCAGAAGACATGTTTCTGCATATTGGTTTCTGTGAAATGCATCACAAAATTGCTACTATCTAATGCAAATCAGTGTGAAGTGTGTTCCTCATCCCCTCTAGAGTTCAGACGTAGGCCTATGTGACATTTTCCTCCGAATCAAAGTGAAGTAGCATCTTTCTGGAAAGTACTTTTCATCATCAGAAGCAGACTTGCAACTCAACTGGCAACTGTTGTTGCAAGTCCATTGATGCAATACTAGAGTCAAATCAATAAAACTTGTACCACATATATACTACACATTAAGCTAATAATGTAAAATGTATTAATTTTTTGTATGATAAATAATATGAATTGAAAAATTATCATTACCCTTTATAAAACAGCCCTCATAATTAACAAGTTTGAAATGATGGTGATTTATTATTTTAATTAGCTCCATAGCTTGGTTATCATATGTACCTGATTGGAGTATTGATACTAACATTAGCTTGTATAAATTTGCAGTGACTGGCATCACCACTGTGTCTCAGCAAAAGCTTTTACTTTGTTTCAGTGTAATATAGTTTTCATACTAATGATGGTCATCTAATGTTAGACACAGAAGTGTTAGTCCTCTAGTCATGTTGTGCCAAATATCTAATTTTCATTTTGGCTATATTTTACATAATGGAAATAATTTTCTTTTTGCATCTGAAGCCAGAACTTTGAGCTATCAAATGAAAATAATCATTTTATTCCTGAATGCATTGATCTTTCAATTTAAGTTTCTCTGGTCTATGTAAGTAACTCAAAAATTATATTATCATACGCAATTATGTAAATGTCATGTTTTTAAAACTGTATTTTCTTTCCTCTTGGTAGTATGGCCCTCACATCTACTGGACTGACTGGTATCGGAAATCTGTTGAGCGTGCTGATAAAATGACAGGAGAGAGTCGCATCGCAATAAGGACGGATCTTGATGGAGTGATGGAAATAAGGGCTGTTGCAGCAAATCGTCAAACAGGATGGAACCCATGTGCACAAGAGAATGGTGGATGTTCCCATTTGTGTTTATTCCGGGGGAAGGATTACATATGCTCTTGTCCTGATGAGATGGGCCCAGAAGAAATTTGTTCAGTGGGTAGGTATTGAAAGTATATAGCAGATTATGAGTTAAAACATATTGAGAAGGGTATCTCAATTTTTTTTGCTGACTCAGTAGTGTAATGGGATAAAATGAATTTAGAAAGGAAAATGCTATAATAATAAGAAAACAGAATAGATTATAAATAGACCATAAAGATGATGCAATTTTGGTGCATGATAAGTAGGTAAAGGGTATGATTACTTTCCTTGCATGCATTTGTTTCCAAGTTTCCCAGCCTATATTTTTTGTCTCACTTTGAGTCGTGAATATTATTTTATTAATGGAAAATGTACTTTAATGAACATATTTTTCATCTACTGAAGAATATCTTCTTCTCTCATGCCATAAGAACTTGCTTGCTTTTTTATCTTGGCCACCAGATTACACCAGTTTGTGATTAATTGCATAGACCATGTATTTACATTTCAAATTGAATTCATATGAGCCCCCTGTCTCTTGAAATGGGTTACAAAATATTTTAAATTTAACTGGGAGATTACTTAGACATTTGTTGGCATTCCTTCATGTATCACATGTGAGCTAGTAGTTCTTCTTATTTAGGCTAGGCCTTTGTTGTTCTTCTCATTTACTTTTTATTGTGTCACTGTATTCATCCAATATCATGCCTAAAATAGTGTCCAGCATGTTTACCTCCCCCTCTTTCCAAGTTATCTAATTATTTTTATTAATTATTAGCATCATTCTACCAATAATGGTGGGTTTTTGATTAGCCAAGCGATTAAATACTACTGCACTTCTAAGACTAACTAAAATGTCATAAAATATCCATAATTTTTCACAATATAAAAAAATAATTCATTTTTTAGTTTTGCACACTTTCAAACTCCCTTAATTCCATCCAAAATGCTCATCCTTTTCCTTCCCCTATCTCTTCCCAATAAAATTTTCTCTTCACCCATAATACCTAGAACTTCTTCATTTGTGCTCCTTTATGTCCAATTTTTCCTATGTTTTCTACACAAATAGTAATTTAGTTTTAAGTGACTTAACTAACATTTTAAGATGCAGTTTCAGTGGCATATAAATTACTGAGGAAGATTCATATTTAATGTTCAGTAAGATACACACCAATATATTTACTCATCTAACTGAAATTGTTTGATTCATAATGACTGAAGGAAATATTTTCTAGAGTATTTTCTTTCCTCTTTTTTCTACCATTGTAATACATATATGATCTCTTTACCTCTCATATTCAATCTTAACACCTGGGCAACCTCCCCCTCCCCCTGAGGGGATTGCCCAGCAAATGGGCAAGAAAAAAAAGGACATTTTAAAAAAGACATAGAGCAAAAGCCGATACTAGGCATACTCTGAAATGAAGCCGCCAAGGCGGCAAGTCACTTAGTATTCAATGTTTCTCATCTCCCCAGTAATTCAAAAATTAGTTACACTCATATCTTAAAAATCTTCATTAAATTAGTGATATTTTTTTTTATTTTTCACTCTATATGTATGGCATGACATTGTAAATATATTATTACCCTGATTTTTATTCTCTGTTATCTTATTATCAAGTAAATTGTTACAAATATTTCATGTATTGCATTAGGTTTAATTTGCTATTCCTTTTTGATTGAGATTTTTTATGTTTAATTTTTTGTTTCTTTTGAGATTTATTGTTTATTATATTTCTAAACTGAATATCTCAATGAACAATTTATTATTTTATTTCTTTGCTCTAATGAGTGACTTCAGAACATTTATAAATGTATTCATTCATTTAGATATCAAATTCTCCAACAGACACATATTAATACAATAATTCTCATTTTTAGAACCTCGATTCCATGTGCCATTGAAGAGACCAGAGATCAAAGATGGAGAGGATGATGACTACACCGAAGATGATGAAGAATATGATGAAAATGCCTTAGATGAGATCCATGGAGAAGAGGGATCTGCACAGGGAAAACATTCTTCCTCAAATGCGGTAAGCAGTTTGTTTACTAGTTCAACCCTAGGGTATAGTTATTTTCTAATCATCAAAAATCCTAAGAGTTGGAATAATTTACACATAAACTAATGAAGTAAATGTAATTTACTTTATGTTTTGGAATTTGAACACACTGGGCTATTTTTATGTCCCTTTATTGACATGACCAGGGGAAATTAAGGTGGTAGTTCAAATCTGTTGGGTGTCTTTCCAGACAACAGTATTTTTTACCATGCTAAATTTTCTACTGAGTCACAAATTAAGGGGAATATTAAGCTAGCATGACTAATCCTCATTACAGCGAGCAAACAGACATGCCAATATTTATCATGAAGTTTGGAAAATCTGTACAAAGTGTTGGTCTCATGTCAGTATCAATATTTACCAATGTGGATTTCTTCATGCTGTAAATGTTTGTGTTTGAGAATGAGAAAATATTTTTACATATTTATATTCTGGGACTAAGTTTCACATAACAAGGAGAGACACATGGAACATGCTATTCTAAGTCGTTTATTGTACTATTGGGTGGCATTTTCACTTCATAAGCATTGCTGATTATGGCTTCTGTCATTTACACAGTTAGGTTTTCAATTAAACTAATCATCATTAGCATAAGAATTCAGCTGGAATTCATCTTTGCAAGCAGGTAGATTTATAGTATGCTCATTAATGGGGGATTATTCTCCTTTGGTTGTCTTTTGGTCTCCTTTGGATTATTCTCCTATTTT
The DNA here is from genome assembly GCA_037158775.1 of Hetaerina titia. NCBI lineage: Eukaryota > Metazoa > Arthropoda > Insecta > Odonata > Calopterygidae > Hetaerina > Hetaerina titia. The sequence continues at coordinate 52,735,262 of CM073775.1, forward strand.
TCATGTAAAATAGTACATGATTGAAAGCTCTTATGTAGAAGTAGTAGTTTTTAGGGGAGGTGACCAACAACTAAGGTCATTTGCACAATTAGGGATGGATGGGAAAGAAGGAAAGGTGGAGAGAAACTCCAAATCGGCATTTGCCTTTTCTTAATGAAAGGCACCAAGGGATCCACAGTTTAACATATCATCCGTTAGCCCACTAACTTAAAGTGCTCTCCAAACAGAAAGCATCTCAAGTAGGGATTGAGATAGCGCTAAAAATATCTGTCACCTCCAGGATTCAAACCCCGACCCTCAGGGTAGGAAGCCAGTATGCTAGCCTCCACACAAACCCGATCACCCAACTTTCTGTGAAAACAACTAAAAGACTAATTATGATAATAATTGTTGGGGTCTTTGATTTAAGGTAGGCTTGGGATGGATAGATATAGAACAATGGAACATTTTCTTTCTTTGAAAAACACAGCCTGATGCCTTACACAACAATAAGTGCTTCATCAATTTTGCTCACTTTCTTCATTTCATCCAACAATAACCTCATTATATTTAGTAATTTTTTTACTTGTCAAGTTCAATTTATTTATCTTTTCAAATTATTCTAATTGCCATGACTATGTGAACCTTTAATAGGAAGCTTTGAGTTCTTGGCGTAACCTGATGTACAAAACGTGCCTAGGGAAATACTGAAACTAAATTCAAATGGAGTGAGAATGCAAAGGATGGAGGGAGATAACCAGAATAGAAGTTGTGGATAGGGGAGAGCACGGTGTCCATAGGTCCATGAGTTACCCTCTGCTTGAAGCAGGAAGGGAAATGGATAACAATGGAAAACAGGAGAGAAAAATATAATCTTTTAGTAACAAAACATTTTGAACATTCATAATTTTAAAAACTTTGACAAGTCAAAATTATAATTGCATTTGTTTATAAAATTTTTTCATAGATTGAATTGGATGCAATTATAACAAAGTAAATAAAAGTTTTGTTAATCAAGAAATAGCTTTATTTTCATATGTGAAACAAAGAAACTGAATTTTAGGGAAGTTTTTATAAGTTTAATTTCACATCATTCGATAATTTAAATATAAGGTATAAAAACTTTTCTGAAGACTTTTCTGAAACACACAATCTAGTTTATCTGGAACTTCATAGTAGTTATTATTGTTGTCATCAACTGCGACTAATTCAGGAATTTCAGAGGAAAATGAGCATAGTAGTGAAAAAATCAGGAAAAAACTTGAGTGGGCTAAGAAGCAATTACAAAGTGGAGAAGTTTAATTACAGGGATCTAAAATTAAAATGTTAAGAATAGATTAATGAAACATTTTGTATCTTTATTGCTTTTTTTCCCCAGTTATATAAATTATTTGTTATATGAACCTTGACTTTCCAGATATATAATACCTGATTGAAATGAGTCTATATGTTTATATTCCAAAAGATGATTTGCAAACTTTAGGGATGCATCACCTATTTCAAAACAAGCAATATGGCTTTTAACTGTAGTCCTAATTTTGTATGTACTTCCCTTCATTTAGGAGAGTGTGAGTCATAGACCTAAGGGCAACACATACTCTCCTGGTTTTACCTTATCTTCCCATTGTCTCTCTCTCTTGGAAATTTTTTTCAGAATAGACATGTAGCTTGACCAGCATGAAAAGCTTTTTTGATATGTATCTGGAAAATTGTGCTTTCATTGAATCCCTACAATATGGTACTAAATTGTCATTTTAAGTAATTATTGAGATAAGTGATGGAAATTTTACAGTAATGTTTAGATTGAAATGATAATTCAGGGAAAAATATAAAAAGAAGTTCATTTCAAAGGAAAAGAAATATAAGTGGTCTTTAAGTTCTACATAAATTCTATGTTAATAGAGCAAAACATTAAAATCAAATATGATTCCATGTCAGCTGTTTTCTGTAAGAGTATGAGAAAAATGACCCAAATAATAACTTAATATTCATTGGAAAGATTTCTGTCCATGTCTATGAATTAATTGCATGTTTAAAGTAATACTTCAGGGAACTTTGATTCAGACCATCATAAATAATTCTAGAATAATTTAAATTTTCTATTACACATATCCATAACTATAATTAAATACTGCATAATGAGCATGGAATGAGAGCTAAATACTATATGACCATGATAACTTTCATCTGAATAAAAATTATTATTCTGTTGAGAAAACTAAGACTAAATCCACAAAGTTAATAAATAAAGACCAAGTGTTTTAGGCCTAGCAAAATATCTAATTTTGTACTAAATCATGTATTTCATTGTTTTCTTTTCAGCTAGAAATTTTATCAGTGGTCTCACTGGCTGTTGTTGGGGTTTCCTGTCTTATTATGCTGTCCATAATATACGTGAACCGGCAGAAGAAAAGAAATAGAACGCAGAAGAAGTTCCTGTATGGTGATCATGAAAGTGCAGAAGGGGGAGAGGAAGGGAGGAGTGGAGGTTGCTCAAGTGTTCTGACTTTCTCAAACCCAAATTATAATGCTTCCAATCCAGATGTCCCAGCAGACAAGAAACCCTTCTTATGGAAGAAACTGAAATATGATCGATCTCAGGTGAGACAATTTCCACTTACTTGTCATCCATTATTGTAAATTCATCATTTGATTGACAATCCAAATATTTTTTGAGTAACGCCCCATCCCATTCTATCCTCCACCGCCAAATAGATTAATCTTGAGATTGTTTTAATACATTTGGATAGAACTCAACTTGTGGCAAGCTCAATGGCAGGTTAAATTCACATGTCAGGGTAAGGGAGCCAATTATTTTCCCTGTGCCACCCACACTTTCCATTAGTAACATTTGGCCCCCACAAAATCATGCAGCTTATATGAAGCATAAGAAATTTCTCAGATTTGTATCCGAGGTCTCTGGTCCAAAACCAAATACCTTGCTCACAAGGCTAACATGTAGAATTTTACCTATTTAATGCCAACCCTCCAACTCTATGATAGTTTTTCTCAATATAGCCATTTTTTGGGCATATGAACTTGTTCCTTAGTTTTCACAATGGTATTTTTCCTTCTATTTGTTTCCAACATGCCCCTATTGTCTCAAGGTGCACAAAACCAATCTTTTCCTCTTCCTCATACAGTGCTCCATTTGGATTTTTCTACTGTTCCATGCATGTCCTTATTCTAAGATTATCCATCCATTTTATATTTATTACTTGCATCCACCACCAGATTTCAAAGTTTCCTTTCTAGTCTTATCGAGTTTTCTTGTCAAGTCATCAATGTCTATGATCTGTAGTGTGTCACACTATACTCAAATGCTTTCCCAAGCCGGTTCCTTGTTTTAAATTTATCTTCTCTGAGCGTAGACTTTCCTCAGAAGTTATATGACAGTATGAACATGTTGTCCTATTAGGAATTAGATGAGGTTCGCAGAGGTTTTGCTTGACTTAACTAAAATTGCAATGAGAAGAAAATAGCCACCACAGAGTTCTTAAGATTATCCAGTATTCAGTAAATGCCTTTCTTTTACAGACACAGAGTAGGGAAAATTAGGAAATAAAAAAGATTTTTATGAAAGATTTTGAGTATTCATGTTATTTCTGATTGAGAAAGGAGACAATACATCCAAAAAAAAAACTTGGCAAATAATCTTACCTAAATAAGTTAGGACCAATACGGTCAAAGTGGTTGGGACGTAAGGAGAAGAATTGTGCTACGCAAGGAGGCTTTCTCAAGGAGGAGGGAGTTGATGACGGTGACGTTGAGTAGGGATGTTAAGACAAGACTAGTAAAAACTCTGATATGGAGCGTAGCTATGTATGGCATGGAAACATGGTCACTGAAGCAGGAGGATAGGCCTAGACTGGAGGCTTTTGAAATGTGGGTATGGAGAAGAATGGAGAAGGGGAAGTGGACCAAAAGGAAAACAAATGAGGAAGTACTGGAGATGGTGGGTGAGGAGAGGGGTTTGTTGAGAGAAATCCTATGGAGGCAGGAAAAAAGGATGAAAGGCGTATTGTGCGGTAGTGGAATGTTGAAGAAGGTAATAGAGGTGAGAATGTTGGGCAAGCGAGGAAAGGGTAGGAACAGGATAGGGATGTTGGACGGGATGAAGGGAGGAAAGAAGTACACAGAGATGAAGAGGGACCTGATGTAGAGTAGGTTGCTGGATTGGGTTTTGTTTGGAGTTACAAAACGTTTATTTGATAGTTTTGTCCATCCAAAAACCTACCTTAACCGGTAGATTACCTAATAATAATAATAAATAAGTTAGAGATGTAGCTTAACAAGCTAATACATTTAAACGGGACTCACTTTTTGCTTGCATTCTCTTGCTATTAACCCATTGCTCTGTAAATCTAGAGCCTCCTGCTCCTGAGTATATGCTTCTGTGTGCTGGCTTCTTAGACGAGCCCATCAGTCCACATTATGATCCAGTTAGTGTGGACTTACCATGAATTATTCTTCAATAACTGTTAAAAAAACACCATTATATCAAATACATGTAATGCCTAATTAGTGATTTGGTTCATAAATACCATACTCAAAAAGTGATAATCTCATTAACAACTGTTATATTTCCAATTTTCGGGGCAAGAGATTGTTCTTGGTGAAAGCCAAGTATAAGAAAAATATAGTTGATTAGAAAACAGGAATAAATAATGTAAAATTTAAAGAAAAATTACATGTAACATGAACATGAATCAACAAACTAAATCAATGAAAGGATATTGTTGTGAATTGAAAATGTAAGCTGAATGCAGATGACTAATAAAAGCCAATTATCATGATAAAAGATGAAATTGATGAATCAAGAATACAATTTCTTGGGGCACAATAAAGTCAATTATTGAACAGAAAGTGATATGGTTAAGTGGACGGTTATTCTTTTAAACACAAATTTGAAACACGTAGGAATAAGAGTCATAAAATCAAGGCAATTAACTTAAGAAATCCTTGATGTTTCACATGGAATTACAAAGTGCTTACATTTGTTCACCTTTTGCTAATAATTATGTCTTGTCATTAATGGATATTTACCAATTAAGGTAAATTTTTTGCAGACACACTGAGTAACTAGTGGTACATTTCTAAGCTCACCTAACACAGTAATAATGATAAAACGTTTTATTTGGGGTGAGATTGAGATTAGGTAGTCTTTTCTTCCACCTAACCCCTTATCATAAATGAGACCCAAATCTACAATAATTACTCCTTAAATTCCACATATTTTCTGCCTTGTTTTATTCCATCTCACATACCTATTAATTTACTCCCCTAACTTGCTTGCCTCACATTCTCTTCTCTGTCACCATCTTTAACATTCACCATCAATGAAAATGTTTTTACTTTTCCTACTTCCTTTGGATTTCTATCTAAAACCTTCTCTTACCCCCTACCATTCCTTATTTGTTTTTCTTTCTGTTACATTTATTTTTTTCAATTCTTCATCACATTTACCCACCACCTAGAATCTATGCCAACCATTTTGCCTCAACAACCAAGTTGCATGCTTTAAAAAATGATTGTTCATATAAGAGTTTTCATTAATATTTTCTTTGCATCCTACCTCAAAGACCACATTGTCAACTCCCTCCTAGAAAAAGCTTCTTTGTCTAAGGTAGTTTTTCTTTGTCCCTACAGCATGTATGTTGATATTATGAATATATATTATATGGTTGTTATAAAGTGAAATAATGGTTAACAAAAAGAGAAACCAATGGTGCAGAAATAATTTGGGAATTAACATTAATAAGAATATATTTTATTGAAAGAATATCACATTGTAAAACAGTTTGAATAATAACATTTCTGCAGATTTGAGGCATGCTTGAAAGGCATAAGTTTCTACTATAGTTTTACGGTGCTCTGCCAATCTAGTGAATGCCAATGAGGTTACCTTACCAGCCCAATCTTTTAATAATTCAATTAATTAATAGCCTTAATTATTGTTTTGAAATTTAGTCCAAACTCCATATATTTCTGTACCATGACTAATTAATGAAAGTTATGGTTCACAGTAAGTAATATATAATGTAGAGAGTGGAAAATTTGCAAAAACTATTTACTTCATTTTATAAATCAAATAAAAAATAAGTGAAACCATCAATTCTTTATTTTCCACCTGAGGTTATGACTTATGACTTTTGCTTGAGACAAAACCTGAGTCCAGAAATAAGTATTGTGGGCTTCACTAATCTTATTTCATTCATATTCACACATCCTAGGAAGTGGCATTGGAGGCACTAATTTCAAGTTTATTTGGTCCAGGCCATCTCTCTTATTTATCATACAAGTGCTATAATTTTCATGTATGAGAGTGAATCAAATAATGGGGAGATATCCTATGATCTCCTCAAATCAATCATTATGTATATAAGTAATGGATTTGCTCAAGTCAGTACTTCATTATCCACACATTAGCCACATGCTAGTGCTCTTTAGAGGTCACTCATTTTAGGCAGCTCTTTAGTCTGTTTGTATTTTCTACTGTTCTCATAGACATTCTCTTTCCCTCAGGAGCGTGTGTATGAACTACAGGAAGAGAAGCCACCTGGCCACCACAAGGAAGTTCCCCTGATGGGGATGGGGCCATCAGTGATCCTTGAAAGGGCAGCCACACCACCCATCATTGTCCCACAACCCATGCCCCCCCCAACACCTCCACAGCGACTGGATAGCATCAGCCTCAAGGCTGGATGAGATACGTCCTTGCGTTGAGGGGTTTGTTGGCAACAAATGTGAATTTCACAGTTGGGGGTAAACTACTGTCTTGCCATCTCACACGTTTGTTGAGAGCATTATTGTTAGACATAGTTTACAGTTCATATGGCATGAAATGAGGGTATATTACTTCTCGGATGTGAACCGAAGAGAGTATGGGGATCTTTTATGAGACTGTACAAATTAAATTCATTGTACTGGTCACTAAAAATTGCAGTATTTAAGCCATAAGAGAAAGGCAAAATAACTTCTATAAGTGTCCGCATGCTTCTGATCAAGCATTATCTGACGCCAAATGAATTTATCAAGTTACTATAACAAGAAAAGTCCTGATGAACTCAATGACTGAAAAAGTGATGAGTATTTTTAAACGAAAAAGACTTGAACCATTTGACAGTTCTCTTGTAAGTCGATAATGGTTAATAATCATGTGATTTATTGTGTGATTCATGTTGTGTACAAGTACCTTTGTTCCACGACTGCAAACTTGGCAGTTTGTTTTTGTTGTTTATCCAGTGTTCAATGTAGACATGCACACACAAACTCATTGTTCAAGCTGTGAACACATGTTTCACCTGATAATGAATCATAGAGAAATTTTTATTTGCTTTGAGAACAAGTTTCAGTGATAAGAAAAATTTTGTAAATGAAATGTATGTAACGAGTGTATATATAAATATATATATATATATATAATATAAATATATATTATGAACTTTTTGTGTCAAAATGGAAGATATTACAGAGAAAAATTATATTGTATTTTTCAAGTTCATAAAGAAGTTTAAGTTTGTCATATATTGCACATGGTTGTTAGAAAATCTGAATCAGGACAGAATAAGACGTAAACATAATGAAGCAAGAGTCTCACTTGTCGTTTGTAGCTTTATTGTCAAACTGAATGTTCCTCAGCAATGGTAAACTGATTTATATCCACTTTCCAATAACTGTCAATAAAAATGGAGCTCAATGTATACAATTTATGCATCATTTTTATCAAATTTCTGTTGAATATCTTAACCAGTGGTGATATTTAATGCTAATTGGGAAGGAAGCACTATAAGATACTTAACGCACAATGTGGCATGTTTATTCATTTTAATGGGGTCAAAGGGGTGCACCATTCCGTGTGAAAATTTTAATGATACCAACAGTGGGTTGGGGAAATGAAAAAAATTAGAGAACTTCATGTGTGCTGTATGTGAGGAAGTGCTACGTTTTCTGCCAGAGAAATAGCTGTAGAATGCAAACATTTTGATAAGCAGGGTAGTTCGATTGAAGCAGTGAGAGTTGGAAAAACAAAAGAGGTACTTTCGCTTGAGAAACTGAAGGGGGTAGTTGGTGTAATGGTGGACAGACAGACTCTCTATAAAATGTAAAGTGTAATCTTGTGTAACATCCAAAACAAAATGAAATAGAATGCCAAAACTCATATCTTCTAATTTTTTATCTTGGGCATCCTGATATACATCTATATTTATATGTTGCTTTGAAAGAGGTGCAAAATAAATATCTTTAAGATTAACACTGCTAATACACTCACAAAGTTTGCAATTTCAAAATATGTGATAAAACTAATTACTACATTTTTAAGATCCACATATTAAATCTTAATGGGTTGCCTATCAGTTTAAACTTCATCATATATCATCTATTCATTGATATGAACTCTATTTAACAAATTAATTTCCGCAAAACCATTTGGTCGTATTTAAGATGAGGCATTGTGTTAAATGTCCTTAAAATATTTTTTATTACTGTTTGTAGAACTTGCCTATTTAATTTACAAATGGCCTTTCAAGGTAGTCGTGATTCCAAAGCATCCTGGGGTAGTCGTAGAGCTTGTCACCCCTCCAACAGATATTTTCACTACTCCCATGATTTTCCCATTGGTGCAATTTACCCATGTTCAATGATCTCTGCAGCAGGCCCAAGTGAATCCCACAGTGTCTGCCTCCCCTCAGCTCCTGCACTGATGTCAATGTGATTTTATTAAATTAACTCCATATCAATGCACACAATTGACAAGATATGCATACTAAACGTGAAATTCGTACTGACCACCTTCAGAGTAGAAATTAAACACTTTACCCTGGACCTAAATCAGTGGCCGGTCTTCAATTTTGCCATTCTTTTTACATAGGAGAAATGAATGCAATGTAAAACTTAATTTGGCAAATAATATGGAAATGCATTTTGCTTGACCGCCGCGTGCCTCATTTCCGTTTTACAGCATAAATGTTTTACTATTGTCGGCGTTATTTTTTCTTTTTCTGTCAAGGTGCCTTGATACATTCACTCCCAAGGAAATATGTTATTGAGTGCATTAAAAGCTGACTAATGTGATACCCATTTCCGCACAGCCGATATAGAAATTTAGTAAAAAAATTCTTTAAATCTCGACTGAAACCAAATTTTGTTCTGAAATGTATATACTATCATAGCAACCATTACACATTTAAAAAAATTTTGGTGACAAATTCAGACTCAAAATAGGAATCAAAACATATTTCGAGTGGCTTTTGTTTCCCAATTTTCCGGTCGCTAATAGTAGTACTTCATTCCACTTATAGATGGCACTTAAATCGGAAGCCATATTGATTTTTTGAAAGATGAAGAGGAAGGTGTGGTTATTTTCAATTTTGAGATGATTAGTGGTATATATTTTTTGGAGTCTTTATCGCTGTATTTGGTGTTCCTAATAGTAAGATAGTGGCCATATGGGGAGTACTCTGTGTGATGGCTGAAACCAAAGGTAGAAATCTGAGGCTTTCAATTCTTTTTATATGGTTGTTTAGCTTTGTGTATTCATCAAAATATTTGGTTGTGATACCTTCGTTTTAGTTGCTAAATGCTCTTTCAGCTCATTAAACCCACATTCTGCATACCTTTGGGTTACCAAATCACTTAGAATTTTTCAGTCAGTGTAATTTTTCAATTGTAAACCTACGCGAAATATCCAAACAAACGTTCGAAGGAGGCGACTTATGAGGGGTTGGACGCTTAAGTATAATGATGTTTATTTCCTCCCATGCAGGATGTTAGGAGCTGCCAAGAAGGCGTACGCCTGTGCATAGGGATAAGTTGATGAAATGACCAGCTGGACCGAGAGAATGCACCGTCGAGCTGCCACATTTGGAAATGTGGTAACTTCGTGTGGCCATCCATCTGTCCCCTACCCACGTAGGCTGGAAAAGTAAGTACTTCTTACTATGATGTTTATTCATTAGCTTGAAATTGATTGATGATAGTTTGCCTTGTTAATAATTGACACAATTAACAGGAGCAATAATACACAGGTTTTGTTGATGCTGCAATATGGGTGGTTGCATTTGGGTTTATATAGCAGCGTTCACTGTCAACTATTCTAAATTATCAATCATTTTGTTGAAATACAGCGATATCTATTGCGGAATCTTCTTTTGTCAGTTATAATTCAGTTGGATCCAGCATCCTTTGCGATTTAGCTATGTTATTAGATTATGAACAATTAGTTTATTTCAATGGAAATTGATTGCTGAAAATATCGCATGTTATATGCCTATATATAACACATAAATGTTCTCTTATTAGCGTCGTAGCACCATTCGATTTTGTTTTCAACTTTTGTAAAACACATGTAATTCACAACTATTCAGAAAATCTTTGCAGTTGCACATACGTATGAGACAAATGGGATGTTTGAAAACGAATGGGCCTTTCTTTACAAACTCAGGACATTAAAACCTCTTGTGAATACCATCAATTATTCTTTCGACCTCATTTTTGTTTTCGCCGAACACCTTAGTATAAATCTTGAGAAATTCATTCAACATTTCATAGCACTTACACTTAGCATATACACTTGGCAGTACCTTAAGATGAAAGAAATGCAATTTTTTAGTACATTAATTAGTTCAATTTGCTAAATTCAAGCTTTGAGTGAGATACATCTCAAGGTGTTATCACTGGCTGTGTCATTTTTGTTGTTTTTGTTCAAGATAGCATATACTATATTGAATTGAGGCCTCAATCAATTTTTTTGGATCATTTTACCCAAGGAGTAGTTGCTGTTATTGGATTTCTTTATTGCAAACCACGCTGTAGAATCTTTAAAATTCGAATAACCGTAACGAAATCACGAGAGAAATTTAGAACACATGACATTCAAGAGTAGTCCCCAGTTTTCGTTATACTAATGGTTATCGTCGTGTATCGACCTTCGTTTCGGCCGCATCGATGTATTGTAGCACTACGGATGTAATATTCGAGTGTGGCAATGAAAGTCGGTTAAGTGCCTTGTCCTCTGTTAATCAGCCCTTAGGGTGCAGTGTAGTATGATAGAGACAGTATTGCTTTGATTCCAAGACTGTGGAACGTGTCAGCTTCTGACGGCCCAACGAGGATCAGCTGTAGGAGGAATCAACTCGAGATCTACCCCAAAACGCCCAGGATGTTTTCATGTTTAATCAGTCGCGAAAGTGAGACCTCAATAAGTTGTGATCGGCGCGAGCGCGGGATTGTGAACTTTTAACCATGGGCAGTGTAATGATGAAAGAGGTCCGAGAAAGATGATCCGTAATGCGTTCGGAAACGAATTTTTTCCACCCTGACCGGAGTCCGGTGGATGCGGATGCCCCAGTAGGTTGGGCGCATGCGGTAACCGGCGGGGAGAAAAGTTCGGTCGGAGGTGGCGACCGGAGGGTTTTTGGTTCGTATGTGGGGTGGAGCGAAGCGCGCGCTTTCAGGTCCATCGCAGCCTCCTTTCGGTCTCCGACGACGCACCCATCCGGCGGAGCTGGGACCTGCTCCAAACGGGAAGGGGTGGAGGGAGACGGCGGGGCGATTTGCGCATGCACGGGCCCGTCTCGGTCTCGTCCCACCCCCCCTCACCCATGTCGTGACCAAATTTTGTGTCACGGGGCATGGCCCATGTGAATCGAAGGCGGGTTAGGGGTCAGAGGAGGGGGAGGATGGATGCGGGATCGCCACCGCGGGGAGTAATTGATCGCGGGGCGTGCGTTCGTTGCGTGGGGGTGGAGGATCGTGGAGGAAGCGATCGTCGCTCGTGTGTTGTGTTTGAGAGCAGCGGGTCACCGACCCGTGAGATGGGGTGCGCGCTCTTTCTCTCTCGCGTGCGGTTTTGCACGCGTGCGTTTAAGTGGTCCTGGACATTAGGCTCGCGTTCTCGTAAAATCGAGGAGCACGTCGAACATCTCAATAGGAGGTCATAGAAATTGGTGCAGGTGTAGCACTTAAACGTTTTTATGCCGTGTTTTGGACGAAAATGGGCATAGTGTACAGGAAAAGTAGAAGAAGTAATGCTTTGGCCAAGGAAACATTTTCAAAGACAGCTCGCCCAAGTAGGACAGCTTAAATTGAAGCCGATGGGAATATGCGGCATTTTGGACGAAAATTGGATTAGTTGTTAGAGAATTCACCAGAAGAAATTCTCCAGGAAAGAAAATAATTGCGAAGAGAATCCACCCAAGTAGGGCGGCATAGATTGAAGCAGGTGGCACAGCTAGAGGGCACACAAACGGCAGTATTTTGGAGGAAAGTGGGTGTTTTGGTAAGCGCATTTTGGGAGGAATTGTGTCAACCAAAGGCGCATTTACAATCCGGAGATTGATGACGGTCACGCTAAAAATAAACTTTGTCATGGAATCTACCTGTGCGGTGTTCTTAAACATTACATCAAAGTCTAAAGCGTATTGGGTGAGGATTCTGAAATGAGGGTATGGAGTCGAATGAAGAAATTTAGCTTGATAGAGAGGGTGGTAAAAACAGTAATATGAGATGCGGGAAGAGGGGAAGTTAGTAGGTGAATTTCGGAGGTCAGAAAATGGAGGAAATATTAATGGGTATTAGTGATTTTCGTTATCGTTATTTAAGGGAGGCCATTGGGAAAGCAATGCACAGGGTGAAAAATGTTATTTGTCATTAAGGGGAGAATTGGGTATTTATAGTAATAATACTATGTGTATTTCTGATCTGGGTCTGACTCATTGAGAAATCACATGCATACGCGTTCCAGTTCAGCAGTATACCAAAGGTACAGCAGGCAGGTGGAGCAGATATTTAAACACACAAATCGAATAGACTGATATAACATTAGCTATTAAAAGAAAACACTTGATTGCAGCTCAACAGTAAGCCTACCAACATGCAATCTATATTTAAATGCATTTAAGGAACTCGTTAATAGATCTTGTGACAAGGAATTCGATAGTTTAAGGGCTGAATTATTAACATAAGTTGGTCCTATGAAGATATTTAGCGCTGGAGATGGAAATACGAGTGGTAAGCATATGTAATGTGGTGCAGAAGCGGCTGACACTCCGCGAAAGTGCTTCAGAAGTACACCATGATGTGTGAAAAAACCACCACATTTAACTACTCGGAGGTTGGTTTGATAGGTGAGAGTAGGAGGGCAATTCATTTCTCTGAGTCGCCTGTCGCCTAAAGTACGGTATCCAGTAAATGATCATCAGCTTGGGTGAAGCTGAGGGTGCCCAGAGACGTCCCCGGGAATCGAATCTGGAACCTCTATGTCAATAGCCCAACGCTCATCCCACTGGATCACCACGTCTCTCATCTGTAAAAGCGCCCGTCCGAAACTGACCTTAAATTGTTAGAGCAACCGTAATGACGACAGTGATATCATCAGCTTTGGAAGGCAGTGGCAGTTAACACGTGCTTCGATGCCCTTTCTCATGACCGTGGGACCTCCGCGTCCCGTTTCGACCGGTCTTTTGTGTGTACAAGCCATCTTTGTGCTCGTGTTTGTGTATAAGCAATCTTTGTGTTTGTGCGACGGTCTAGAGTGTCGGATTGGGTGCCGATAGATAGTGTATGTGGGGTGGTAGGACGATGCATTGTGTCATCATCCCCCTCTGCCGTGACACCGGGCACGTTTTTTCCGATCCAGTTTCCAAATCAAAACATTGGGGCGAACGCGGAAGTAACCTTAACGGGTAGGGTGTCTTGTAGAGAAATGCATTGTGTCGCGGCGGACAATAAGGCGATAAAATGGCGTATCTAAATTGGTTCTGGTTAAAATTTAATGTTGTGCCTGTTTGCACGTAGGAGAAATATCACCTTTCATTTTGTATGCGTCCATCTATATATTGGACGTCTTTATCACTGTAGTTGCAAACATAGGACGGCTAGGACATTAGGGTTTCCTTGCTTAATGGAAAAGATGTGTTTTCCGTAGTTTGAGGTATGCTGTGCGGAATGAAGGGAGGCAGAAAGTATGCGGAATCGAATAAGGGTTATCGTATTGTAGGGCGTTACGTTGTGTGCTGTCATATAGGAAAATATAGGTTTTGGGAAATGTACTCAAAGATTGCTTAAAAATTCACTCATGCAAAGTTTTTATATCATGAAATTTGAATCGGATTGCTCATTGAAATTGACTGCCTTGTTTTAAGATGGGAAATTTCATGGTGGATTTTCCCTAATTAGTTGATATGTAGTAGAGTTGACTTAAGAGAGCTGCGGAGATTCGCACTACACGAAGTTTAACATTCTTTGTTACGGAAATGTTTGGGAATATTTGTTCGATTACGACTAGAGAGTGTTTTTATTTTCCAGGAAATTAGCTGTGATTCCAGTTCTATCACGGAGCGCACTTGCCTCCAAATTCTTCTCATAATTAATATAATTCTTTATCAATCCATTAGGAGTATTTTTTCTTAAAAGAAATTGGTAGTCATTTCATTCTAAAATATATATTATAAAAATGCTCTCATATTTTTTCATTAAGTTATCTGTATTATTATGTGCGGATGGAACAACTTTTAAAAATTGAGCATTTTTTTCTCGAAAATAAGGAAATGTCCCGAATTTTGTCCGCAGAATTTTTAGTCGCCCTTTTAAACCGAAGCTGTGTGATACCCATGGGTATTCCCTTCCACTCCTGACCTGAATGTACGTACGTTTCATACGCTGTGGGGCTTGCTGATTGGACCTGATGAGCACTTATCACCTTCCGAATCTTCCTTCAGACTCCATACCGTGGTTTACATTGTTGAGTGGCTTAAGAAATGTGGTGAACTCCACGAAGGTCTGCATAGGACTTTGAAGAGTATGTTCCTCATATCCTCGGAATATTTCACTATATCGTATCGTATCGTATCTCGTAATTCTCCGCGGTTGCTCTCGATTTTCAATAAGTCGTTTCATCTGATGTTCCTAAACTTGGAGATGTATTTTCTGAAAGAGGGTGTGAAGGCTTGTGAAGATTCGCGAATTGTTGGGTGATGGGCTGGTGTGTGCGCCGCTTCATTACATTTTCGTTCGCGGGTTGGATTCGGGAGGAATCTTGCGTAATATTATAATTAATTGCATTGTTTCAGTAATTTTTATGAAAAATAATTTTAGTCATCCTCGATCACCGTGGAGCAAATTGTACGAAAGCTCGCGAGTGAAACTATCGCATCGAAATTATTTGAGCTTTTATCGACATGTTGAAAGAGTTCCGAAATATTTATTTCATTTCTCTGTATTAAGTATTTTAATACCAATAAAATAAACAAGTTTTCTCTCATGGTAGTGTACCTTTTTCAGTACATAAACTTTAATTGAAGTAGGTGGATAATCGTTGCGAAAAAAAACTTCATCGCACCTTTATGAAAAAGGTTTCCTGTGATATAAATTGATGATAACTCTGATAATTAGGTAAGGTAGGGAAGATTTATGCATTTATGCATCCTTTCAAGGGAGGGTGGGGTTAAAGATGTGCCGATATAGCCTTACATAATTTAAGAATCCCTTAAGTAGGAAGGTATGTCGCCGCCGGTGAAATTTCTCCTTTAGAGCGGAGAGAACGTGCGCGGTAAAACCTAAAATTATTTTCCCTTGGTGTGTCTCGTCGAAGTACGGGCAGTTCGTTTTATACTCGAGCTTTTTATATGAGACGACCGATTCGTGTCCTCAAGAGCGTTGAGTCATTTCCTAAAATACAGGGGCCCACGTTCGTATGAACGAACGGAGGATTGAAGAGGCCACGAGCCCAGTTTGCGTTATTTTGGCTTTTTTTCATTTTTATCGCGAAAACCCGCCAAGGGGGGTGGGGGATATGGAGGGTAACAAAAGCCAAGGAGGCGTAAGAGTGGCGGGTGAAGTGAATCGTAAAAAAAAAGTTTCGTTTCCCCATCATGCTGCCACTGCTATCTTATTGAAGTGGCGACGAATCTTGGATCCTCTTCAGTGAGGCTATGTTTTTCGTTTTGAAATTTTTTCCTCCGACCAGCTAGTGAAAACGTTGAAAGTTAAGTCATGTAAATTGGTTCATAAAAATTGTCAGTTTGGGGTTTCGTGAGAGGTGATACTGTGCCGTACTCGCGCGTATTAAAGAGCATATTTTTAACCTCTTGAGTCATCCTGTAGCGGTGGTGGAAATTAAGACCAAGTGGGTCTTTCTGTCTGAATCATGCCTTATCTGTTAGATAAAAAATAATGTTAACGCCACAAAATATATGGTTATGCAGGCGCGTCCGACGTGTTTTTTTCTTTGAGAAACTCTTGTGTCATAAAATAGTTCTCCAAATATTTGCCGGTTGTTCATCGATTTCATAAACATTCGGTTGCGTTAGTGATGACTTTTTTCTCTCTTGACTATTTTGTTCAACAGGCGAATTGTCTTCGGTAATTCGGTCGAGTTGGAGGATATTTTGAAGGAGTCACATCAAAGGCGTTTTGTTTAAAAGTTAGGATGTCAGATTCAGTTCATCCGGAAACAAATGTATATTTATTGGTTACATTAGAAAGTTCGAGTATGCGAAAATGTTTGGGAAGAATTTCCGTTAATTCAAATTTGCTATACAAGAGCGACATCTGTATAATTACCCTGCAAGACACTTCACTTAAAGGGCGTTTTATGTCACCATTCATTAAAGTCTGCGAATTTCAGATGTGGCGATAAAATTTAGTGCATAGATGAGTAATGTTTTGATCTTCAAGTAGTTCAAATTGGGTGGACTAATGTTATTTTTCATTAAAATTACCGTGAAGTTGGAGAAACAATGATATTTTTAAAAATAAAGTACAGACTAACCCGTCTGTACTTTATCTGGAAGCTTTCTTGCTCTTTTATTTATTTTGTTACATCTTCGAAACCTTAATGTTTAAGCCATCGTGAAATGCAAAAGCTTTGAACTTGGGTTAATACTTCAGTTGTCCTTCGACCCATTCATTTATGAACGTATTTAAAAACAAAAATGTAATTCGTATTGTTTTAGTGATTGGTGCATTTAAAAAAAAACGAGATATTTTTGTCAAGTTTTGGGTGAAACCGCGATATACTTCGGAATTTCACTCTGGGTTGAAACTCTTTGAGTTTACAAAGTAAGGTGAACTTGGTGCGCGATGCTGTATTCGGCTTAGCGAGGTATTGTTTTTATTCGCGCAGTCCACTTGCTTCTGGGATTTTTTGGGTCGATTTTTGTCACGGAGAGTGTGGCTCATTCAGAGTTACGCAGTCCGGAAGGAAATGCCTCTTTTGTAGGGTTAGGCGGGACGTTTTTTTCTCCGGTGGATGCCGATTGTGGTGAACGGGTGCCTGGCTATTTAATTCTCGTCTGCGACCGAACTCCGCGGAAAATATTTTTTTTATCGCATTCTCTGCACATCGGTTGATTAGCGAGCGTCGATTGAGTCGTTCACGGAATTGCGGTGGGGAGGTATTGCCGAGCTCGCCAGACAGCGCTTATCCGTCGATCTCCGCGACGTCAAGTCTCGAGCGTGTTCGAACTGTTGAAGAGAAAAAGAATAATTCAAGTTCTAGCGCGACGCCGCCCCCACCCACGCCTTTTGAAATTTCCCGCATGAATTAAGATGCCCTGCCCCCAACGTGCGCGGAGTTGGGGGTTTGTTATTGCGAGCAGAATAGCAACGAAATTCATTTATCGCAAAGCAACGCATGCATTGTCTCTCTCTGTTCACGACGTTTTTTTCGGAGCGGCGTGTGTCATTAGCCCGCCCTTTCTTTTATTTTTTTCTGCGTAGCATCCGCCCGTGATCTCTCCTTTTGTCGTATTCCACGTACTGACCCCTAAATAACTGTTTTTTTTTCCCGCATCCGCTTTCTCACACACTCCGTTGCGAGATCCAGCGAGAGAACGCCTGTCGTTCATCTCTCAGGTCTCAAGTGTCCGCTCCCAAAGTTTAACGAGTGCCCTCTTTGCTCACGGCTTGCTTGGCTGGTGGGTACCGTGCCTAATTTCGCGGATGTCAACAGCTCAGGGTCCGTTTTCCGCTCGTAAATCGAGGCAATGGGTTTCTAAAAGCTCGGACAACTGCTGGAAGGCGGTAATTCCTGAAGAATAGTGAGAGCGCATACGACACCGCTCGCCGAAGATTTCGCTCCGCTTAGGTTTGGCAAGGGATTATTGGTTTTTCAGGTTTTCTATTCATGCGGACGAGCACGGGAAAATATACTCCTCCTAGTAGTAATCCATAGTAGTAATCCTACTAAAAAGTAAAGATCATGTTCGCAATTTCAACTTCGCCTTCAATAACATTGGAAAAGTAAATTCAGTAAAAACTATCTTATTTTATTAATTTACGAGGCCGTAGAGCTCAATTTCTTTTTCTTGAAAAACACTTTAGTCCTTTACACTTCATTTTAGTCATTGTTCTCATGTCCTTTCACCCCTATAATTAACACTGGAAAGGTGAACTATCATCTCACCGAAGCTGTGACTTAAAAGGATCTTGAGCTCAGTCACATGTGAAGTCTGGTCCGGATCGAAGCGTTCATAGTACACGTTAGGTGATTCATTTCAAGAAACTGCGGGAGATGCCGCAACAGTAACTATTAACGGAGTCATCCGCTATGTGTGTATTGTAATGCAACAATTTCAGAGAGTAAAAATCATTCGCCTTCGGTCAAGGCGAATGATTTTTACTCTCTGAAATTGTTGCATTACACGTTAGGTGAGTTTTCTTATTACTTTCCCTTCGTAATGATCAAAATGTTGTGTTTTTACGACCGTAAAATAGGCCATTGTCACGCTATCAGATGGTTTCATCATCACTATCCATCAATCCTATGGTTGTATTGGTGTAGCTTTCGACTCGGTTCTTATCTCGGCTAAGCTGCTCGCATCTAAAACATTCCTCTCATTGGCATAGGGCATTATTTGTTTTCGTGTCTAATCTGGTGTCTTCTCGGAAATTCTTCCTGTTCTCTTTTCCCCAATATAATGTTCACTTACCCCTCATGGTACTCGTATATGGTTCCGTTTGTTGTAGAGTGTTTTCATTTGGCTTCGTTTTTCTTCTTTTGCTAGAGCGCCTTAGCGACTTGTTCGACCCGAACGGTAAGGTCTTTAGGTAGTATGACGTTAATTAAAATTCAAGCATCCATTGCTGATGACCCCTTTGCTAATCGAAAGATAATTATTGTAGAGAATTAAAAGTTTTGAAGTACTGACTGCAAATATAATATAAGGGTTTCCGATAAGGGTAATATATACATATAATATAAGCGCCTCTTCTAACCAGGGACAGAAGAATATCAGAACGAGGAATGAAAATCTTTTCATTGAAGGTCATTGAGGTAGTTAATGAAGAGAAACGATTTAGACGACTGTGCACCTATTGAAAAGTGGGTATTCTTGTATGTATGCGGTCTAAATCCGAAATTAAAATGTCGTATGCTGTTATTTTCTCTTAAATGATTGCGATGTGGCGCTGTTTATAGAAAAGGTGTCTGTATTTTTGCATTATTTATTGAGGCAATCAAATATGGAACCTTTGACGGTTTGCTCCCGAAATATTTGGCAGATAGATGCTGGATGTTGAAAGAAAAAATGAATATGAGATGATGATATCGAAATATTAAACTTTTTGTTTGGTATTAATATATCTGTTGAATATTTTGTTTCAACAAAAATAATTGAATCTGTTAAACTATTGTTCTCATTTGTTTCATCGACTATATGTTGTCTTATACCTCATTCGGCTTGAAAACCGAAGAATGAATTCAAAAGATTAATTGTGGAAGGGACTGGAATTGATGGTTCTGCACGGCGAGGAATCGCGTTTTTATTATGATGTCCGACTTGAGATTATCTTCTTATGGAGAGTGAAAAAGTACGTAGGCGTGTCTCGCGGATGGGAGTTGGAACCCCGAAGCTCTGGTAGTTCTTTCAGAGATCTGCAAGATCCGCAAACGGTTTCCATCAAGGAACTCTTCCGTCCACACGTTATGATTCCCTGTTGTCGAATCTCTCACCTCACGGCCTTAAGCGTTTGAGTGTTCATATCAAAATGCTACGACAGTGGACGCTATTTACATCGATGCCTATCGTACACGTATGTTGAGTTTCATGGCAATCCCCAGCTTCGCACCGCTCTTTCCTATCCCCAATTCCTTCCTTGACCTATTTACTCACCACCTGTGTCAAATTGCGCGAGGAATTCCAGCATTCGCTAATTCTTCCTGTATGAATGTTTGATATGTTATTACGATCGAGTTCATGATCCTCTCCTTATTCATGTCTCGGTGGGTGTCGTTTTTAAAAATTATTTTTTAATGATCCCAGAGGGGAGTGTATGAATCATGGTCGACCTTTGAGCGTTCAGCAAAATAGTAAAAGTATGTCAACAAGACAGAATGAGTATGGGGAGGTTAACGAGCGGCATAGGGAAGGTGAGAGTACTTTGTGGGACGTGAGTATTATTGGCTGAAGAGTTAAAGAGTAATTAGTAGGTTCTTCACCTTGGTGGAGGATTTGTACGGGGTTGGGTTAATTAGCGATCGCTAAGATAATGACGAATGAATTTTAGGAATTTGAAGGAAAAAAGAAATATGTACAAAGCATTTAACAATCATTATTTCTTCACTCTCCAGTGATCTTGCAAACGAACTACGCATTCCTGACACTTGAGGCGTCAAACACATACAGTGATTGAATACATATTTAACCAGTCGAACACTTGGCATCCACACTTGCTTAAGATGGATCTACCATCAGTGTCACCCATTCCAGGTATTCTGAAAATTTCAATGTGTCATCTTTGAGGTATGTTTTATCGTCGAGGATGATTAAAAAATGGCTGTCCCTAGCTAAGGTTTGCGTGATTCTCCCTTGAAGTAGTGCAGTGGGAAGCCAGTGATTTGGCCACCGCACCAACCCGATCCCCGTGAGCAAAAATATTTGGCAAATTCATGCAGTCAAGCCAGTAGCCACCGTAGGATGTTTTCTCTCCGCCTTAGGCCCCAGCTATGGGTTTTTGGGCCAAATATGGAATCAGTTTTTTTTAAGTAGTCGTTACGGGTGTAGATTCACGAGGTTCGGTCAGATAATGGAAGGGGATCGCGCCCGGCTTCGAATAGTTGCGAATTTGCTTTCCCGTGACGGAGTTGTCCGCGGGCGAGAGACGTGGTCACGGGCGGTGGATATATCCACGTCCTCCCCGGGCTCACCTTCCGATCCCCCCACCCTGAACTCTCTCCTTCGTCCGCGGTGATGTGCCAATTAAGTCGAGGGCGGGGGTCCGCAACCTCCCTCACCCGCACTCTTCTCCAACCCTTTCCCCGCTCCCTCTCCCCCTCGCCGCCGCAATGCGTTCCATCCGCGTGGGTGGAGCCCGCTTCCGGGTAAGGTCACGGGTCGCGCACGTACTCTCCTCCCCCACCCCTCCCTCGCTTATTTATATACACGCCCTCCCAGCCTGGTCCGCCCCACCCCGTTGTCCAAGGAAAAAACACACAAGAATGGAAGCTTTCACAGGAATTAATTGACCGAGAGGCAGATGGCCTACATTGGTCGAATTAAGGTTTCGAGTGTCGTAAATCCTCGAATTGATCCTCTAAATTTAGTGATCGTTCATTTCATATTTTATAGAATTCATTTCCTTCTTAATTTTGTATTTAGCCTTGGCCCCGTTCTTGACTCCCACGAAAATAAACATACAAAGCGGATGCATTTTTCCAATTTTCTGGTTCGCTTTGTCTTTTTTTTCTCGGAAGCTATTAACGTTACTTATTAATAATTAACTGATTGCGCATACTATGGTTCCGTTAGAAGAGCTGTTACCATGTGATGTGTATCCTTAATGATTTCGCTTACTCCAAGATACAAATCTGAATGTAAAATCTTCATTGTCTGTATGCAGTTTTCTTCAGAGCAACCTAGCGTGGTATCACCTTAAACAGTATTTAACATCGTGCATGGTTGTGTAAAATGGCTTTAGTTCAAACAGTATCTCGTTTAAATAAATTAACAGGTTCCCCACGAAAATGGAGAAATTATAAAATGTGTGTTCATATGAATTAAGTAAAGATTATCTGCATTTGGGGTTCATAAAGGTATTACTTGGTATTCATATCCCCCAGTATTGTTGACAGTTTGATGGTACGTACTGTGCACCACCTAATAATCTTAAAATCTCCAAGTATAGAAAGATTACTGTTATTGACGGAGAATCAACTAGAAGGTTCACCCCCTAGTATTTTATCCCGCGTACCCACTTTATCATATGTAAAGACGAAAATTGATTCAATGGAGCCGTATACTAGGCGATAAACATGACGTGCGGAATTCTTTAAGTCACTTTTGGGTTAGTGGTGTTAGATCAAATGGAAAATTGTAGTAATCCCTTGGAAACGGATTGAGTTTTTTGACGAGAAGTGTAAACTGTGGATATTAAGCCTGAAAGTTCAGTTGTCTCCCATGATCCAATGTAAGTAATTGTCGCTCAGTTCCGCGGGGTGGCAAATTAAACGGAATGGTTTCATTGGCAATGTAAAACACGGAAGTCACAGTTTTTTGTTTTTCATAACTCTCACTGTCGTAATATCGCATTAGAGATTTCCTTCTAAATTTTTAGTTTTCTTCGGATCGTTGCTGCGTTGATTTCCCCTAGCATAGGAGTCGATGGCTTTATCTACCCTAGCTCCATGAGCTCAGAGACAAATTCAAGTGAAAATTTAGTCCGGATGGGATATGCCCAACAAAGTTGCAGAAATGGAAGCCTGTAGATTCTTTGTTTAAAAGATGGTGTGTTGTAGTGTTTTCCGTGAATATAGTTTACAAAGAAAGAAAGTACCTGTTGTGGTTCACACGGAAAGTTTTTATTCCCGGCGGGTTTTTGAATGCTCAATAATTAATTACCTTGATGATGACAGAATGGCCTATATCTGGGTCAGAAAGAAGAGAGCTTTGTGTGTGGGTCATACCAAGCCTCTTTCTTTTTAAATGAATCTCCAGAATGCTTTTAGAGAATTAAGTACAGTTCCCGCTGGGTCACTGCCTCTCGTGAATACGATAAAATTCAGTTGGTCATTTCAGGTTGGTTACTATAGGTCCGGCTTTCTCTCGAATATCCGGATCGGCGAAAAGCTCAGATTACATTTTCTTAATATGGAATTTTGGATGTGCATATTTAATTTATTATGTTGATTATTTGAATAATCCATAATGCCAAGGTGTGTGCGCAACCGTTTGCTCAACATATTTCTCAATAAAAAAACAGAGGCTATTATTTTTCAGAGATAGTTATTGCTAACCTTTCTTGAGTAATTAAGCATATGTTTTCCATGAAATGAAACTTAAAAGCATTGATTTTCCACTGATTCAAATTGGTTGGGATTTAAAAGTTAATATCGATTAGATTTAGAATCGATAGTTTGACGTCGTGTGCATCTCATAGACCTTGTTGCATTTGAATCACTTAGCTGCGTCATCAATCTGCCATATTCGAAATTGTAAGATGAAAAAAATGTCGCAGACGAAGTTCCCTTGGCGTACGTAATAATAATTCCACTTGGAAAACATAGGGGAGACGTCTGCCCGTGAGTGGTTGTCGATACCAATCGAAAGCGGATAAACTATCCCTATTCGATAAATATCCGGTTCTTTGTTTTGAGGATATCCGGTTGATCCATGAGATGGATATTCGTGGAGGTCTCACTTTAATATAATCATTACTACAGTGCAGAAAGTTTTGTTTTAATGGGCTAGGAATGATTGCACCTTCCTTCGGGTATCTGAAATTCACACACACACGCGGAATGGGGGGCAGTTTCTTACCCTGCGCCGCTATTCGGTTTCCGGGTGTTGGACTGATAGCAAGCACAGACATTAAAAAAACCGTACTGAAAGACAGAGTTAATCCTATATTTATTTTACTTTTGTGTGTAGGCACATATATTATTCGGGAAAATGCAAGAATTCTGACGATACGTCACTCATCAAAATCGGTTCAACCGTTAGGCTGATACGATGGAATCAAAGACTTCGCATTCATGTACCCTGAAAGCATTACAATCCTTTTCAGAAATCGTGTATTAAGAGACTTTTTGGGGCAGTTACCCAAAGGAGAAATGTGAACTAGGGATCCTTCGGTCAATAGTTAGAGGCTCTACCACCTTCAGCACTATTCGGTAATCTGTCGTTGGCCCATCGGTAGCGTGTGCAACGAATCACCCTCAGAGAAAGCGCTTTTCTGTACAGACGGAGAAGTTAGAACAGGGCGTTACATACGGAATTGATGATTTGCAATTATATTCGACCCAGCAAGCCTGCTAATTAGTCTTTGAGTAAGATAATGAAGCGAACTATTTCGCCGACGTGCCTTAATAAGCTACAGAATGTCATCCCTGGGTTAGTATGCCACCATGGTTCCAATATACGGTTATTTTTAACCGCATAACCATTAGACATCCTGCTGTGATGTACTGTAAGCTTTATGGTACATTAGTAAAATATTTCTTTCGCAGTTTTCCTTGCTCTACAGCCTGCTGGTTCATTAATGTTCGAAGTTTCTTCACCCCCGAGCGTGCAATACTCTTCTTTCGTTATGTTATCCTGTCCTGTCGGTTAGAGATATTCGGTGACAGGCGACGATTTTCGTTCCCGATGGGCCAACCACGTATTCTCGGCGACTCATTGGATTACAAGATTGAGTAATTGACCTCTGCTGGATGAGTGTACATTCGTTATAATATTGCGAGTGAGGAGAGGGAGAGGGTCCCGTTCGCCGCTGCCCCTGCGTTCTCGACCCCTTTAGAACGTATGGGAATGTGTCTCCACCCCATTCGCATAATTTATTTTATTCTCACTCATTTTTTCCCCATTCGTCTTCGGAGCACGGACGCGTCCTCCTTCCGGCCGTGCCGTGACCATATTCCGGCGAGGCGGGGTGGTTTGTGGGAGGGTAGGGTCCGGTCCCTGATATGGACAAACGCTCCTATCACTACTCCTCACCCCCCAATGCAAGCCCTCAGGCGCGCGTGCAGGAATCGGAATCGGGCCCCCTCTCCTCGCGTTGATGCGTGGGGCGGCGGTGCATTTCTTTCCTGCCGTACTGGAAGGAATGCACACACACACGCAGGCACTCATCGTTCGGTGAGTCCGCCCGATTCTCTCCTTCCGGAGAGTTTTATTCCTTCGCGCAGTTTACGTCGGTCGGTCTCGGAGTGTGGTCGTCGCCTCCGCCAGGTTTTTTTTTCAATTTCGTTCCGCGAAGTGATCGTCACCCCCGTTCGTGAGCCACGAGTCTTTGGTGAAAACCTCGAGGATTGGATGGTTTCGGCCTCAAGATGTTCTTGTTTCGATCTCTCTGGGATTTGACCGACAGGAGGTGCAAGTGCTGCCGGCGGATCCAACCGTAAGTGAAGCGTGGGCTATCGCATTTCTTTTCGTGTGTCGTCGTTTGGATGATCCGGGTATTTGGGGGAAAGGAATTAGATTGGGAAATGGGGATTGCTCGATTTTTTAGTGCCGAGGAATTAAATTGCGTGAAATGGCTGCTTCAGGGTGGTCAGTCGGTTGCTATTATTTGATTTAGTAGGGTTCAGGATTTGCAGGTACCCGTTCTTCGTTGACCCAGTCCATTTGTATACGAATTACGATGGCAAAATGGTTCTTACTCCTTCGCCGGTGGCCTACTGGCTAGGACATTTTAGATTTCTTAATCTTATTAAAAGGTTTAAAATGGCAATTCTGTTGGAAAGTGTAGCTAAAAGCAAGAAATAATAAGGAGCATTGTTATTCTTCAATTGTGAATTGTATCTCATGAAAAATTTATTATTGTTACCAAATTGTTAAAAATGTGTTATCGCTTATCTAAAATGGGAATTACAGCAATTGCTACATTAGTTTTATGCAAAGCGTGGAGAGATGTTGAATCTTGTGTTTTAGCGATATTGTTTTTTGTTTGTGCTATTGGAAATTTGATAACAATAGCGAGAAATTAATTTGCTGAGTTGGCAATGGTTTTGCACACATTTGCATATGTAATAGTCGTTATTTTTTGCAATGTTTTTTATATGGTTGCATTGCTGTAATGCATTTGATTACATACTTTAAATATGTTTCACACTTTCATTTATGCTTGTATTGCTTTCACTGTTGTGCGAGTTTGGCTCAAGGGAGGGTTAGACATAACAGTTTCAGGCTTACCTTTATGGAAATCCTTC
The DNA here is from genome assembly GCA_037158775.1 of Hetaerina titia. NCBI lineage: Eukaryota > Metazoa > Arthropoda > Insecta > Odonata > Calopterygidae > Hetaerina > Hetaerina titia. Next base: position 52,761,387 of record CM073775.1, read on the forward strand.
ATGATGAGGGTAAAAAAAAGAAATTTTGCACTTCCACATAACGATTTAATACTTCACATGACCATGGTTAAGTACAAAGTTTATTTTTTTACCCTCATCATAAAGGGAGGATTTTCTGTTGCTGTCTAAATAAACTAATATACTCGTATAAATTCATTCCTGTCAGTCAATCGCATCATCATCATCGTCTTCCATAGACTTATTAATTTCGTCCAATATCGTGACCCCCCAGAAAATCATATTGTCAAAAATGAATATGGAAATACCCTTATTGAGGTTTAATGTGTCGGGTGGTCATAACATTGCCGTGTTAAAATTGGCTGTCATTGCAATATTTCACGCGTCTTTGTGGGATTATTGCACATTTCTGGAGACATTGTCCCCTTCGTTGTCGTCGCATGTGATTCTGGTCTTCTTATTGCCCCTCGCGAGAAACGTTTGGATGTTTCCTGCATCATATCCTTATGACGCCTTTCGGTGCAGTCTCATCCCGACATGTCTTCGGTCGGCACGCAAGAAAGTCGCCAGGTAGTCTCCGTTCGAGGAGGGAATAATGCCGGTTTCCCTTCTCGTGACTCTCTCGATTCATGCCGCCCAAGTACTTCAGTGCACTTTTAACTCCACTGACCGTCTGACAAAAGTAGCTCAAGAGAAGTCGACCGTCCAGGTCGATGAACTCGAGTCTCCGCTTTGTGGTCAAGTATATTTTGATCGTGAGACTCTGTTCATCACTCGACCTCAGTCAAAACACGTCGGGTGCATTCGTAAGTTCGTTCCCTTTCCCCTACTGTAGAAAAAAAGACTGCTCTCTTTCCGTGATTCATTTACAGCGGCATTAACCCCGACGTGCTATTGAGAGAAAGTTACTTTTTTTCCCCCCAGCACGCGTGATCTCCTTTCATGGGGCGCCACGTTAAACCATTCATTAATTTTTCCCTCCCTCACTTTTAATCGTCACATGGGTTTTGCGTATGCCGGCCTTTCTATTTTTGATTTTGTCGCAGTTTCGCGATCCGGAATTGGTTTATGGATATATTAAGCACGAGTACAAAATGGTAACTTGAGCAACAAACCATAGGTCTTTTTAGCTTGGAGGTTTCTCTGACCCCGCGTTACTAAAATGGAATTTTTTCCTCTATGTTTTCCCTGTATTATTATTATTAGGTAATCCACCGGTTAAGGTAGGTTTTTGGATGGACACAACTATCAAATAAACATTTTGTGACTCCCCACCTAGCAAACTAATCTATATCAGGTCTCTCTTTATCTCGGTGTACTTCTTTCCTCCCTTCATCCCGTCCAACATCCCAATCCTGTTCCTACCCTTACCTCGCTTGCCCAACATTCTCCCCTCTATTACCTTCTTCAACATTCCACTACCGCTCAATACGCCTTTCATCCATTTTCCCTGCCTCCATAGGATTTCTCTCAACAAACCCCTCTCCTCACCCACCATCTCTAGTACTTCCTCATTTGTTTTCCTTTCGGTCCATTTCACCTTCTCCATTCTTATTATAGCACATTATTTTTGTCTTTTTCTAGTGCTCACCCCTATCTATTTCTAGCTCATTTTATCAAACATTTTTGAATCCCTTCTCTAATAACATGCCGAAATTGCCTCTCTATTTCATTCCCCTACGTTTTCCCCTGGGTGGATAACGTAATGGCTTCCCACCCAGGGGCCTCGGGTTTGAATCCCGGCGTCGGGAGATATTTCAGTTTCAGTATTCCGATACTTACTTGAGGTGCTTTGTGGAGGGCAATTTGAGTGAGCCGTCTGTCGGATGGGACGTTTAGCTGCTGACCCGTTGGTGCCATTCGTTAAGAGCAGGTTAATGCCGACGCCGGGTTTCTCTTCACCATTCAACCTATCCTGTCAATTTCTTGTGCCGAAAATGGCCTCAACTGTCGGTCGCCTCCCCTAAAATGACTTCTAGTTTTCACCTGGGCACTTACAGGATAGGCGCTATCAGTGCTGTCAGTCATTGACACTATCCGTTTATTTCAGTCGGCATGGTACTGTGTTTGTATTAAATACTGCGCCTATAGCTAAAACTTAGTAAGTGATGCTTGATGTAGTGAAAGATGATTTTCTGACAGATACGGGTCTTTGCGCAGTAGCTTACCGTCACTCTCAACTTTGTCAACCTGGGGTAGTTGTTAATTGGGATCTAGTTTTTTTCCTTTATTGTTGAGTATGTGATGCATCTAGACGTGTAACAAGCTTGTTCTTAGCATTTATGGTAAATGACCACGAGTTAAGTTTCTTGTCCATTGAACGCGTTTGAATATATGTAGTGTGATCTAACCTCGTCGGAGATTCTCCGTTCGTCCATATTTAAGGCATTCGGCCATTGGCCCACCCAAGTTGTAAACGAGTTAATTCATCTCCCCGCTTGCGTAAGCTGTGTTCCAAATCTCATCATTGACTTGTGCGTGGTGTGTTAGAAAGCAATCGAATTGTGTGTTTGAAATCCTTTCATATTTTCTTTCCACCTTGATGTAATTTGTCATCTTTCATCTAGTTTCCCTTCTCCATGGTTTCCCTTTCTTCATGCTTTCTAGGACGTCCAACAGTACAAAACTTCCTCCTTACCCAATGTCATATCCAATTCCTCCACGTTTTTCTTATAATTTTTGCTATGTTTTTCTCTTCTCGTGCCCTCATCATCTCTCCCCAATTGCAATGCCACCCGCAACTTATTGTTTTCTTCCCTAATCACCTCTCTAATGGCTCCCTCTAATGTTTTATTAAATGCCTCCTTAGCTGTCTTATACTTGAATTGGCGATTCTACTGCATTGTTTATCTTCATTTAACAAGTTTTCCAGAAATTTAAAATGGTTAAACTGTTCAACTTTTGCTTACCTTAGCTGACGTTCGCAAAACTGCTCCCATTGTGTATATTTTTATGCTACAGTGAGTTGTCATTGCAGTGGCAACACATTTGATTCAGCGTAAGATGCTATTACGCGTGAAATAAGCAGACTAAACCTCGAAGGACTGAAGGATTTTTTTTAATTCTAAGATTACCACGTTCTCCACGGTGCATTATCACCTTCCCTTATTGTCGATTTAAATTATGATTTGCAATATAAAGAAATAGTTCCATGGATGATAGAAATGTTTTTTTCCTATTGGCAGGAATCATTTCTGTTGCTGAATACCTACGATTTGTTTGTTATCGCAATAAATATGATTGGAAAAATGTTTAGTGCTATGATGTTCAGCTTTAGGAGCTTCATCTTCCATCCATATTAAAGACCAGTGGCCCACCCAAGTAGTAAAAGAACTCGGTCATCTCTGCCCTTGCGTAAGCTGTTTTCTAAATGTGACCGTCGACTTTATGCATAGTGTGTTGGAAGGCAATTGAATATCAGCTTTTTTTTTGGTCCATCAGATCAATCAGATGCTGTTAATTAAGTTATTGGAGCTCATACTGTTGGTACTGGGGTTCTCATTTTGTTCTCATTGCCGTAAGTAATTTATCGACTAGAAATAAGTACAGGTTTGTCATTGCTAGTGATTTCTTAGCAGCATTAAAACCTATTTGATATTATGTAGGTTATAATTCTGTTGCTGCTGTATATATAATGCCTGCAATGCAAAGATTAAAAATAATCAATAATGTGTTTTATGTATTTTATAAAAAGAAATCTTATTTATCATCATTCAAAGCGTATTTAAATGTCCTCTACAGCTTGCAGGTATTCTAGGAAAGTGTTAGGGTTTTATATTAATATGAAAAATGTAGCCGTATCCAATGAATAGCTATTTTTGCGCGTGTTGGTTTATTTTTGATTTTGCATGCAAAATCTTATTTCCTAAATGTGAAAACGACTCGGTCAAGGGCAAACGATATAAGGTGTTTGGAATCTCAAGTTTAACTACTATATTAAATTAAATGGCCGTAGCAAGTTTCTGTTTGGGGAACTTACACGTGTTGCCTTTGTGAGAGTTGTAAGAGCTGCAATTAATGCCTACCAGAGAATGCGAGACTAAAAATAGAAACTTAATTTCAGTAGCGCCCAAATTGCATTTCTAAACATGTACGGGCGCGACAAAAAATGGCTGACAGCCGCGAGGCTATGGAAACGTCGACTCTTCGGACGTAATCTCTTTTTTCTTTTTTTTTGGTGAACCTCTCAACCCTGCCCGCAGTGCCCCAAATATCCCACGTCTCTCGATAAACGGTCCTGCCTACCCCTCATGTTTTGCAACCGTGCGAAATTTAATTTTCCACGGTCTTTTGGGCTCAAGGTTCGAAAAAAACGCGACGGACACCCCGAACGGTAACTGCAGCCATATAAGGCTTTCCGAAACGCTTTTCCCGGTGCTTAATTAATACACGCCGGAAAGGAATCAGACGCCAACCGTCTCTCCCCCCCCCTCTCCCAATCCTCCCTCAACCCCCTTCCTCCTCCCGCCGCACTGATTGTTCTCCTCCTCCAGCTCACGAATCGCTGGAAGTAGGCGTCCGCTGATATCGACTATATCGAGGTGATGCTTAAGATGTTGTAAGTCGATGGGAAAAGATGAAGGGAGAGGGAGGGGAAATAGATTAAGGGAAATCAGCGGTCTTGAGGAAAGGCTTATTTTTCACCTCTCTTCCCTCTCCCGGAGTAATGAATGCGTGCTTTTAATTTTTCCATTACCTCGTTTGAAGCTGGGCGTCGCTGGAATTCGTGCGAGAAGTTCTTAACGGTAATTCTTCCTCATCATCACTCGAAGTCCCGGTTTTAAATGCGGTGATTATTCTCGTAACTGCCCTCATTGCGCCTGTTAAATACTCTCATTCATGTTAAGACTGCTATCCTCCATTGTTAAGATTGTGCTCTCTGAATTGAAAATAACGTGTTCTGATGGAAATCTGAGTAATGGCATAGGAAAGAATACATGCGGAATATTTTTATGTGTAATTGTGATGCTTTGATTTTGATTTCACGCCTCCTTTACAGCCATCAGATTATTGATTGCCCTTTTAAGTAATTGGTGTAAATTATCATAAGTTCATTGGCTGGATTTACAGAATGGGGCGTCCCAATAGCGGTAATTAAGGCCGAGGGAATTAACTGATTTTCTCATCCCTAAAGCTTCGTCCAACGTTGTTATTATTTATGATTTCCGTTTGCATTGACCACACTAATTCATTTTAATGAAAAAGTAAGATTCATAGTTGATCAAGCTGACAAATTATCACTTTTCTTGATTCTGAAAATTTCGTTTTTTAGTAATTAAGTTTTTGTGGATGTGCAGTAGTTAAAAAACGTTTCTTGTCGAAGAGGTGCTCTCTTTTAAAAAAAGTTGACTATCTGAACGTGCTGTTTTCTGCGCGTCTTTTTCGTGTCTCAGATTCAGTCTGATCTGCTCGATTCCACCTTCCCCAACACTCCTGTGTTCGTCCTTCGAATGAGTTCCTATCCCTTTCCATTGTATATATTTTCCATTTAAATGAATATATATATATATATATACATATAACATAACACAAAATAAAACAGATAGCTAGGAAGCTTGATGTATCGATGATGCGGAAGTACTCACGAGAGCAATATAACTTTTGGACGGCACAATGGAACACAGAATAAAACAGATAACACGTAAAAGGACACTCACACTGTAGATGATTTGAGCTTTCGGCCTACTCCGAGGCCTTCTTCAGGTCAGACTCCGTCAGTCAGTTATATTGCTCTCGTGAGTACTTCCGCATCATATATACATATATATATACATATATATACATATATATATATATATATACATATATATATATACACATATATATATATATACATACATATATATATATATACACACACACACACACACAAACGCTAACATTTCTATCGCTGCTACTTAGAAATATATAGTGATTCCTTCGCTCCAAAGGATGAAAGTGAAAACATTTAACGTATTCTGTTGCATGTATTTTTTTACAAGAAATTTCCTTTATCATTCCCTCAACGCTCCACAAATTTTCATTTTTAATGCTAAACCTTTTCTATGGAAAAGAAACAAAGAGGATATATTTAGATTTCAATAAATTATATTCCCAAGGGAATTTTATTTAAGCTAAATAGTTGGAGTAAATTTCATAATGGAAATATAAATTGAATTTCATTGTTTGTTCTTATGTTTGCAATGTAATTTGTATTCTGTGCTAGTTCCAACCTTTCAACTGCCATCTGATGGGTATATAACCATACAACTACTTTCAATTCAATTCTCGGGATTATGTGACTGAGATACGCTTTATTTGGCGTGTAACAGTGGACGATAAGTTAATCAAAATGGCACTAGAAGTTGCCAGAAATCTAGGGATAAAATTCTTAACAAAGATTTCCCCTTAAGTGAGTTATCGAAGGCATTAATCTCGTAATTTTAATCATCACGATCTCAAATGTGCGAAGTGCATTAAAAACGCGCGGACTTACCGCGGTGGCAAATAAAATTAGAGTGGTCGTAAAAATAGTCTTTTTTTATGGGAAAAGTTTCGCCTAAAATTATTTTTTAAATCTTTTTTTTTCTTTTTGTGTCCCTCGAGGACGAATTTCCACAAGGTTAAAGCCTCGACTGTTGGCGAGAATTTGGCCATTTCTTCCCTGAATCTCTTTGCAGCTCTCGCTTTGTTTTCGTCTCTCCGTCCTCCTTTGGTATCAGCGGCGTCGGCGGCAATCTCCCTCTCCTTTCCCCTCTTTCCTCCGCCTCGGCGTTCACATTTAGCATCTTCGGCCGTCAATTGAAAGCCGTGGGATGGAGACGTTGCCGCTCGCCCCTTGTCACCGCGGCAATCGATCACGGAACATCACCCCATCCCTCTTCCCGCCCACCTCGCCCGCTCTCGTCCCTCCTCCCCCGCCGCCTTCATTCGGAGTCCTCCCGCTGAAGTCCACCGCGAGCGGTCGTCGCCGCACCCTCCTCCCCGCTCCCCTCATCTGCACTCCCCTCATTCCCACGGCGTCCCCCGCGCTTTCGCCGCGAGGCATTGCCCAACATCCTCTCTCTCTCTCTCCTCCACCGCCTCTGGTGTGCCTCGGTCCACCCCTTCCCCCTCGGTTCCCCCCTCTACCCGGTACTACGAACCGAACATCCCTTGAGCGGGCTTCCCGGCTTTTCCTCCGGCGAATGTGCCGACGCGGCCGGTGTCACGAGTCCTTATCGTGGAAACTGCCGAACCACCACCGGGTTCAATAAGAGATAACTAAAATGGAAAGAGGTATCTCGGAATTTCGTGAGTCACCCAGGCGATATGGTTAGCGGTAGTGGTGTGAACCGTTAGTTGAAGTCGAGTTATTATTGTAAAATAATTACAATTTAGTTACTGTGCGATCGAGAATACCTTAACTTGCTTCTTGTGCATTTAAAATAGCGTTTTATACGGTGGAACATCTCGCGACGGACACCGAATATTAGCAAGGACACTTTATAATTCGCTGGCTGTATAATATGGACATTTATGGACCTAAGACAGGGAACTGAGACACTAAAGAATCGGCATGGGCACTGCTCGAGACTCATACCAACATTGATTCAAAGGAAATACACCTGTACTCGCGGTTAACATTAAAATAAGTTCGGATTCATTCGAAATAACTATGAATTCCGTTGAACCAGGCTATAATACCCTGAAAATATTTTGTAATGTCCCATGAAACTGTATATCTTTTGAAAAATCACACAAGGGATAAAGTTAACGGAAAACTATTAAGTTTTACGTGGGACGTCATGAAATCGTAATTGAATGTGCTTTGACTAATTTAAGAGATATCGCTTCCGCTGTTCTTCGATTTTGAATTCAAGCGATTCGTGAAGAATGATCGGGTTTGTCTTCGTATTTCATTTTGTGAAGAACAGAGTATCGGGTCCATGGCCATAAGCAGAATCCTTTGAAGATACAGAAACCCTGAGTGGGCATCATCGGTGATGTAAATATGAGTCACCATCCCAAGGTTAGGCACTTGGAAAATATCACTAAGTACCTCTTCAAACACTGTGCAGTTCAGATTGACGTTGCTCGGTTGTTAGTATCGTCTCCTTTGTTCACCAGCGATTGATCGTACTCTTTTATGTTCCCCTTTCGCATAAAAATTGGTATCACCGTGTAGGCCACTGTGATTCCATTAATTAGGAATCATTGGCCGACCTCTTGTTCGCTTCAAGCGTTCAGCTTTAACTTAGTGGACGTGAAAAGGCTTAATCCTTGGCACAATCGACACAGTAGTTCCCTACTAATATGAGGTTATTATTAACCGCGTAGATACTTGGGGTCATGGGCGCCACATTTGTTCGTCGATAAACGGGGCGTATAAATACCTGATAATCTTTAATTGATTGACCGATCATTAGTGATGAATATCGATTTGTTTATTAATATAAAATTTGATATGTTGCATATAATAATGGGCATGCGTCCCCTCTACAGAAGGACAAGTTATATGTATCTGCAAACTTAGTTTTTTTTCTTCTTGTACAAATTTCAGCAACGAGTATTTTTTCTAATGCCAGAGACATCATCGCTGGAGACAATGTAATTATCACAGCAGGCATTTGTATAAACATAACGTTCATTAAAGAGGATGTTTTTTTTTCAATTATGTACGCCTACTCGTTATTATCGTTAAAAAAATTGAACTTATTTTGATGTCCTGATCTTAGAGAGAGGGAGAGAAGATTTTTTTTTATCCTTGATAAGTCCGCGATGACAACGAATATAGTCACTCTTTAATTAAAATGTACGTCTTTGTCGAAATAATACAAGGCGAAGTAAAGGTCATTGCTGTCTTAATATTGCTTAGAAATGAAATTAAATTGTTTAATACTGTTTATGTCGCTGCTCAGCATAATTTTGTCTCATAGGGAGCGTATTTATCTGGTAAAATGTTATTCCTAATGAACGAACTTTCTTAAGTTCAGTAATGTTTATGACGAAAACCGAGCATTTTGAAGATAAGCAACGATCATATTTTTAATATGGGATCGGAATAACCAAATAAAGATAATTTTACAACGCAATCCTGCCCCCATGCTCGCAGCTTTCTTTTCTAACCTAGCATTATTTTTCGTGAACGTCATCCCATGGTATGCAAACTAACACAACAAGGGGGGATCGGCGTTTTTAATACATCTCACCGAGGTTTTAAGTCGCAATTATCTTTAATTTAATATCACGTCTCGTGGTTATTCTTAACCAATATAGATGTTTATATCACGATCATGGCATTCTACCCCAAATTCCTGCCCGGTGTGCGTATTGGTCATTTCCGGCCCTATTCTCAATGGTAATTACTTTGGTGCCAGCGTTTCTCTGAACTAGAAAGAGACAATTTGGAACCATTATCTCCTCCTTTGCATGGTGCATATTTTTGTGCCCTCGTTAAAATAACTTGATTGCCCTTATATAATGTACAATTGGAATGCATTAATTAACGATTTTTAAGGAGCTAATCATTATTCAGCTGTCAGCCTGAATCCATGATGTGGGCAGTTGCTTCTAGCATCGTTGCACTTACTTTTTTGTACTTAATAATTTATTAATTACACATAATTTGATTATTGCAGTGCAAAATAATTTATAATATAATAAAAATATGAATTACGAAAATATCCTAGATTACTCGCCAATTTACCGCAATGTGCTTGGACTAAAAAAATCGGTGTTATCATTTAATTGAATAATTGAGAACTTCCGAGTTCACATGATGTTCACAGTTGTAATTTTACTTGTCGATACTCTAGCGCTACGAGTCAGAACCTAAATATGCCATTTATTTACGGAACTTCGTGCTGTTCCAATGGGTCAGTTTGATTTTAGTTTCGTGAATGCTACGTTTTAGGTTAATAAATGAAAGTAATTCCTCATACATAAGAAATTGCTCTTTGAGGATGTTGAAGTCGGTGGTGACAGATGGAGAATGTTAGGTAAACGAAGGTACAGGAATATGATAGGGATGTTGGACGGAATTATGGGAGGAAGGAATTATACAGAAATGAAAATAACTTTGTTGTACGAGAGTAGGATGTTGGGTTGTATTTTGTTAGAAGACCGAGAGAATTATTTTGGTAGTTTGTGCCCATCCAAAACCTACGTTAACCGGTAGATTATCAATAATAATTGTATTTTGTAATTGTTGGGCAAAAAGATTTTCAGTTGGTTTTATATGGTCATATCCTATGGCATCGTTCAGGTTGATTTCGTGTCGCTGTGGCAGTGAATGTATAAATCCGCACCACATACTACCGTTAGAAATGCAACTTCATACGATTCGTCACAAGTTAAAAGCATTCTGTGACCATTGTTTTCCGTATTGTGGACGAGAATTTTGTTTACTTGAAAAGGTTTGTCAAGAGGTGTCGATCGCCTCTGTGGAGTTCAACAGGTGCTTATTGCAAGGATCAAAATTTAGAAGCAAGCTTTTGTGTCGACTTCCCTCTGCCACATTATTTATTAATCATAAATTATTATTTTTCATCAATTATCCCCATCGATAAGCCTGCTGCCGGGTGACGTAATTCCAAGAGATTGAGAGCTGAGACTTGCCAATTTTTTTTTTTAATCTTGTCTCGGGAAAGGATTAAAATATTTCGCATCTCCTCCGTGTATGGAAAGGCTTTTCCAAATTAACCCAGTTCGCCATTTTATGGTTCTCCCTCCCTTTCCATTACCCGAGTATCGGGTTAACCCCGTTTGGTGGTTTTTGAGTTATTTTGCCGTGATATTTAATGTCTTAGAAATTTTTACCGTAAACGCTTAGGCATTCCAGTTTTTTGCTCGTGAAATTAATACCGACGGGCTGGTCGGAGACTAGTGTTTCGCAAGGGTCTTTGTCTCCCCGCCCCACTTTACTTGTCGTTGGAAAAGTCTCGATTTTGAACTTTACTTGTAAGTTCTCAGAGGGGTCTTAAAACGTTCTTGCAAGTAATTGGTTGATTCTTCCCATAATGTTCCTGCAAGACGTGATTCAGATAAGCCGCCAGTGTGTCCTGCGGTCCACGGCGAAAATGGGAAAACTGTTCATTAAGTTTTTAGTGTTGACTGGAAGATAATTTATTTACAAAAGAACATTACTCCCAGCTGGCCTAATTAATGGAACTGTACAAGCAGAAAATATATTGCAAATATTTGTCGATCAATCAAATGACCAGTAAAAACAAAACTTAAAAATTCAAATCCCACTTTTTTTTGGCAAAAATCCTTTTCCAATGTAATACCAGATGACTTATTTTTAGGTTATGAACCATGGTACTAGAGTATCGATAAGTGAAATTTTAACCGTGAAATTCATGTGGGACGTTCTGAATTACTTATTTGATTGATGACATCGAGTTTTTTTAGTCTAAGCACAGAGAGGTAAATTGTGTCATGTAAAATATTATTGTAATATATATTTTTATTATATTATGCGATATGTTATATATTATTATGTAGAGTAATATTAAGATGTTTTGTAATTAATTTGTGATTAAGTTAGTGGATCATTGTAAAATATGTGGATTCGTGACAAATTCGAAAATAAATTTGAGGGGACATTGCTGAAGACCCGACCAAATAAATGAATTTGATGCTGAAGATTAAATTTGATTCATGCCTTTATCGATACCTTGGCGGTTATTTGGAACTCTTCTAAGCTGTAAGCCCTAGAGGGTACGCCTTAAAGTCAGAAGACCTTTCTTTTCCATGCGCAGGAACGTCGAGTGCCACAATTAGGGCGGTAAATATAATAACACGATTTTTTTTTGAGATTTGGAACCTGAATTATCGCCCGTGAAAATGCCGTATTACTTTCATCTTTGAATTATTGGAACATTAAATTGCTGTAAAATCTCTCCAATCCAACAATAAATTTCAGATCTTGTAATATTTTGCATAAAATTTTCCGCTGATTAGTGTAATGGGTTAGACACGATCCGAGATAGTGGTTTTTATTAGATGATCTATCGGATAAGGTAGGTTTTGGACGGACACAACTACCAAATAAATATCTCCCAACAAAACACAACCAAACATCCTACTCTACAACAAGTCCCTCTTCATCTCTGTATACTTCCTTCTTAGAATAATGATGTACCATTAAAATAGTTTACGTACCCACTTGCAGGATATTGTTGGATTTTCGATGGCATTGACTTTTGAAAAAAAATATATTTGTGTTCATTCTTTTTCGGAAGCATTATATTGCTGAATGAATCAATTTTACGATAAAGATGAGCGGGACTACCCGGTTCGAAAAGACCCCTACAATTGTCTTTCTTAATCGAGTATGAAATCAGTTTATTCAAGAATGTTAAAAGGGGGATTGAAAAAATATTTCGCGATTGACCAGTCATAGGAAATGATAAATTGCCAAAGCTTCCTGGGTGCCTATGTATCGAAAAGGTTTTTTTCAGATGCGATGAAAGTCTCAAAAATTCGCTGTTTTTTTCCCGGGTTATACTTAAGGAAAGTAGTTATTATGCCCCTTCATAGGTATTCCGAATGGCGATATCGTTGCAGTTTTTTCGAATAATGACTTTCTGATCTAATAATACGTAAAACCCTTCATTTAAATGAAATCAAAACATCCTTTAGGTTCCTCATTGATATCTCAGTCCTGGGCTATAGAGCCGAGGAAGAAGAATACGTAATAAGAACCGCCTATGATCTATATGCTAATATAGGAGTCATTTTTTGTAAATTTAATATCAGTGTGAAAACTGACGAAAGTTACGCGTGACTGTAGAAGAACGCCTGACGCGTAAAATCCCTTGTTTGGTTAAGAGTGTTACCGACCTATGACTGTATCTCAGGTGATATGGCCCAATTTCGTTTTATATCCGTTCCAGTAGAACTCCAATGTTTTGCGTAAATATTTTCGAACGTGCTTATGAAAAGGTTGATGGTAACTTGGACCGTCAATTGGGCCCCACCCAGCTCTAATGGCCGTAGAGATACGACGAAGTTGACCTGGAAAAATTGACATTATGTATTTCTGTAAATTGTGGCTAATCGTGGAATTTAAAAGCATTTAATCTACTGTCAAATGCAATTATGTTGTCGTTGGCTGTTGATTTTGTAATGCTGAAATGTTATCTAACGATTGGCTATTTAAATAAAGAGAATCCGTTCAGCCTGAAAGAGTATTTTCCCCACTGAGATGTTGACATGTTTTTCCCGTTTAGAGCTCAGTCACGGCTTGCCTGTTGTATAGGGCTCCATTGAAACAGCCACGCCTGCACACAGATTTATCACTTTCCTAATGAGCACCAAGTGCAGTATTTGCTCTTATCATTTTGCTGCGTGCCATTTTTCTGTTTTGCTGAAGGGTGCTGCGGCTTTTAGTCAAGCCACGCAACGTTTTCACCCGCCTATTCCTTCGATTACTCAATCTTTTCTCTGCGCTGTTGTCGTTTTTTTTCCCTACAGTCTCGTCGTATATAGAAAGAGAGACAGTTCTTGATGGAGGTTGACGTCCCACTGATCTGATTATACCTGTTGTCTCCCTCTAGCCACCTAATATAGAAGACTCCTTCGGGTCACCGCGGGCGAGGCAGAATTTCTTTCGTCAATGTAAGTTAGTCGCAGAACTTCCGGTAACACCAGATCTTCTTCCGTCTTTTAGGATAATAATATAACATAATGGACAAAAGAGTATCACGTACAAGACATTCTTTCGGACAAGGTTTGTCGTTTGAAATCATCTGTCGACCCACTCTGTAATTAATGCAAGCGTAGGTTTCGCAATACAGCAACCTATCCATCTCAAGTATTCGATCTTACTCTCATATCAATCTAATCCGGCTAGCCTCAACTGTTCCGTGACGGCGTGCTAATTTTCATCATAATACTATATGTAAAAATGTAATTACATGATCCAAATAATTAATTTTTATACTCTAATCCCTTCAAATATCATAGGGCAACTGGTTATGGTAATAATTTGGGCCATGCTGGTATTATTATAGTGTCATTACTGCGGTATAATATCATTTTATCAACACATTACAAGGTTGTGTGACAAGTTCAATAAGCAACTGCAAAAGTTATGTTACTGGATAACGATTTAATGTGTAATGGATAATTGATCTGTGATATCCCAAAAAATCTAAAGCAGTTCTCGCACACTTGAAACGAAGTTTGTCACATACGGACAGTGGAGAGGTTTGAATGAAGATTGGCTCATTTTGATTTCTCATTGGAACTCGCGATCAGCCATTATAATGATTAAATTTACTAATTTAATAAAATTAATGAATATAATTATTAAATATATTAATAAATAATTATTAATATAATATTCCCATATCATCATGTAGAAGATTTTTTTACGTAAGTAACAACATATCTATATCTTGAAAACTATAGCTGATAGGAAAAAAACTAGTGTCATAATTGGATTCAGCACCCCAATTGTTCTTTAAATCAACATTAAAAGATCCGGCACCGAAACCACTGTTGGCCTGTGTTATTAATATAATATTCCCTTATCATCATGTAGAAGATTTTTTTACGTAAGTAACAACATATCTGTATCTTGAAAACTATAGCTGATAGGAAAAAACTAGTGTCATAATTGGATTCAGCACCACAATTGTTCTTTAAATCAACATTAAAAGATCCGGCACCGAAACCACTGTTGGCCTGTGTTGTCAGTGAAGTGACGCATAACTTGAGGTTATGGATTTGGATAATTTTGTGGCTAAAATATTTCTTAAAAATAATTGAACGCCATCTCGGGTTGAAGTTGTTAACATTGGTTCAAAACAAGTCTAATCGAAGTCACGTTCGAATAGCTGTTAAAAAAATTTAAGCTGACGATGGGTTCATTTTGAAAAACGGCATATCAAGTAGGAGAGTTCAAATTCTAAGTTTCACCATTTTTCTTGGGCCTCAGAAGAGAGAAAAGTGCTCTAGGGCGAAATTCGTGGATTCTCTTTTTTTCGAGAACGTATGGCGGTACTGTGCAGTGCACAGGGGTCGTCTAGATGCCTCTTGAGTAAGACGTCTTTTAAATAGCGTCTTATGGCATATAAAAACAGCTTGATTATCGGTTTTCTCCACTTTTCTGGTGAAGTCTGCATCTGGTATATGCAGTGATGCTGTTATTGATGTGAAAAATGTGTGTTCTTGGGTGCGACAGTTAAAATCGTCGTATGGCAACGAAACCAATAAGCATTGGCCAAGTACCAGCCGGTTTTTCCAGTGGGCAAAGGGAACCCAGCGTTCCTCGAGGCCATGTGATCATGACATAATCATAGATGTAAATTATTCTGAGTGAGTTAACTTGTTTGCAGACATTTTTTTCTGAGCCTGGAGTAAATCGAGTGACTTTTTTTCTTAATATTATTGCATATATTTATGACGGGCGTGGTGCCTTAGGTGGGTAGTGCGTTCGGTCGCCAACTGGAGGCCCTAAGTGTGATTCCAGGGGTCTTGGATAATCCCAGCCGCATTCAATCTCTGTAAATTTTCGGATCTTCCTAGTTCCTGGTACCTGATTTCTAAAATGTTGGACATGTGTACAAAGTAGTGAAATATTGTTTACTTCGTATTACATTGGTTTTTCTGTTTTATTTGAATGGTCTTGAGTGTCACTAACTTGTCCACGATAATCCTCTCACCAGGGTATGCTCTTGTTGATACCTTCAAACGCCCTTGTTCGCTAAAAGACGGGAATGCGGATTACTAACATTCTTTGTGCTTTCATTCCCTCCTCACGTTTTGCATTGTGAGCTTAACCAGTCCTTGGTTTGTCGAATTTGTCGCTTCGTGTATAACCGCAACGAGCGTTAACGATATGCACGCAATGAGTGACGAGTGCACTTTTTCGTGGCAAACCTCACTTAATGCGATTCAATAGACGAGCTAAATCATTGCCGATCTATCGCAAGATGTAGTACGTTAAGAATGGTAACACCGAGCAAAAAATCATGTTTTCTCCTTTACCTGGGTGCAAACCAAACGGCTAAATCGAAGAAATGATTTGTGTCGGATTTATACTGCCGATCGGTCCACTTCGCCGACCATTTTCTGATCTTACGACAGCCGGACAAGAGGTACTGCCCGCGAGAATGTTTACCATGCCCCACTGTTTTTTTTTCGAGGGAGGGGGAAAAAAACCGACCGCGGTCATACCGTCCTAGCGATCGAGCGCGCATCACACGGGCTCCTTATGGGCGGGTGTTTGCTTTCGACTTACTCGCATTACGGCGCTTTCCCGACACCGCAGCGGTTAACCGCGGGGAGATGTCCCATCTGGGAGGAGGAAGGTTTGTATGCGACCCCCACCCCTCCTGTCCTCTTTCCCCCCCTCGCCTTTTGGCCTCAATAGCCTTCTGGGGGTCCGCCAGAGGGAGGAGGAGATGGGTCGCGACGCTTTTTCCGGCCTTCGGCCCCTAGTCGGTTCCCCCGCCGGCTTCCTCCTCCGCCTCCCACCTTCGGCCGCTCTCACCAACCACTCCTCTCCTCCCCTAACCCGCCGTTCCCCTTGGGGCAATCGGCGGGAGAGGTAATTCGTAAATTAGTGCTCCGCGGGGCGGCCGCAGACGACGCCGAGTTAGTCGCTTTTGTTCTCGGATAAAGGAAACGTCGAGTGTGGGTCGCTCACTCAAACTCTGTCCCTCTGACCGCCCAGTCGTCCCCCTTCTTCCTCGGCCCCTCCCCGTCCGCCGGTCCCCATTTTCACTCCGCGCCCAGTCCCCATGAGGTTCGTTTTCCCCCTTCTCTCCGTGTCGTCCCTTACTCCATTTGCCTACTGCGAGTAGGGACGTTCGATGTTCATTTTCCAATATCGAACGTCGTCAAGTAGGGAAATACCGGGAAAACATGCGGAAAATCAGCAATTGTGGAGCAAAATAGACGATATCGGCCATATAATTAACATCGTCAATTTCCATTGCACCCAATATTGTCGTCAGTTACGTCCACGAACACGTCCCTATAATCGGTATGCGATATATCCAAGTGCTAAAGCAGTAGTAATTTTATTACTGTGATATAACGAATCAATATCATAAATATTGTCTACATTTAATATAGCCGGTATCTTCAACAGGTGATACGGTCATATAATGCTGGGATAACCCGCTTCATTATCGTCTGTATCGACTTCCTTGTCCACACCGTCCACACTTGTACACACAGGTGCCGGTATCGTAATTTGGGTACCATACGATATATCGGCTATATAGCCCAAATCTATTATGCCGTCACATCGATGTTAATTATCCAGCCGCATCGGTTCCCTGAAGAAGTTATCACCCTGGGAAACAGTAAGTATATCGATACGGTGATCCCATGTCATATGGCGCAGCCAATGGAGATCATGGCGGTGATCTCACTAGGAGAGGGAGGTATAGGGTCTTAGGAATGCGTCGCGCGAATGAGTGCGTCAGTATAGTAGGCCCCCATTGTGTATAAAAATCTTGGTGGTTGGCCTCGGTGGGTTATTAAGCTTCGACGTGATGCTTCAATTCAGAGCTGCCCTCCAGTGGTAGTCAGATTTCCCCCAAAATATGACTGTTTGGTTTTTCTTCTTTTTTCGCCGGAATAACTCTCGCTAATTAACTCTATTTGTCGTTCATATGTGCATAAGAAAATTGTTTTCAGACTAATGCATTTGTTGGTCACCCTGTTCGCAAACTACGGCCAGTAGTTCGACATTTCAGCAGATACGGTGGTTTTATTCTTGTCATTATCGCATTTGAATTGTTTGCATTATATTTCCATTGAGGCCACAGCCACTCTTGATTAATATATAATTCTGTTTGCTGAAAACGATTAATGAAATTGTTTCCTGTGTCTCATTCCTGTACCAGTACCCATAATTTATTGGCTGAAATATTCACAGGATTCCTTTTTGGTGGACGTCCCGTTTAATTTTGGCACCTTAACCAAAACCATGAGAGACATTTTTTTTTAATTCCTTCTTCGTATTAATCAATCCAAGGAAATGTCTTGGAGGGAATAGAGGACACAAAATTGTGGTAAATTTGCAGGGAATAACATGTCAATACAAATGATGCACTTTTGAAACTCCCAATTTTTGGTGGATTGGACCTGGATAACAAATACGAGCCCAGATGTTCGATTTGTTCGTCTTGCAGCACAGTTGAAATATTTTTGACGAAAAAGAAAAAAAGGCGTAAACCAATTACAGTTGCCGATCAAGATTCATATCTTGTTCTGTATATTAACCTAATATTGAATAAGTTAATGCGAGAATAATATTTTGTAATAATTCCTTAAAATGAATTGAAGATGGTCAGGCTGGTTGGTTGGTACCCTAGGCAATTCGGGTTTTAGTAAGTTAAAGGGTAGGGGGTGGTGGAATGGTATCGGAAATCCTTTATGTATCCTGGTTACGGTATACAAGATATGAATTCTTGTATTCAATAACCGGAAGTAACTCTTCCTAGAATAAATAAGAGAAAAATCTACGGTAATTATCTTAGGGAAATGAAAAACATGTTCTAGTCTATAATTTTCTCGGTCATCTGTGTTAAAAGTGAGAGCCTTGTGAAAGGACTGATTCTGCAAAAAAGAACATTCTTTATAATGTGGTAATTCCACTGTTTCGATGTGTAGTATCATACAATGGTAATGGTGTTAAAATCCTGGCCGTAAGTGTTCTTGGGGACCTTTTACATTTATTTTTTTGTTATTTCCGCAGTGAAGAAATCCACAGAGTTATGCCACTTAGGTAATCTTTAACTTTTGGAGAGACTTGGCAGTGGCGTTATTACAATTCGCGGGCAATTTTGGAGGCTGGATTCATTGCATTTGATTTCATTACAATAATACGTTAGTGCCACTGGATAATTTATAATTATTCATTACTTAATGCTAGTTTTTAAAATTCTGAGTCCACAGTCTTGGACAAGTGTGCTACCCTCGGCAGTTTTTTCATACAGGTTCATGTTCCCCATAACTGTTGTTAGTGCACGCACTATAAAACCTTCCGATATGATCCGAAAAATACCATTGCGATAGAATCGTGACCATTCGATTACCTCGTGTGCCTGTCACTCTTAATTCTTGCACGTAGCATGTCTTTGGGTACCGAAGAACTGACTGGAAAATTGTGATGCATTAAACTATAGTCGGCTTCGTGATTCCTCTATCCATTGGAAGCTGACAGATGGCAATAGAAAGTAACGGTAAAGATTGCAAAATGTTCACTAGGAGTGGGTTCAACTGACACGTCTATGGGAATATTTGAGAAAAAGTTAAAGTTGCTAAAATTTATATTTTTATTGCGTCTTGAGCTACACTCGTTCCGTATTGTTCACGAAGCTATCAAATTTCAGTCGAAAGGAATTGGGTTAAAAGAGTCATTTTTTATGCATGTTATTTACCTACAAGGTTCCCTTTTAATTCAAGGCAAGTACAGTGAAATAGAAGGTCACATTGGTTTGCAGTTATTTCTTTGTAAAAAGGCATCACTAATTTGAGTATTTTCCTGCCCTTGTTATGTCAGATTTGAGAATACATAACTCGTATTTCATGGATGTTGATATATGAGTTTAAACCTTTAAACCTCCTCAGAATGATTAAGGTGCACGAACGAATAAATCTTGTCAAGTCCAAGACCGAATTGCCTGAATGAACAGCCTTTTTTAAAGGTGATAGAGCCATCGATTGGAATTTAAGAGAAATTATTGAAAACCTCGATCATGGCCATCTCGGGTGTGCCTTAGCTGTTCCAATTTTAATGTGTTTTTTTAGTTGTCGCGGATTGAGTTGCGACGGCTCTAGTGGAAGATCGCGTGGAAGTTTTCTTCGGCTTATAATTCACAGTTTGTGGGTTCCAAACCTTCCATCCTGCTCAGATTTAAGGTTCCCGTTGGAGATACTCGTAATTGGTAGGTTTGGGAAATACGGAGGAGGAAAAACCACAGAATACCTAGAGTAACGTGCTAAATAAGGGAATCTAGAATTACGTGAGGGATAATCGCGGAGCAATATTGTTGATGGAAGAGTTGAAATGAGTAAAATTGTAATGATTTTGTAGGTGTTAGAATCCTGTGAGTAAACCTCTGCAAATATTCTAATCGCGTAATGTGCTTTCTAAGGGTTGTGGATGCTTGTGCGTATTATCTGCGAGCAAGTAAAAAATAAATGCCAGTTTATGTTTGATTAAAAATTATTCAAAGTCATCATTTCTTTCAATTTTACTTTGTCTACTTATACGGTAAAGATTCGGCTCATAAATTAGTGCATGTAGATGTTAGCGGTAGATATATGGGGGTATTAATGTGCCTTCCATCTTTGTGGGGTGAGGCCTCACGCCGTCCGCTGTCAACAGCAGGGTGTCATATTTTCTATCTGTGACTTTAGGGGCGGGAACCATGAGTTGCATGACCATGAATAAAGAGAACTTGCCCATTCTTACTTTCCAGTTCTGCATTATGTCTTGGTATGGTGATTTATCGTATGAATGGATGAGGTTAATTTTTATTCCCTCCTGTTTCGTATACCAAAGAACTCTTTTAATGGGTGAAATTAACCCTTGTTTAGACATAGATTTCCCGCCAATATGTATATAAAATTGCCCTTTTGTATATTTTTAAATGAATATATTTTCCCTTCATCTCTCTTATCCTCCCTTATCCCTTACCTACCCCAACCGGCGCTTGCACCCCCAGCCCCACACCTTTTTGGTGGATCGCGGGATATTTGTTTGCATGTAAATAGATGTAGTAATGAAGTGTATTCTTCAGCCATGAGTTGAAAATTTGCCATTCCCGTAATTAATCATTTGATATTGACGTTGAAATAGCTCTGCCTTAGTGATGTATTTTTAGGTAAGTAAAAAAGTGGAGTTTCATATGACAAGAGTATACCCCAAGCTTATCGCTCATTAAATGTCTTGGCATTTTTAAAATGACTTTTTATCGTGAATTTGTCTCGAATCTTGTGGAATGTGTATACTAATTCTCTGGAAGATAATATTCTCTCCACCTTTCGTCCCAGACAAATTTTTATCGAACCAGTAATTCCTGAGATGATGATCGAACCAATAATTCATGATGATCCACATAAAAATACGCCACTTAAATAACGACAGAATTTTTTGCCAAGCACTTGAATTTACTTGTGAAAAAGTAAAATTGGCGAACGTAATTTTCTTTAAGGAAATAGATAACACATAAAAGGACACGAGGCCTTCTTCAGGTGTCCTTATTACCTGTTCTATTTTTTTTTTTGTTTTCTATTGTGCCGTCCAAATGTTTTATTGCTCTCGTAAGTGCTTCTACGTCATTGACTTCTTCTAAACCAATGCCTGAACAACTATATCCTAATTATATATAAATAATTTATGCGTCAGTATGAGAAGGGAATATAAAGCTACTATCAGTAGTCTTTACATCTGCAATGTTAAGAAAGGATTGAATAAATTAATTTATTCATTCATTCAAATGGATGCCCTATTTCGGAGCTCGTATTATAGCTCCCAATTTGAGTAAGAATTATGCGAATGGCACTTTGGAAGTATATTGTGTAAATCATCCCAGTAGATGAAGCGCACTTTAGAGATTTTATATAGACATTTTCAGGAAATATGAAATTAGTGACCCTGAGGGAAGTGGCACCTTAATTAACCATAGGGGTCGTCGTGTGATTCAGTTAGATTTTTGTAAACCGCTAGCGTAGCCACGAAACGAATCCTCAATCCCTCATGTCATCCCCGCCACATAGCCGATTTGCCGCTGATACCGTGTCCAGCCGTGTGACAAGCCTCGTGCTCCCCGTATCCACAATACGCATCCACCCTTCGCGAATTCTTCTTTCTCGGAACGGCGAAGAAAAAATAAAAGCACACTCCCCGGTCCAGTGGACCGATCGCGGCCCTCTCGCGTTCCCTCGACACCCGGAGTTGACTCCCGCCCCCGGAGTATCACCGGCGTCGATCTCTCTCCAGTCTCCGGTGGGCCGGAAACTTCTCAAGGGATCGCCTCCCGGACCCGAAATAGAAGACTCCCCGGGGCAAGGGTGTTGTCCGGCGCTGAGCCGGTCGGGAAGGGGGGGGGACCAGTCGCCTCGCCGGGCGCGACCGTGAGGCGGTCTTAATTGGGGGAGGCCGTGCGAGAGCGCGGGGAATGTCGTGTGCCCCACGCCCCGTCCTCCCGCCGTCCCGCCTTCGCCACACCATCCCTCCCCCCCGCCACACCATCCCTCCCCCCCGCCACACCATCCCTCCCCCCCGCCGATCCGGGGTCGTTGTGCTCGTCGTCCACAGCCCCGGAACCGAGAGCTCTCCTCTTCCCCCCTTCCTCTTCCCCTCCCCTTTCTTTGTGTCCTCCTCCCCCCATCCCCCACTTGTCCATCTAAGGCTCGACTCTGCCCACTACCGCCCCCGCTTCTCCCCACTCCGCTTCCATTCTGATTGTTTCCTTTTCTTTTTTGTCCCCTCGCCGACCTCGCCAACCCCCTTCTCCCTCCGTTCGCTGTCCCCTTCGCCGACCCTCCGTCGACTTCCGCTTGTCGAAAAGCACCGTCCCCCGCTCGCATGCTTCATTCCTCCTCCCATCCCCCTTGATTTGGTCGATTCGGATTCGATTCGCTAGTAAGTCGTTCGGGTCGATTTATTTCTCCATCATTTTTTTCCTGGTCGGTGGCGTACGGATACGGATGGGCTTTCGATATACTAATTGCGCGAGTTTGATGGCGATCATAAATGTTGCGGTTAAGTTGCGCGATCAGAGTTTTCGTGATAAAAAATGCTGCGCGCGAATTGTGTTGAATTGTTGTGAGAATCTTACGAAAAGTTGTATGAAGAAAATTTTGGTGAGGGCTCAATGTTACCCCTCGTGTAACATGTAGCTATCAGTCAGAAGTGTGCGTGAAAGCGTAATTAATAAAGCAAAAGAGGGCTGCTGGTAGAACTTGAAAATGGAGGTGGTAATCGCGATTAATGCCATTGCCTAAGTAGGAATCGCCATGAAGGCTCCGCGGAGGTTTATATCTCCGAAGCGGGAGAATATCCTTTCTTGTGTAATGGCAAAGATAAGATATGCTTTTCCAAGTTTTCTTGTGCGATTTTCTCCAAGTTTTGCCATATAAAGGGAGGCGGGGCAGGTCACGAGTTCACATGGGAGTGGGGTCGGAAGTTTTCGCGAAATGATACGCAGGGACTTGTTCCCTATCACACGGCCTTAGTCAACCTGAGGTTGGTTTAATACAGGTTTAATACCTGTAGGTTAGGGTAGAGCCTCTAAGATCTTAGTAAGCTTCGCGGCGTGTGGCACAGGCAAATACTGGCAGGTGGAACCAGTTCCTTTTCCTGTGC
This sequence comes from Hetaerina titia, assembly GCA_037158775.1. NCBI lineage: Eukaryota > Metazoa > Arthropoda > Insecta > Odonata > Calopterygidae > Hetaerina > Hetaerina titia. Next base: position 52,784,650 of record CM073775.1, read on the forward strand.
CGTTTGCGATTTTCCAAGATCATCTGGCGCTCGAAAAAAAACAGCTAGGGAGAAGCTGGGTAAATCACTTGGATTTAATTCCGGGTCCTTAAAGTCGGTAGCTGTATGATGAACCCACTAGGTTTCCACGGAGAATTAATGGCGACAGTGAGTCGGTAGATACTTCACTCTAATATGTTGGCATTCGAATATATTGAGAAATTAATACAAATATGATATTTTAGTACCCTGCAAGCCACCGCTAGGGTATGTGGCAAGGAGATGAATACACACCAGACTAATTTTAACCCGAATATGACCCTACCGCGGTCGGACAATGTTATCCTGATTCCTTATCCATCGTGATAAAAATGACGTCTTAAATCTATCTGTTGAGCACTTATTCTCTCTAATTTTATTGACATGATCTCTCTTACCGTAGTACTATGGTGATGGTCATACATTTTCAACGTCAATGCTAAAGAGATGTCCTTCCAATTTGTGCAAGAGATTTAATCTGTGATATAACCTTCGCTCTGTGAGTGATTCCCAGCCTAACTGCTCTAGTATTTTGGATACGCTACTAAATTTATCATGACAACGTTTTACAATTCTAGCTCTCCTCAGCTGCGCGCGATCAAATGGGGCAGTAATACCGGTCTGAAGCCACTAAAATGGAAAAAAAAGTTAGGGAAAAAATCGGGAAAGGAGAACCCAAAAAGGATACAACATGACACCCTACAGCGTTATAAACAGAGAAAAAGGAGTAAAATAATATATAATATTATTAAAACATATCCATATTTTTTTTTAATCTACGGGGAATTTTTTTGGTAAAATGTTTTCTCCTTAGTTTTCGTGTTAATTGTTCGATCTTGTCCATTTAAACGAATTTCGGGCACCTTTTCTTCCCTTAAAACCTACTACATCTGGGCGAGTTATCTTTTCAAAAACCTATCCTTAACCTTCACTTATGCTGGAAAGATACAAAAACTGGTCCCCGTAAGCTTTCGCCATGTTCCATGTCACCCGCCACAGCCATTATCACTGAAGAGGAGGGCATCGCTAAACCGAAGCGGTGTCTTTCCTTTTCAAGCATCAAGCTCTCAAGCTTGGCAGCTGTTGGCCGTCCGACATCGTCCAATACGTCGTGGACTAACGGATTGCCCTCCTCCCTCCTCTCCGGTCAGATTCGGCCACCTGTACGTATATACCCACTCTCCCGCCATCTTGTTTCGGGATCGGGTTTTATGGTGCCTAGAGTTCTCGTACTTTCTCATCTCGTAGTTACCAGATTCGAAATCCCATAGATCGCGATATTTCAGTGTTATCTCAATCATTTCTTGGGGACTGTGAGAACAGCCCAGGTGCGCCACTCTGTCCTTCCAGTAGAAAGTTAAATGTGTGATCCTCTTTTTAGCTCTTTCCTGTAAGGGTTTGCTAATGCCAGCGCCGGCTTCTATGTACTCATAGTAATAACGCTAACGACTCTTCCATTACTTCACCTGACTGTCTATTCCCGAATAAATGCTTTTTATTTAAGGACTTCATTTATGCGACACAATTGGAAGTGATTCATAGAATCGTTCATTCGAGCTGTTCATTTTCATTGGATTGCGAATATACGAGCGGAATCGTACGCTGGGGTTGACTGGTTTGATTTCGATTAATTTCATGAGAACCGAATGTCAGCTTGACTCGAATTAAGAATCGAATTGTGTCCGCACGTTCACTAATGTATTTCGCGTGATCAATTTGTAGCAAATCCTGAATTAGCTTCCGTGAGCTTCAAGAAGTATGAAGTTAATTAAGTGATACAATATTTTTTTAAATAATCGAACCAAAAGTCTCTCGTTATTTGGACTTGGCTCGCCTAAATTGATTGCAATTGAATGAAATTGAATGGAATAAAATTCAAAAACCTGAATAAAATAGAAGGTTGGTTGCGAATGTATGTTTATATTTCATTAACCCTTCGTTAATAAAACCACAACTATCAACCCGGAGATCGGTTTGAAAGGCAAGGGTGAACTCTCCCTAGTACTGAGCCCTATGCGGCGTTTTAAATGCGCACATCAGGGTAGGGTGGCCCAGTTCCTTTCCCCGTGTCGGCTATGGTTCCCCAGGAAGAACTGTTCCCCAATTAATCCCACAGTTTGTGTTACTCAAGGGCGTCCCCAGGAATCGAATCCGGGCCCTCAGGTCTGTAGTCCAACGCTCTACCCCCTGGACTACCACACCCCTTCGACAATACTTCATATAAAAATGTTTTGTTTTTCCTTTTTATACAAAATACGTATCCAGTCCAGTTTTGTATTCAGTTCTCACTTCCGACTTTCGCCTACATGAGTGGAATCGGCTCGAGCCAGCCATATCACAAGATAATTCTTCAGATATGTAGTAATATATGTATATTTTAACTTTTACCTTACTAATCCATAAATCGGGACTCCACCACAATCCATGAAATGATTGTCGTTTGGGTTTACTTGTCCGATAGGTTCAAATTTGTTGAAAAGATAGAATTCACTGGAATAAAATTAGGAAAATATGGTTAGTGATGAAAAACCTGACAATGCTCCAAGGTAGCAAAAAACAGTGCGTTGATTTGTCGTCGACAACTCCGATGAGGACGATTAAGTCCAAACCACATAATTCACTCGGATGTGTATCGTGTTTGCCGATGCTCCACCCGTGTATCGAACCCGGGCTTGGGCGATAGTCAACTAACTAGCTCGGGAGTGGACGCATCAAGTTATAACAACTAGTGCGCATGACGGAATCCGAAGCGGCAACAATACCTTTGTTGAAAAGTACTGATTTCACGTGACGTTCGGTAGTTGGTATCTGTTGGACGTTGGCAACACAGGCAAATAATTAAGATTCAATGTTTACGCATGTGATGCTCTAGCAGCTTAATTGCAATAGTAGCTACGTATTACGAGTGTTCGGCAATGGAGGGATGGACAAAAGTTCATATTTTTCCGATATTCCCGATACAATTGCCAAAATGGGCGATGTTGTAAATGTGAAAATAAGTTGACCGATAATCGCAAGGTGACATTTAGTTAACGGTACTACTGTGTAGACTAGCCTTGTTTCGGCAGTTTCTTTGGAAATGTTCTGATTTCATAAATAACTAAGGAATTTTAAGGCCACGATTCAGCGAACTGATTATCTTAATTTTCGAATCCATCACTTTTGTACGTAAGCTATTGTTGAATACTATATTGGCACAGAAAATACTAACATCACGTGACAAGGTTGGTGTCGCGTTGTCTTTCACTTTGAGAATTGGATGCGCACTTGACCTCATCTAACTACGATAGTACATCTTCGCATCGAAACTGGGCATGACAGATATTCCACTTGCATTGGAGCGGACGCGATCCCCACGCGTAAACGTCACCCTTCCGCGTGGAATCGCCGATTCGCCGTGTCGCGATGCCTCTGACAGCGAGCGTACAGTAATTTGTAGGTCGTGCGGGCAATGGGTGGGGGATGGGAGTGCGCGCTGGTGTGTCACGTGCGTTGTTTGTGTGCGCGAGTGCGCAAACGCTTGACAGTTAAATTGCGGGTCTGAAGTCTTCGAATTCGGGTTGCCCAACCAAGGTAAGCATCGGGCCGTACGCTCCAGGAAGTGGGAGGTCTTTGTCGCGCGGGGGAGTCATTTCGTGTGTGCGCTTGGGCAATTGATGATGATTCACCGTTCGACCAAAAGCTGTTATTCATCAGTGGGGCACGTCAGGCTTCGGGAAGGAACGCGACACTAATTTCGAGCGTGTCATATAATTTTTGAGCATCGCTTAAATCCGCGACGCGCGTATTTATTTGCGGACTGTATGAAATCTCGGCGCCCTCGTCGCTGCTGAGTGTGACCGGCTTGTAGTTTCACGCCAGATATTAACGGTCGAGAAAATTGTCCCATCTGCGCCCTTGTGAAAATCACTGTGCCCGCAGTAATTATTTTTTTTATAAGGTGACTCTCTCGTCTCAGCGGAAACTGCGCACTCGGTCCCGTTGTTCCCCATGTGTATGGAAAAAACTTAGATGCGTGCCTAGTTAAATGTATGGAATAAATTGGCAAATGCATTCACTTGTAGGTGTGGTTACTTTGTGAAAGCTACTCATGTTGATGGAGAAAACACTTTGTGATTTTCCCTACTGTAGCATGTTTTTACATCATTATCAGTTGCACTGGCACTATTAATTATGTTGTAATAGTGGTGTTGTAAAAATGTCGGAACTGGTATATTATTTCAATAAATAAAGTGTGGAAAATACAAGGTGTTCTCTACCATCAATTGATTATTTTTTTAAATTAATATTAATTAAATAAATAAAAACAATGAAATTTCGTAATTCTATGGTAAATATTTTGGCGATTCGGGAAGTCGGAGACAAAAATAGGGAAAATGATAAGGAGAATAACAATTTTTATTTTAAATTGGGATCATAGTGTGCGAATCGGAATGCCACATGGGAATTGGAGATTTCCCGATGAGACCGATGCTGATATTATATTAGTTGAGAGATCAGTACGAAGGTCGAAATTAACCGAAGCCCATCTGTGAATGTAATCCCGGGAAAAAACCGTAACTATAATCTCGGGCAGACTTCTTCGTCACCAGATAACTACTAGGGTGATGCAGACATGCCAACTCTCCCGATTTAAGCGGGAGACTCCCGATTTTTCCGTCTTACGTTCTTGATGAACTGTTCAAATTGTGTACTTAGCTTAACATGTTAATAAAGTGTGACATTCATTAAAAATTGGCAAAGTGTCATAAAGGGATTAAGGTGCCATGCAAATATTGTGGTAATTAAAAGTGATTACTTCGTGATACACTTCTAAAAATCTCCCGATTTTTCATTTTTGAAAGTTGGCATGTCCTCCCGATTTTTCATTTTTGAAAGTTGGCATGTCTGCTACCGCACACCGGTAAATGTCCAATTACTTTCAAAATACTTCTAGTCAATCAATATAAAATGTAACGTCACAATGTTCACATGCATGAAAATAATAAGAAGGTTATCACAGCATCACTGATGCATAAAAACATACCGAAACAATTTCTAAACATTCTGGAGAAAAATTTGAAAATAAGTGCGATATTCGCGAAAAATAAGCGCCAACACTGTAACACCCTAGGATACAATAAAACATTTGTCAGCGCGGGGTACTTTCTTTCTTCCTTCATGCCATCCAAATTTTCATCCCTTCCCCGTAATAGTAAATTGATGTAAATAATGAATCAACCATAATATTTAAATTCCAAACCATCCGCATCCACTTTTCGCGCCTTCGAATTTTCACCAGCAACTTCTTCTCTTCCCCAATTGTGCATAGCACTTCTTTGGATATCTTTCTTTCCACTTTATTTGGTCCATTCTTCTCTGGAGCCATGTCTCATAAGCCTAGGTATTCCATATCTAATGTGCAATTGATCCAAAATGTGGAGCATCAGAATTTCCGGCCGAGTACCTCAGATACCCGGTAATGTTTTGGAAACAGGTTAATTACGAACCTCATCCTACTTTTGCATTATGCTCTTCTCTCTAGTAAGTTTCACAGTAGGCAGATTTTTAAGTCGCCTCAATTATTTCAGTCGAGTTGAGATCAAAAGAATCACCTTCCTCGTGCAGCCACTTTTTTCTTTTGGCACACTCATTTTGGAGAACGAGTAAATCTTCCAAAGACAAAAGAGCGTTTGTCAATAAATTACCTAACAGTAATTTATTGATAAGTACCAATAAATATCCTAACATCTAATGTCTAAACTACCTAACCTTAAAAAAAAACAAATTAACATCTAATACCTTATACCTAACAATATCCCAATATCAATAAATTACCTAACAGTAATTTATTGATGAACTGGTGATTGCCATTGCTGTACTTCACGCATAAAGTACATGAAAACGGTTCAATTCACCGTTTCCGTCGTGAGCTCACATTACAAGTCACATTACGCATATCGGTTAATATGTTTGATCGAGCGTGAGAAGAGAGCCTTGGGAAAAATCTGTAGTGACATACATTCTTGTGGCCAAAAAATGTTCCTTTTCGATCCGTATCAATTTGCATGCGAAATTATTTAAAATGCCTAATTATTACATATTTTTAATGATAAGTGACAATGATTTTCATCAAAATTTATGGCCATGATTAATGTGTGCATTCCGCAACCAATGGATACATCAGCCGCCGCTGTAGCCTCGTGGTTAAGTGTTTTCGACTCTCGGCCGTAGAGTCCTGGGCGATCCCTTAGGGCGTTCCCCCAGTTAAACCTCCCAACCTTCGAGTTAATCACTGTGGTATTTTTTTTGTCGTTCTTAATCGTCGCCTACCTCCCCCACCTTGGATAGTTTCCAGCGTCGCCCCTGATCGAGTATCTCAGGCCGTCGAAGGGGAAGGGGTGGTTGTGGGAAGAGTAAGGCAGGAAGAAGGCGTCTTATAGTGCATAACGCTGTTCTCACCCCCCGCCGAGTGAGCGTTCCCTTTCAGCGATTTTCATTTCCGAGATCGCCCGAGTGCACTGAACTCGATGAGTGACAGCCTCCCCTGTCGTTTTAATGTTTTTCGCATCCGGGGTAAGGCGCAGTTAGTAGCGACGTTTGGGTTGGGGAGGAGGAAAAAAAACTTAACGGCATGTATGTTAATGAATGCGGGCGGGCGTTATCAGTCGACCCCCCGTGACCGTAGGAGAAAGTTTGAGCGGTCTTGCGTCGTTTGCGAGTGCAATAGTCGAGTGACGTGAAGAGTGAGGAGCCAACGATTTCATTTTCCGTTGTTCGTTGATCTTCATGAACGAAATCTGAAGGTGGATTGTAAATGTGATTCATCGCTTTTTCATTTCTCCCAGAAATCCACGTCACATTCAATGCTCTCGATGATGAGCTTACACCAACTGTATCGAAATTTTTCGTCTCGCATACGAATGTAAACTGCATTGGCATTGAAGTTCCAATTCATTGGCTCTCTGTTAACTTCGCATTGTGTTATGGGTGTGTGGGACTCCTCGCATCAGTCATTTTGTTTGGTGTTCATTCACAATTGAGAAAAAAGTAGCGTTGAGATGTTCGTAGCCCCTTTACGTTTAATATTGAAATCGGACTACCCTGCAGACTGCTTGAGGTCTTTGGGAGAGAGATCTCAGTTGTTCCCTGAACAATTATTATCAATTTTTTGTGATATAAGAGACTGTTTTAAGAGAATTTTTTGTGATTTAAACTCTATCTAAATCTCGATTTCTCAGTGAATAATAAGTGGAGACGGTTAATTAGATATTGGTTTTATTCGATTTTCAGATTACGTAAAAATATAGTATAATGAATTCGGTAAACCTATTTTTTTTAAACAGATAGGAGATTTTCCATTTGACTAATGTTAACTTATTAGTTTATAATAACCTTTTTGTTATATATTTACTTACTATCTTGGTGCCCGTCGGTATGTTCTCTTATACGCGATAAATCCATTGACAAAATCTCAGGAAGAAACATGGGATGGTATCATATCTTGTGATACCTTGGACAACGCTCATCTAATGCTTAGTTATTTTAATTTTGTTAAGCGCATGAAATCACTTCAGGTTCACCTAGGTATGCATAAAAACGTGATTTTGAGTGGAAGACCGTATAACGACGAGAGAACTCATAGTCATTCAAGTTATTCGCATGGGATGTAAATAATGGACACTTCCTCCATAATGGTTGTATTAGTAGTTGTGTATATGTATATATTTACGTATATGCGCCACACCTGGCTTTCCCCTGATTACGTTGACCTTTACTGTTAGTGCCAAACGACGTGGCGGTTGCCAGTTTTTCTTATTTTTGTCAAACGATAACGGCCACGAACTTTTCTCCGCGGCAGAATAATTTGATAATTTAAATCTTGGCATTAAGTATTAAAGAAAAACATTTTTCTTGCCACCGGAGGAATGGCTTATGATTTTGAAGCACCCGGAAGATAAATTTTCCCAGAGAGGGAGGCTCGTGACCGGAGTGGGAGAGGTGTTGAATGTTCAAATCGCCCAAAAAGAGGACAAATTACTCCTCGCAATCATTTCGCTCTGGTTGTTTTTATCGACTTCAGGAAATGGCTCGTTTTTTCCTCGGGAAAGCCTTTTTAAAAAAAATTATCTCTCGCCCTTATATGAAACCGTGTTCCTAGAGGCACGTTGTTTCATCATTACGGTTCTACGCTAGAGCGGAAGGGGAAAAGATTCTCTTAACGTCGCCCTTCTCTCTATTCGCCGTTACGAGTACTGAGAGGTGATGGATTCTTCTGCCTGTTACCTCAAGGGGACTATTGATAGTGTTAACTCCAAAGGGACTAAATGGCAATGGTGCTTTTCTACCACCTGTGCTACCTAAATAAGTACAACATGATCGTACTGTATTATTTGTAATGATTTCATTTTTAAGAAATATTAGGAGTCACGGGAAGAAAAGAGATTGTTTGAAACAATGTATGAAAATGCTAGAGGCGAATGAGTTATACGAGGGTAGAGTCTATTAAAAGGTAATCTACCGGTTAAGGTAGGTTTTTGGATGGACACAACTATCAAATACATATTTTGTGACTCCAAACAAAACATAATCCAGCAACCTACTCTATATCAGGTCCCTCTTCATCTCTGTGTACTTCCTTCCACCCTTCAACCCGTCCAACATCCCTATCCTGTTCCTGCCCTTACATGACGTCTACTACCATGAAAATAATATTCAAATTTATCGCTACACTTTATGACGTCGAGGAATAGTGAGTAGTAGGTAGAGCGTACGAGTACTTCCCGGAGGTCCCGGGTTCCAATCCTGGTGACCGTGCCTCTGTCATCTCGAATTCACCCAAGCTCTTATGATTTCCTCGAATATCAAGAGTATTCTATATTCTTCGAGGGTTGAGTAATGGGGAAGAAATTAGTGAAATATAGCGAATTTATCGAAATTATTTGAACGGTGTTTTATTGTGCCCTTGCCTACTCCAAAAAAACACGGTGTGAAAGGTTTTCAATTAATTTTTACGGTGCAGTAAGTTTGAATAATTGTTTAATGTAGGCGTAAAACAGCCGTACTTCAAAAATCAATCGGATATTATTTCAAAGTGGATTAGTTCTGGTAAGTTTTTTTGACAAGACGTTTAGCTCAAGTTTTATAAGAAATTCATTGTGTAACGGCAGTTAATTTTTCTTGATCAAGTTCACATTGTACCTGGTACCGCGTGAGCGTGATTAACGGTTTAATTATAATGAGCTCGGGGAGAATTTTTTCATAACATAAAGAATGAACCATTTCGATTTGGATTGCCATTTGAAAGAGTTTTTTGAGTGATTATGTGAATAAAAACGCAGGTGTTGAGCCCGCAATGAGCGTTTATTGTTTCCTCCAGGGTTACAAAAAAAATAAAATTTTCTATCATGTACGTTTACCCAAAAACAAGCGAGCTCTTGCAAGGTCGTTGGTTGCGGATGTTAGGGCAGCAGCCGTACACGTGCAAAGATTAGATCATGTATTGTTTATAGTTAATGAGTCGCCGGCTGTAGACCCGCGTTCTAACGTTACGTCTGATATTAATTTTCCTGTTGTTGGCACCAGACTCGAAGTCGAGCGGTTGGTATTTTTCGTGCAGTTTCTTTGGGCGTAGAGACGAGGAGGGTGTGGGGATTAGAGAATACGTTGGAGGCCTTTCTGGTCGGGCGGTCATCCCAGACGGGGATTCGACCCAGTGCTTTCCGGACGGCGTGCCGGGCTCGCCTCCCTCCAATCCCTCCTTCCTCACCGCATCCCTTGCGAGCGGACGATGGAATTGGGCTAGGGGAAAAGACGGTTCACGGTCACTAAATCTCGCACTTCCCCCGCTGCAAGTTTCCTGTGCGCGGTTACCATTTTGGATTCGCTTCTTCGCATTCTGGACCGAGTATTATTCTCAGTGTTCAGCGGAAGAAGCAAATGGTTTATGTACTCGGAATGGGACTAGGGGTAAGAATGAGGGGTTGTGGACAGGGAGGAACTTTTAATACTTTTATCGGATGCGTTTGCGGATTGATTCTTGAGTGTCAAGTGGACTTTCTCAGTTGGGTGCAGGGGAAAGTATTTTGCTTTGGAAAAGCTCACTCAAGTTTTTTCCCCAATGGGTGCAATAAAACATTTAGAGCAGTTTACTTTTTTATCGCTCGTGGTGGTTTTCACCCTACCCTTCATTTCAAGAAGTGAAAGCGGGTTTTTTTTCGGATCAAAAGTGGTAACCATTCACACACCTATAACATTCCATTTCACCTTGAATGTTTAGGTCTTCAGTATCATTAATTATTGTGATTCGTCGACTTTTCTCCTTTTCCATATTTTTGGCAGGTTCTCTAGCCCTTTTGAGAATGCGACCCTTTGTTCGAGTTGTTGACTAGGTTCGTGTTGTCAATATATTTAGATGATGTTGTTGTTTGTAGGTTTAATCTGATGTAAAACTCCTCCAAAACACCCTAAACTCGACTGTTGATTGCCCTGAACTGCTCTCTCTTCAATTTCAGGATACCAACTCGATCCTCTCTAAGATATCTCTCACTAAGCTCTAACCTTTATTTCGCCTCCCCTACCTTCTAAATTCACACCCTCCCACACTGTCGATCCTTTTTATTTATCATGTAACAATTTCACCACCCAAGCTTTATCCCAACTATCAACAAATTAAATATTTCCCCTGTCTATGTTCGGTCCTCGTTGTTTATTCTAATGATGTTATGTAGTCCTCTTTCATGTTTTTGTTATATTTTTCTCAGTAAATTGGTGCTACTGCTATATGTGAATAATGTTTTAAAATAAATGAATAAGCGTGTAGGTGATTAGATAATACCAATTCTGGGGCTGGCATATGCGTATGTTGGGGCGGAAGTTAATGATTCCCAACTATGTGGGTGGAAAACACGTACCGTCATGGATGAGGGACGATTAGTTCACTTTGAAAATTATTGCAGGCGTCAGAATTGCTCTTAAATGTTATTCTTTGATCGTATCAATTGTTATATCTGTATAACATCGTGCATGCTAACATCATGGCGGGTAACTCGACAAACTCTCACAAGGGCGGATGTGTACATTACTACATCGACACCTGCAAGCCGCTCAGGTGGCTTGTGCCAGTAGTGTGTTCGATCACCAACCTAGCAATCTAAATGCACGAGTGTTCTAGGTTACTGGTTCGTAGTTACGTTCATCAGCCGTAGACTATTTTGTTTTTTTAGCTTTGTTTAGTTATGTTGTTCGTGGTCAATCGCGAAGTCATTCTCCCTTACCTTATCCGATTGCTCCAATATGCCGTTATAAAATTCAAGGGAACATGAGGGGTCATGCACCCCTTCTTGACTTTGTTAAAATTTATAAATGATATTACTAATGTGCTCATCACTACACTTGAATGTCTGCTTTCCTCCGAGCATAAATTTATCTTCTGCGGAGTGCTTAGCGGTCTGTAAATTAGGGCTATTAGTTTCAAATGAAACACTTTTTTCAACTTTCTATCTCGGAAAAAGGTTGTAATGTAATATTATTTTTAATAAATCCCTGAGTGATTCCACTAATCCACAACTGGTCCGCATGCTTTACCCTAAAAGCATACCGATAACTCTCTGTGGCATCCCCCATTTGAATCAACCTCTACCTGCAAACATTTGGTTACAATGTTGTCTGGATGTATTATTAACCTGTTTCTCTATGATAAAAACGTTGCTGCTGCAATGCATCAACCTTTGGTATCAACGAAGGTTGCCATTTGAAAAACATATGCAGGATAGCTAATTCATAGATGTACAAAAACCCGGAACGCGTAAGGAGTGTGGATTGAAAGTGTGTAGGGTAATATAGCTCTTTTCCTTAATATTCTTATTATCTTCTTTCGGTACACCTCTTCCATCTACCCCTCTCGTTTGGTAGAAACAGGGTTTCAAATTCTGTATAGAAACTAATTTGCTATGTTTTATGTTAAAACCACGAGCGATACCGTAAGCCAATGTGAAAATAACAATTTTTCATTTCACCAATGAGGTTCTCAAGAAATAAAAAACACAAAGTGAAATATGAAAGCAGGATATCATAATATCGGGCTATAAGTACAGTACACCTTTAGAGAAATTGTTTTAGACGAAGATGGGCAATGTAATACGGACATTTGCCAATTGATTTAATGTGAAGAGGCTTTCATAATAAAGAGTAAGTTGGTGACGAGGGCTTCATGCAAAGAAATATCAATGAAGGTTTTGTGGTCCAGTTTTGCACGGCTCGGAAACTTGGTCATAGAGCCAAAAAGTAAAGATTAGACGGACGGCTTATGAGGTGTGTTTGTAGAAGAGAATGAAAAAAGCGAAATGGATTAAAAATAAAACAAAAAGTGCTAGATTTGTTGTGGAATAGGAAATGATTTAGTAAATATTTATTATATTACACATGTAACATATTTTAGTCCTGTAAAAAACTATAGTCAATTTTCCTGAAGAACACAAAGCTTTAAAAGGTGGCACTTAAAAAATGTTTGCTATTACACGCTAATATCGTGCCCCAAAAGGCTTGAATAAAATTCGAGCACATATATCGAAGAACATGAAAGTGACTCCTATTCAAAAACCATTGCGTGTATTCAAATATTTACAATACACAACTGTACGAGAATTTTAGAAAAATAATAGCCTATTTACGTCTTTACAATGGACAGAAACCGTTCAACATTAACAATTACTAGGACGAAGTATTCTAGGATTCCTACCCGGTCAAGGCGAATAATTTTTACTCTCTGAAATTGTTGCATGGTAATGCACATTTACCGGATGCTTCCGTTTACAGTTAGTGTCGCGACATCTCCCGCAGTTTCTTGAAAGGACGAAACAAGTTTAATGCGTTTTCATTCCGAAACGAATCAAAACTGATATCATGCATTATGTAGCTGGCACAGGGCTAAAAACACGGAATACGATGCTTAAGTCTCAGGATAGCCGCGAACATATAAACTTCTGCCTTATTGTCAATCTTTGATTATTAAAGATAACATTATCTCAATTATTGTTGATAATATTTATCTCCCAAAAGATATTTTAGAGGTGGCGTAACGGTTACTATCAGTATACATGTATCACCGATTTCAAAGAACACTTCAGATGATACCAAAAAAATTTGAACCATTGTAATATATATCCGTGCAAAAAAACCATTGTTGTTTTTCTCGGTATTTCGAAGGCTTAATTCGTAAATATTTAAGCGGTGGACTGAAAAACAATTGGATGCCCTTTTTTACACTGTTGTAGTGTTTACTTTTTCTAAAAGGTAATGAAACTTCCGGTCAAAGGTCACAGATAAGAACTATCCCCTATGGGTGAGTAGTGCGAAGAAGTGGGACGCTTAAAAAACAGAAATAGTCGGGATTGATGACTCTTCCCGTTTACCCGATTAACTTCTCCGTTGGAGGAATGAGGGAAGAGTCTCGTTTGACTACGGCCGTGTGGCAGTGGATATCCCCAAGTCCATTATAAACCTCCCTTAACGAGGGGACTGCTGTTATTCTGCTGTTTGTGATTTTTGGGACGATATTGCATGTTCTTAGCTCATCTTGATAGTAAGGGTCTTAATTGTACATCTAAATGTGCACGATATGCCGCATGGTGCCTAGAGGGCTTGTGGCGAGGGTTGCTATGGTAGCTCTATGGTAGTATTTCTGGAAACGTGCATGCATGCATAATGTACTAATCTCACACTCATACTTCACTACGTCTATTGTTTTAACTCTTAGGTAAGATTTTTCACGGTTTGAGGTTATAAAGATGCGCGCACACACACACACACACAGTAATCAACCCGAAGGTCGGTTTAGTAGGTGATGGTAGAGCTCACCCGTGTACCAAGCCCAACGGCGTGTGAATATTCACACATCAGGGTAGGGGGGCCAGTTCCTTTCCCTGTACCGGTTATGGTTTCCGAGGAAGATCTGGTACCCGAAAAATCAACTATCTTGGGTGGAGCTGTAGGTGTCCAGAGTGCCTTGCCCGGGAATCGAACCCGGGACCCTCCGGTCAGTGGTCCAACGCTCTACCCACTGGACCACCGCGACCCACACACACACACATATATTTATTTTTAAAATTATTACTATCGGTAATCTACCGGTAAGGATGATTTTGGATGGACACAAGATACCAAACGTTACAGCAACAATTCCCTTGTCTATCATAACAAAACGCTACCCTACATTCAAAATTACAATAAGCCCCTCTTCAATTCCGCATACTCCCATCCTCCCTTCATTTCGGCCAACATCCCTATTCTATTTCTACCCCTTCCTCGTTTGCCTAACATTTTCCCTCTATCACTGTTTTCGACACCATTGCCAATCAAAATGCATCCGTCTTTCCTGCCTCCTTTGAATTACTATCAACAATCTACTCTCCTCCCCCATCGTGCCTAGCACTTCCTCGTTTGTTTTCCGTTCTGCCCACTTCACCTTTTCCATCCTTGGCCACAAAAATTTCAAAAACCTCCAATCTATGTTTATCATCCTGCTCCAATGATCATATTTCCGCGCTGTCCGAAACCACGCTTCATATCAAAGTTTTGATGAACCTTTTCTTATCATCCTTACTGAACGTTCCTGTCATCAATTCCGTCCTCATTGTGAAAGCTTCTTTGCCTAACGGTGTTCATGTGTATGCGTGTATACACCTTAAAAGGAATTTAAATCCACCACAAACCTTACTGAATTATAGAATGGTAGTGTCGTGTTAGGTGGGACTTTGAAATCTAGCATTGGTTAGTCTATGCCCAGTGAGAGTATACCTTGAACGGTTGACTTTTGTGACGTTACAATTGTGATTATGAAATATTTCCGCAAATTGACGCCTGGAACGCTTATCTTGCATCCACGATGGCGCGACTCTGAGCGGAGTGCCAGGGCGATCTCCCCCACCCACCTCCCGCATTCATTCATCCCGCCTGGGCTCAAACACACCCACACGTCCTCTCTTCGCATCCTCCCCCACGTGACCCGTTCCTCGTGGCGTTCTGCCCTCCCTCTCACCCCAATCCTCTCTTTCCCATCATCCTCTTCCATTTCCGCCGCCCTCGCCCTTTCCCCGAGTCCATTTCCTCCCCTCGCAATCTTTTCCCTCTTTTCTCTCTCCCTCTCGTGTGTTCGTGTGCGTTCCGCTTCCTCTCCTCGCCTTTACCCTCCACCCCGCCTCCCCGGGGAACCTCCGTCGCGAATCTCCGTGGCCGCCACCCCCGTCGAGCCCCTTCCACGCTATTCGCTGATTATTTCCTCCGCCCTGTCCCTCAACCCTTTCAATCTCCCCCACTTCCCTCCACCCCCACCGTGGCTCCTCTCCCTTCTCTCGACCCGCTACAACCACGTCTCCCTCTCTTTTACTAACCACCTCCCACCGCCGTCTACTCCCCCCTCTCTGGCAACTCCACCGCTCCCAATTCCACTGCCATCCATCGGAAAAATCGTGGTAGTGTCTTAGGCGACGAGATTTTTCTTCCACTATTTTCCAGCACCTACAAATTCCGCTTCGTTCTTTCATTATGCTTGTTGCTACAATACAGACTATGGAGAGATAGGTGCAAGGCTTGTTTAATTGTACCGGGGTAGGAGAGATCATGTAAATAAAATTAAATTGATGCAATGTAGAAAGGATAGGTTTAGGATGTCATTTCCTTCGCGAACGACAAGGGATCAGAATTAACATTATCCAACCGCGCTAGTGTGGAAAAGTATTCTGTGTCAATAGTAGTCTGGTGTGTAATCAATCCCTGCCACACACCCTAGCGTTAGCTTGAAGGGTACCATGTATAGAAGTAGAGTGCTGCTGACATCGTGCCTAAGAGCAAATCCTGGGGAATTATTCGAAGTTTAAGGAAATGAAAAGAACGGTTATCTAACGATCGTTTGGTTGGATAGGTGCATGGAGAATCATCCACATCTGTACACTGCCTCGCAAATCGCTGCAAGGGCGTGGGACGAGTGGTGATATGGCACCAAACATACGCGTACTAATATTAGTTCATATAAGCATTTGAATATATTATTATATAAATCTCGCTACAATTAGGCAATTGTCCTGTTGACAACGGTCAAGTTTGGTAAACGGTCACTCTTACAATGCACATAGGTACACACACAAGAAGAACAGTTATGAGACAGAATGCTCTTATATACAATGACACTTTAAGATTACCAACTGCACTTCTACCATTACACCATGGCTAGGTTCACACAATACCTTCAGCGATCCGTCCATCGCCGCACTCCTTCCATAATCACGCACTCTTCAATGTTATATCCCGTTCAAAATCACGCACCGTTAACACATCATTCACTTTTTGCAATACAACTTCTCACGCCGTCCCTATCCCATAGTACAGTAGTAATGGTAACAAAAAACAATAATAATCACTGATCAATATGTGAAATCAAGTACAAAAACACTCGTAAAAATATACAAATGCCTATATATGAAGCATGGATTAAAATTATGCAATAATTGAATAAAATCATTAAATGTTTCCTTCAAGAACATTTAATCGGGTAGTTGGGTTCAAAGTTGTTGTAATACTAATCGTTTGAGGGAAGAGTGAGTACTTGAATCTGTTGGTGACGATCTCTGTTGTGTTATCTCGGTGGAAGAACCTACCGATATAGCTTGGGGTCATAAAATTATCCTCGGAGCCGCAGCAAAGCTCGGGTATAATTTGCCTTTTTAAGTCTGTCTTGCATGCTCTTTTCATGAATCGATGGACTCCCAACTGAATTCCTCCGACATACCCGTCACGCTTTCTCTGTTCTCGTAGGCATTTTTATCAAACCAATTTTCTCCGAACATAATCCAATTCCTTATTAATGTTTTCTCCCAAGGATCCCAGATACTTGTCGCACACACGTATTCCAAACGTGGCCTAACTAAAGCGAAGTAACGCTTCTCTGTTACGTTTTCAACACATCTCCGAAAGTCCTTCAAATAAAACCTAGCGTCTTTAAGGTTGGCCTGCACGTCCTTCTCATTTGTGTACCCCATGAAGGGTTTGATTTGAAAAGTTTGAAAGGTCAGTGTAAATTCCAAGTATTTGACCTATTCTGAGATGTTTAATTCCTTCTGATCTATTTGTTTATAATTTAGGTTTTGTTAATATTTTCAATTATTTCATACTTGATTTCTCTACACTTTCTTTTAGACCGCAATCGTTATAAATTCTCCAATTAGAGCCGCTAATAGGTATGAAAATTTCGCGTAAGATGATGTACTGAATGAAATCTAAAGGAAATCATAAGTTAAACGCTGCTGGGTTAACTCAATTCCCACGATAGTTTCAGGTAAGACGGAAACGAAAAGTGCTGTGAATAAGGATTTTAAACCAACCGATCCGAGGGATGTCTTCAATTGTATTTTGGCGGTCACAAAATAGATAAGCGAATTCACAACTATCAAAACTACTCATAAAATTTGCTTATTATCAATTGCCTTGTAATTCTCATGATGATATCACAAATTTCCCGTACTGCTGCGGTCCTTACACCTCGTGGCGTACTTTCGTTTGGCAACTTGCTGGGTAGACAAAGAGTTTGGAGTGCAACTGGTTTTCTTTGTTAGCTTGCCCTCGCTGGTTTTCTCACCGTGAAAAATCCATGGTTTGGCAAGAAGATTGAAAAAATTCAGGGAAATTCGTAAAAACCGTAGCTTTCAATTAACAGTTAAACATTTCAACAGTTAACTGTCAGCTTCCCACGGCCAAAGATAATCCGTAGGTGTATTTGTTGACGATTTTTCAATAATGTGCCAAAAGTTTAAGTAGAATGGAGCCTCTCGTCGTCGTTTCTAAAATTGACATAGTATCGTTGCAGTTAAGTGCTTAACCAATGCTTAATGTGATTTTTTTCTTCGAAACCACTCATTCGCCGTGGTGTCCGCAGCATCATCGGAAAGCTAACTCTGGCTCTTATTACTGAGATTCTCTTTTTTTTTTCGCGCAGTTATGGCCCAAAATTAGAACCTTCCGAGAAAGGACGAAGACCATCTCCTCTGGCGTTCGTTTGCCGGAGGACCCCCTCCATGTTCCGATTGCCTCCCCCACGCTCTCTCTCTGCGTGTAAAGCGCTCATCCCGTTCGATGAAATTCTCGTCACCGTGAATCCGGTGTCCGGAAAGTGATCGATGGGAAAATCGTGCTCGAAGAATGTCCTAAATTTTGCGAAGCATTTTTGGTTAACGTCACCTGAGACCGTTCGCATGTTTGTTTCGGTTTTCATTTGAATTTGATCGAGAAATTTGCGCCGTTGTTTTTGTTTGGGCGCCAATTGTGTTTTCTGGTCCAACCATCTCATAATAGTCGCTAAAAATTGCATCATTTTATGGTTTCACTTGTAATGGGCGGCAAGTATTTGGAACGCGTCGGAAAAGAAGTTTAGGAGATGGAAAACTCGTGAATGGTCGCTAGGTTTATAAAGAAATGTGTTAACGTAAGGGAGCGGGACGCGGTAAATGGAGGAACCAGGATGCGAGTCACTCCCATAAATGAAGGAAAAAGACGAAACTTGGGTTATTAGAAAGATATAGGACGCTCGATTTAACTTATGATACCGAAGAAATCATTTAAGCCCGTCATATAATCGGCAGATTGGACCATTCGGGTAAGATAGGGGAAATATACCGCAGCGCTAATAGATTCGGTGAATGGCGACGCCGCGGTCCTGCATTTCAAAGCAATCGAGGGTGAGTGTATACAGGGTTCGTCCGGAAAATAAGTGTACTGAGCTCAGGAAAAAAAATGTATTACACTTTTACATATCTTAAGCTAATATTCCTCAAAATAGGACCCTTGTGAGTCGATACACTTGTTCCAGCGGCGTTCCCATTCCTGGAACGCTCCCGCGAAGGCATCATCGGGAACCTCTAGAAGACACGTCGTCACGGCCTCTTTGACGGCGTCCCAAGTCCCGTATCGCGTTCCTTTCAAACTCCTCTTTATCTTCGGGAACAGAAAGAAGTCCGGTGGTGCCAAGTCCGGGCTGTAGGGCGGGTGCGGCAGCGTTGCCACGCCGTGCTTGGCCAAGAAGTCCGACACGACAAGCGCGGTGTGAGACGGCGCATTGCCGTGATGCAGCCGCCAGATGTTTTTGATCGCTGGCCGGACGCGGGCGACTCGTTTTCGAAGCCTGTCGAGCACTTGGACGTAAAATGCAGCATTTACAGTTTGTCGTTCAGGTACAAATTCGCAGTGGACGACTCCCCTTTTGTCAAAAAAGACAATGAGCCTGACTTATTTTCCGGACGAACCCTGTATACCGCAGCGCTAATAGATTCGGTCCATGGCGACGCCGCGGTCCTGCATTTCAAAGCAATCGAGGGTGAGTGTATAGGTTCTCTAAAAACGGACATAAACTTTAAATGGGGATTGTTATGATAGCATCAAGTACGATTTAGAACATTTAGGAGGTTAGAAAGTGGAGTGGCGCGTTTACAGCCGTTGGATGATTTGACATGAGAAAACTAGAGGGGCATGTGCCTAAATTGACTTCTAACTTTTATTGGCGTGTCCCAAATCTGGGAGAAATTTCCGAGGAAGAAAGTTCATTAACCATTCAGAGTATTCAGCCCGGAGAGTGGATTTTAATAATTGGGGATGGAGCTCACCCTGAATTAAGGCTTGTGAAATTAGTACATTCAGAGTTTTTGGGTTAGTTTCCTCCCCTGTGCCACCATTCGGATTGCAGCGAAGTTGTCGTACCCTGAAATTCGCACCCCCTAGACTTTTCTTCAGGAAATGGTTTCTTTGATTACTTGTGTTATACCCCTTCCTTCTTTCCTGAACAGGCCAATTTTGAAGGTGTAGATAAATTAGTGCAATAAAAATTCTGGAAATTTTGAAACCCTCCTTGAGAATTGTGATATTTTTTTAGGTTGTCGTGGGAATCGAGATGGTGCGGTGGCTAACCTACTGGCTTCCACCGAGAGGGCCCGGGATCAAATCCTGGACACGGAAGTTATTTTTCAGTGGTGTCCCGATCCCTAATTGAAGTGTTTTGTGGAGAGCACTTGGAGTGAGTACGTCAGTCGATGGGATATTAAACTGCGGACCCCTTGGCACCTTTCGTTAAGAGAAGGCTAATGCCGACGCCGGGTTTCTCTCCACCCATCTTCCACTCCCAACCATCCCTGATGGCGTAAATGACCTTAGCTGTAAGTCGCCTCCCATAAAACTGCTAATAATACTCAGTGCACGTTTTCATGGATAAGCCACCAGAGCAGGTGTTCAATTGTATTATTAGTTGTGTTTAATTTATTGTTTTCGCCACGATTATTTTTTATCACTACGTTCCGGTATCGCTTCTAATTAAGATATTAAGAAGAGAAAAAGGGTCACCCACGAATGTTACCTACGCGAGAGATACCCATGTTGAGGACAAAGGAATTGTTAGCAGGTAGCTGTGTGTGATTCGCGAAAATAGCTTCGTGCATTAGACGGTTGGCCGCGCCGCCGTCTCAGTCTCTCCGACGTCAATTCCTCGGAACGCCACGGTGTTAAGTCGCCCCTCTCCACGCCGTTCCCCTGCGCTCAAGCCCCTCTCGGACCTCCACTTGATTTTTTTCCGTCTCCATCTCTCTTCCCCCACCCCCCCAATCCCTCCTTTCGTCCGTTTGGGTCTCGTTAGCGACGTCGTATAATTGTCGTTGTACTGAATGCCCAGTTCAACATTTTCCTGTGGCTAAGTTTAAAAAACTCGATCAATTGTATTTTTCAAATGATTTTTTTATGTCCACTTCGTGACGTAGGACTTGATGGAGTAGGGTGGCCAAATTTGATATGAAGAATCGCATAGAACTTGATATTCTGTGACAGAATATATATTAACGTCTTTAATACTTTAGTTGTAAAACTTAATAGTCAAACGTGGAGATTATGATGACCAAAAAGTATGTAGAGCATGTAAAAAATGAGGGAATGCTATGGAAATCTGGCTGTCTACCTGGTTATTATCTTGATGGTAAGGCCCTTTAATTTAGATTAAGGTTTTCGTTCTTCAGTTTTTTACTGAAAAGAGTGACATATTTCTTCATTTTTTGAAGCCTCCTTCAATTTTTGATAAATATATTATCTTTTTGTATTGTTATAGGTTTTTTAGATTATTCAGTTAATTTTAATGTAAGTGACAATATGTGAGAATATTGTGTTCATACTTTGGAAATCTTGTACTCGTATTTGTCCACGTCTTCACAGTGACCACACATAAATAATGAGAATAAAAACCATGTTCACCCTATGTTGAACAGCCATCTTGTATATTAACCTTTTATAAAATAAAATCAAGGAATACGCATCCTCCTTAAGAAACGTATCGCTAGCATTAACTTCTGGGTGTATTTACCTGGGGTTCGTACCTAATGCGATAAAATTGGGTCCCGGTACCTCGGTACCGTTACTTATGGCTATCATAAATACCGATACTTTTTGATTCCTCGGTATTTCTTAGTGTCTATGTATCAGGCACCAACCTCCGAATAAAAATGGCGAAAGCTTTAAAATGCAAATTTGTCCGCTGGTTTGCAGGCTTCTTAGAGTCATTGGGTATTTTGAGTGCCCCCCTGGCTCACTGTATCACTCACGAGCACAGCACGTCAAAATCGATGCGTCGCAACATCGCCACGACCCTGCTAGCCTCCTCGTTCCTCTCTACCCCTCACACACCCCCGTCCTCTAACCGGGGGATGCTCCAACCTCTCCAGCCGAGTGAAAGACGGCGTCGTCGGTCGACGCTTGCGAAACAAAAGGCAGCTCGAAGATTATTCGAGGTCGCGCGCGCGGGGGAGAGGACCACGGCGCGCGCTCGCTTGCCCACTGAGTCGTCCGCGCTGCCGCCAGGTGGCGAGGGTGACGTCACGTGTGAATTTCGCGGAGCCTTCCTCTCCGGGTGGGAGGACGTGACGTTTTCATCTCGGAACAATGGGTTCGCGACACAGGATGCCAGGCCTCCCTGCCCCCTCTTCTTTTTTTCCCGTCGCCCCCCACCACCCTCCCGAAACGTGCCGGGTCGCGTTCGTGTGTGTGTGTGTGCGCGCGAGCTTGTTTTCTTTTTTCGGTATCCGAGGCGCATTTAAAATCCTCTCCGGTTTCTCGCTGTTTTAATGTTGCAACGTAGGTTGGAAATTGTATTTTATTTTTAAATTCGCAGGTGGTCAGCGTAGTCCTTACTTCTAAAATTATGACGGGACTTTCAGCTTGCTGATCTGTGTAGTCAGGTGCACTTTTCCATCGATCCAAATATGGTTTGAATTTTTTCTAGTATATTTTAGCTCAGTATGTTTTTCAGATCCAGTAAGCGATCTCTGCTATGGAGTAAATCATTAGCTTAACGTATGATCGTGGAATTATAAGTTTCTTAATTTGGAGAAACGCATAAAATCAATCGTGAAATATTATTGGTTAGAGCGAATGCTCATTGTAAATGTTACTTTGACATTGCTATTCTTATTGAAATAGTTTACTTTGCAATTCCACGCACTTTATTTAAAAAAACACGACCTAGGTTCCGACGTTGCATGTCATCATCATCAGGTCTGATGACGATGACGTTCAACGTCGAAACCTGGTTCGTGTTTTTTTAAATAAAGGGTGGGGAATTGCAAAGTAAACTATTTCATTTCAATTATTATTAGGTAATCTACCGGTTAAGGTAGGTTTTTGGATGGACACAGCTATCAAATAAACATTTTGTAACTCCAAACAAAACCCAATCTAGC
Source organism: Hetaerina titia (assembly GCA_037158775.1). NCBI lineage: Eukaryota > Metazoa > Arthropoda > Insecta > Odonata > Calopterygidae > Hetaerina > Hetaerina titia. The sequence goes on from CM073775.1 coordinate 52,807,398, forward strand.
AACCTAATCTACATCAGGTCGCTCTTCATCTCTGTGTACTTCTTTCCTCCCTTCATCCCGTACAACATCCATATCCTGTTCCTGCCCTTTCCTCGCTTGCCCAACATTCCCCCCTCTATTACCTTCTTCAACATTCCACTACCGCTTAATACGCCTTTCATCCATTTTTCCTGCCTCCATAGGATTTCTCTCAACAAACCCCTCTCCTCACCCACCATCTCCAGTACTTCCTCATTTGTGTTCCTTTCGGTCCATTTCACCCAATGTGTTATGCAAATTCCATAAAGTTACGCCTGTGACAACTAATTGCTGTCCTTATTTGACCATCTAAAATGTGAAACTGTTAATGTTTATAGCTCTTGTCTACGTGTTTTTTTTCACAATTCGCTTTTTTGCCAAAGTGTCATCCACGCTACTTCGTTTATTGCCATAATTCGTGCATATTTTCTTCCATGCGGGATACTTACTGCCTTACAATAGGTGAAGGATTGTCTTAAAACACCGAAATGATACGTGTAGTGCTGACCGTATATGGGTGACTTCCTCGAAGTTGGTCGCATAATGTTAGCACGAGACCGAATTTCGGTGCTCACCGTGGAAAATTCTTCGGTCGTGTTCGTGTTCTGGCGCTCGTCACTGGCTGACAGCCGCCTTCCTTCCCGTTTCATCTGTAGTGGTTCCCTTATTTGTTGCCGCCGCCGGTCAATCAGAGGTGGGGTTTAGCTGTCTGATTGACAGGTCGTGAGCTCCTATCGGCCGTTAGTGAAGACAGCGGTTATTTAGGTAACTTCCGTAGGAGGTCTTTAGTGGAAGAAACGATATATGTATTTCATTCACCGATCGACCCCGATCTTGTCACGCGTCATCTTTTAGTGTCCACGGTCGTAGACCCGGAATGGAACCCCCTTTGCCTTCCAAATCCATCGTTGGGAAGGTTGATTTCGGAGAAGAGATGGTGGCACTGATGTCGCACCAAACCAAGACGTCATTTTAAAAAAGCATGTTTAGTTTAGGTAGAGTGGCCTCGCCGACTCTTTGATTTCCAAGAGGATTGAAACCCTGAAATGTGGTTTTAATGAGTGGACCAACTGAGTCATTTAAACTCGGGACGCTTCCGTCGGAAGTCGCTCCGTATATATGACGCCCGATATACTGTCTTATCCCACGGCAATTATTTTAGTGTTTCCAGGTAGCAATCTAAGTGATTTGAGATTCGTCATAAAACGATTATTTTACCATCTAATGCTCGTATTAAAATATGAGAAAGATAGTCACAGTCGTAGATTATTGTACTCGTTTTTCCCTCGCACGTTAAGTAAGCAATCATAACAAAATCGAACCAAAGCGCCCGAAAAAATTTAATAAGCTTAAATGCAAAAATTTAAGAAATTAATCGGACGCAACCATTATTGCATGATGTGTAAGTCATGCAATTGAGATTGCAAGTCATGCAAACCAATACCTTTTGCTTCGTAATTGTAGCTCTTACTTGTTCACGTCATAGAATCTACGTTTGCGTAATACCTCGCAATCCGAGTCACTAGGGTAATTCAGCGCGGGATCCGAAGTGGAAAGCAGTGTCCACCGGTGTTTAATATATGAGCTAGCATAGGAGTGTATTCGAGTGAAAGTGTAAACTAATATTTCTGCATGTATCGCTGGTGCCCTAATACCCAACGGAGTGCGCCTTTGCGACAGCTTGCGGAATGTTGTGTAGATGTTTTCCACCAAGTTCCTGTAGTAGTTTTCTAATACTCAGACTTTTTAGACCTGTCTTATATCTAAAACACCTACTTTGTGAGTCGTATTGGCAACTAACATCATGACCTGTTTCAATGGGTTACATTATTTGGTGTACCTATTGGGCGGTTTGGTGTCGTATGGTCTATATTATTTTAGGGAGTAGTGGATTAAAGTTGTTATTTAGAAGTAATCCATATTGCCATTTATTGTTTAGCATTCATGCATCGTTGTGGAGTGAATTTTAAGCTCGCTTCGTATTAGCGAATGATCCACTGTCGTTTCAAATGTTTAGTGTCATTATATCCGAGGCCCCGAAGTGAACTGCAAAAAGAAATTCGCATATTCACGAACATGTGGAAGGTGCAGTGGCTCTATGATAGTGTCTGAAGGAGATACCCCTATTGAGGAAGTCTTGATAAAAACCCTTAATGATATACCCTTCCGGTCGAAGGAATAGATATGAGGCCGAGTGAGAAAGAAGGGAATTTTTTTCAATGGATCTGCTCGCTACTTTTTATGAGCGGGGACCTTATCTTTTCATTGTCTGGACACAAAGAAGTTTTATAAGTCAATTAGAAGTGGTGGGATTGAACTCATGAAAAGGGTTTAGCATTGACTCCGTTGTCATGTAAGTACTTAATGGTTGGCGTAGTTGTAATATTAGATTTTTTGCCCTCTCATTAATCTTTAGTCAGTGCCTTTCATTCATAATCGTAGCTCTCACTCGTTAATGTGTCAGAATCTACGTCTATGTCTGAGCAGCCACCGCTAGGGTGTGTGGTGGGTGGTGTTAGTTAATCGGAAACTAATGTGAAAACTCCTAATTGAGGGTCCTATGGCGGCAATTTGGAACATTTATTTGCCCGATTGAAAAATTTTAAGACGTTTTAATTACACTTCAAAAAAATTCGTGGCAGCGGAATTGTAAGTGGAAGGTAAAAACAAGTCGTATGGCGTGTGGCAATCTTTGTATTAAAGAAATTACCGTAAAGCCAGTATTTACATTCATGTCTCAGCTCTCAGTGCCTTCTAAAACACTTCTATACCCGGAATTCCCCGGCTATTTTTGACATAGGAGAGTCGTGAGAGATTCTCGGAGATGGAAGTCGATCATTAATGAGAGTTAAGAGTGTGCCAGTCAAGAGAGGTGTGGACGACGTTGTCCACGTCATCTTCGTCGCCCTAGAGAGTAGATGACGGGGGTCATTGTATGAGGAATCCAGAGGAGAAAAAATACGAGCCTTAGAAATTTGGTGCTGGAGGCGGTGAAGGTCAATTGGGCAGTTAAAAGGAAAAAATGGAGGAAGAGGGTGAAGGCTATTTAAGAAAAATAAGGCGTATGAGGAAGTAAGAAAGAGGGTGTCTATGGGTAAGAAAGTTTTTGAAAATGTGAAAGGACTTTTTACAGCACAAAGAATTCCAATAGATCTGAGAAAGAAATTTGCTAAATATTTTGTTTTGAGAGTGGTGTTCTACAGCTGCGAAACTTCGACTGTTAAAAAGAAAGATGGAAAATATCTCGATAGTTTCTAAATGTGGCTGTGGAGAATAATTCTTAAATTGATTAGAGCTGATAGACAGAGTAGTGAGGGAGGTGAGGATAATAGAGAGAAGAAAACAGCTGAGAGAAGCCAAAAAGAGAAAGACATCTTGATTGGGATATAATATTGATTGAAAGAGAGGAAGGGCAAGGAGGAGGATTGAGATAAGGAATGGTAGAAGTTGCAGATAAAAATGAAAGATTCTGTGCAAGACTGAATGCGGTAGAGAATATCCAGTTGTACATCTACATGGTGCCCTGTAAGCTACCGCTAGGGTGTGATTAAACACCAGGCCTGCAGGTTCAAAAATTGTTTTTGTTACTTGTTAGCCGAAAGAAATGTGTAAAATTATTCAAATAATTTAGATAATTCTGACTACAGGAACTTGCACTCCGGTTTCTAATTGTGAAATATACTTCTCTATGCATAAAAGACGAGGTGTTAGTTACAAGTACCACAATGTAAGGTTAGATAATTGGAACCTATCGGGAAACTGTTTCCATATGAGAAATGAAGAAGTGTGAAGCGGACGACAGCTAATGAGAAGCCGGAGGATTGTGTTCACATTGATACATTATGGTTTTATTACGAACAGAGCGGAAGAGAATGATCCCAAGGAGAAAGTGATGGAAAGATATTCGTACTGAGTGCATATGGACGTAAAAAAGCAGTTTCTGAAGCGTAATAGAATTATCACGGGAAGTGCATTAGGTGAATATTAATAATAAAAGACTGCAACTAAAGCAGTCTTCATATTGAAGGGTAATTGACGTCATGAGGAAGGGTTATATAATAATTTATATGAAATATATTATGTCTAACCTGTATTTAGAAAAAAATACGGATATCGTGTGGAAAAAGTTGCATTTTGTGGGCACTTGGTGAGATTGGAAAGACGAAAATGAAAAGTAAGATTTGAAAGTGTGAGTCTCGTCCTTCTTAAATGCATAGACAAAAAGTGCATGGTTTGTTAGTGTGGTAAAGGCAAAGCAAAAAATGGGAATTACTAGGGAAAACAGGAAGGAACGGAACTTACTCGGAAGCAAAATGGTTAAGTTTGAAAACTTATTGAAAATTTAGATGTTTTGTAAATAACAAACTTTGTGGGGATGGGATCGTGGACCGGGGAGAAATAGATGGAAGAAAGGAAAATGGAACCCAGAAAATAATTGAGTGTTGGAGGAGGAACAAGGAAGAACACATGGAGTAACAGTTTAACCAGTCTGGATCGTAATTGGCCTAATCGAAAGTGTAATAAGTATTGTAATATTTATTTTTCTTTTGCTATGAATAAATACATTCTCTTTTCTTGAGTACTCAATCCTAGACATTCCGACGTACTTTAAAACTCATTGCTGGTGTGCCATCAACTTATTGTCCCCTCATGCTCATTTGATACCCCAGAGAAGTATTCGGGGGGTAAATCGATTCCCCGGAATATTTTCCCGTTCCCCCCCTCTCGATAGAGTATTTGGCTTCTTTTAGAAGGGATGCCATGTATGTTATGTCATTAGTTTTGTGTTATTTTTATGTTTTCGTTATATTTCAGTTAAAATTTTCCATCCGTTTCGGCCTTACCATTTCTGCCTCGGGAATTGACGTTATTTAGCACTCTTTTACCAATGATTGCGTCTTTACTTTCTGACTTTGCAGTTTATGTACGTCTTAAAATGTAATGTTTCGCCGACATCAGCGTTTGGCACGCGCAAACATCGTGTGTGCGTCAAAGTTAATCGTATTCCTCTTAGAAAAGCTTGCTATACGTGACGTAGGGGTCGTATTCTGAAATCTTTCGCAGCAAATAGTTAACGTATGATCGAGTGCAATTATTGACGGAGAAATATGCCACGCACGGATGTGACCACGGTCAAGTCGATCATGTTTTCCTTGCTTCGACAAGATTTCTGTGGAGTCGTCTTCGCAGTCAGCGTCTCACGTCAAATTTTAACGACACAACAGTCAGTTTTGCGCTTCTAACCAAATTTGTTGAGTCAGGTTTAACCCTTCAGCCGTAGTGTATAGCTGTATCGTTAAAGAATTCTCATTTTGAAGGTCATTCTTAGTTTTTATTTTCAATTTTTTTTAATGTGCTCATTACGCAGAAGTACGTGCCCTTATGGAGCTGTGTTTTCCCGCCGGCAGGGCCGGTTTATCCTAAAGGCAAATGTGCTACGTGCCATAGGCTGATTACTTTTCACAAAAGGAAAATGATGCATTCTGATTTTTATTTGAACTCGTGACTTTGTGTGTGACATGTTGCTTTCCATTTTTTACAGCAATGAATTATTCGTAGATATCTAGTTTTATCGGAGGGGAATTCGTAAAATCGGTTAGGTTTGCTGATGACCAAGCATTAGTTGCTCAGTCAGCCAAGGGGTTGCAAGCATTGCTGAGTGAATTGGAGGTTCAGTGCGATAAATATGGGATGAGAATCAACATTAATAAAACAAAGGTTATGCGATTTTCCAGAAAGAAAAAGGCTAAGCTAAATATTAAAATAGACGGGGAAAAAATAGAGCAGGTAGAGCAATTTACATATCTCGGAAGTGTTTTGGACCAATACGGTCAAAGTGGTAGGGACGTAAGGAGAAGAATTGCGCTAGGCAAGGAGGCTTTCTCAAGGAGGAGGGAGTTGATGACGGGAACGTTTAGTAGAGATGTTAAGACAAGACTCGTAAAAACTCTGATATGGAGTGTAGCTATGTACGGCGCGGAAACGTGGTCACTGAAGCAGGAGGATAGACGTAGTTTGGAGGCTTTTGAAATGTGGGTGTGGAGAAGAATGGAGAAGGTGAAATGGACCGAAAAGAAAACATGAGGAAGTACTGGAGATGGTGGGTGAGGAGAGGGGTTTGTTGAGAGAAATCCTATGGAGGCAGGAAAAAAGGATGAAAGGCGTATTGAGCGGTAGTGGAATGTTGAAGAAGGTAATAGAGGTGAGAATGTTGGGCAAGCGAGGTAAGGGCAGGAACAGGATAGGGATGCTGGACGAGATGAAGGGAGGAAAGAAGTACACCGAGATGAAGAGAGATCTGATATAGATTAGTTTGCTAGGTGGGGAGTCACAAAATGTTTATTTGATAGTTGTGTCCATCCAGAAACCTACCTTAAACGGTAGATTACCTAATAATAATCTAGTTTTATAGGATATATATTATCTCGTATATTTTGGAAGTTCTTATTGGGTTCATACGTTTCGTCGATCTTTATTTTCATCGGTACGCATTGAATCTATCCCGAGTTTTACGACCCATTAGGCTGACTAAAAACCAACACATGTTTTTGATTGAAAAATATTTATAAATGTATTTCAATGCACAATTTAAATGATGTTTTATCGTGTATGTGTATGCAAAATGTACGGTTTCAAAAATAACTCGAAATACATTTACTTGCTATTCGACTTTTGGACCTTTTCTCGATTAATTCAGGTTTTGAATGAGCACTGATATCTGTTCCATTGGCTTATACAACAAATCGTTGTTCAAGAGCAACGAGTAATGTTTTGTCGCGTGTGGCTAGTTAACTTGACTACTTTGGAAATAATGCTTGCTGTTCGCTCCGGGATTTTGGATAAAGCGGAGCGATAACATGCGAAATAATTAATTGTGAACAGAAAAAACTGGGTAATAATCATTAGATCAGGTAGAACACTTGTCTTGATCATATTTTAGACGACAGTGTGAATATTCATTAGATCGGGTAGAGCACTTGTGTTGGCCATATTTTAGGCGACAGTGTGAATTGTGGTGACACTGCAAGGTGGCCAACATTTTTTTTATTTTCAGAAACTTATGTAATTTTATTTTTTAAGTTTCACAAGGTACGATTGATTTTTTAAGGCTCATAATTAGATATTTAACACACTTGTCATCTCCTTTATATACAAGAAATGTTTCGAGCGGTGAGGTGGAGAAAGAGGATGGGGTGATGAACGTCGTTATTGCTTCGGGGTTCGGAGAGAATGAGGGATTCAACCCCCACAAACTTCTTCAAAAAGCTTTTCATTCATCGATGGTCAAATTTTAAAATACCACTTTCCATTTAGAATTTCAGCAGAGATGTTAGTACAATCAAGCAAACGATCATCAAGAATCACGATTTTTAATATTGTTATTTTCTTGAAGAATGTTTATCGACTGAAATTCCAAAGTATTTTGTTTAAAAAAATGGTTGATTTGATATGAACATTTTTAGCATCCGACATGTATCAAATGTGGATCGGGAATACTCATTAAAATTAAAACCATGCGCTGTAATAAAAACTATTAATTCGTGCCTTACTAGCAATGGGATGATAATTAAGTGCATGGGACAGATGCACGTTATAAAGGAATCCTTGTGCCGGTCACATTTCTCAGACCTTTTTCCAATTCGTTGATTTTCACGTGCACCAAAGCTGTCTTCCCTTCTGTAATTCTCCTGAATGCCTCCTCACCTTCCCATCCATTTTTGCCATGGTTTTGTGATCTTATCTTTTTTAGTCTGCTTATGCAATCGTGGTAAGGTTTTCCATTCCTTCCGTCACCACTCTCCGTCGCGGCGCGACGTGCCAACGGATTTGCGTGGTGCTTCGTAATTTTCCGGTGCAATTTACTTGAGCGACGTAGTTATCTTTTCATCATTACGGAGGCTTCATTTCTTTGGGTGATCTCTTCACCCTAATGTCTGTTGAACTCGTTCGCTCCCACGTTCCCACTCTTTGAGGACGTGAGAGATTTTAATCAACCTCGGGATTAGGTTCAGGGAACTTGCTCGGAAACTGGGAAAGGTGAGGGCTTTCTTGTACTATACCGGTAATTCGCGCGAGGAACCGTGGAAATTTTAGAAAATAAAAATATCTGTATTTTAAACTCTTTTGAGCTATTTATTGAAATTCGATTTTTTTTAAATCTATGAAATGACGATAAAATGTGTAGGTGAAATATGTCGGTGTCGTCCCACGTGTTCATTTTTTAGCTTCTCGTGATCTACGAAAACAAGTTCAAAAGGAAATGACCGACCGTAGGGAAACAAGAAGCGGGTGTCTATCTCCCGGTTCTCCTAATCTCGCCCTTAATTGCACGTTAATTTACCAATCAAAAGGATTCCGGGGTCGCGTTTCCGTGACTTAAATTCGTTTTCCATGTTGTGTCGTTCCGTGAACATCGTCGTTGGGAGCCTCGATCTGTATCACGACGCTAATTCCCGAGCACGGGTTGATTTCGTCTCTCGTCTTTTTCTTTCCTGCCCTCTGCCCGACCGGGACCTCTCGTTGCCCTGACATCGGAGCCTGGAGTCCCGCGCCGAATGCTATCGTTTTCCTGCTCGCAGATGTCCTTAGCTTCTGCTTACGCCCGAAGGCCGGCGGCGGCACATTCCCCCGTGATTCACATGCGGTTCCCGCCGCCATTTCGGAGACGACGCGACGGCCAGCCACGCCACCTTGTCGGTCGGCTTGCCCGATGGGGTGGGTGTTTGTACGGCAGCGAGGGTGTTTGAGCGAGTTTTCGGAGCGGTGGGGGTGCAGTTCGACGAGGGGTGGGGGAAGTGTGATGCGTCCCTTGCGAACGCTGGTTGCTATTGGAGGGAGCACGAAAATGCTGTTCGATATAATGATGTATCAAAAACAGATCGTTGTTTTTTCAAACCTATTAGGAGTCCATTTCTGAAAGCTAAAATTCATTTTACAATACTTACTCGTAATTTGCACGTAAGGGATATTGCTGATGGTAATAAACAATGTCCCAATCTTACATTGACTGCATTACGCAGTCTGCGAATATGACAGTTTTATGCACATAAAATATTCCTGTTGATATAGTTTTTGTAAATCGTTATTTAGCTTTGAGAAACCGGTCCCTAATGGAAATATACGTCCTCCAACATTTATGGCGTCTACTTTTCAGACACTGCGTGTTGTAGTGTGCCACAGATTACATGTTCAATTGTATTCAGAAAACCTGTGAAAGAGTTATGTACATTTGAGAATGGGGCTCCATGTCTTATCTGGTTTTCTAACATTTTAAGGAACCGTTGTATCGATAATGAACATAACTAAAGTATGGGTAGAACTACGAACTACAGCTCGTAGTAATAAAATTTTCATGATCTTATAGATGTGTGTAGAGTTTTAAGAGAGCATTTTGAAATATCTGTGTCAAATGGACGATATAGCTGACTTTCGAGAAGATCTATAGTGGATGTATAATGCTGCTGCACTACATGCTGTAGATTTTGTCCAAATTATATATATATATATATATATATATATATATATAGTACTTGATGTAGCCGATATTAACGGTACTGTCTTTTGCTCCAGAGTTAAACATATCTGCACGTCGACATATTGTCGCCACCTAGGTATTTCTTTCGGAATATCAAGGTAGAATTTGTCATCGATAGACAAAATTCTTGAAATTCGATTTAGTACGATTCAGTGGATGTGCGCGGTGGGCTATGTTGTTGGTATTTAAGATAATGCGATACTACTCGTTAAAATCAACAGATACTATCGATGCCTATTGCGCGATATGACCACTATACTGACGGGACGGTCCCTGTACGATTCCGGGTGACGTCCCTCAGCTACACCCAAGCTGTGTGTTTTTTCGGATGCAACGCCTGGGAAAAACAGCCTGAGTATGGAACGGAATTGATATCTCTACTCTGAATAAGTTAATTCCTCGCGGTTAGAAGGCAAAATGAGTTTTGCTCTCTTAACTTGCGAAATCAATTTTCGAGTTTATTACTTTTAGGGACTGCGTGAGATGCATAGTAATTATCTTCCCGTCGTCGTGTCACAATCTCGATATTTTTCTGGTATCGACGGTCGATATCGGAATATGAAAATCGTACCGCCCTGGGCGCGCGACTCCTATCTACGGGCGGCGTGTATAGGGGCAGGCTGGTGGGAGCGCGGTAGGGGCGGGAAGGGAGGGGTACCGGAGGGGAGTAGGAGGGGCTTCGGCGAGAAGTCTCGCACTCTCGCCCTCCGCACTATCAGTCCGACGGAGCAGCCCGACAACCGCTGTTCCTCCGGCGTGCCTTGTCCCCCACTCCGTCAGTGCGAGCCCGCGTCTCGCCGTTGCCCGTCGTCCGTTCACTTCGACCTCGGAAGGAAAGCGTTGCAGAAGACCCCACCCCGGTTTTTCTGTTTGCATTCCCGATTGTTAACTCGGTTGAGCGTCACACCACGGACAGGCCAGCGCGGTATCCTCCTCACGCACGTCGTTGGAAGTTAATCAGTTTCACCTCCAACTTCTTCCTCCCCGGCAAGTCTTGGAAGTCGTCGCAACTTATTCCGCCATTGTTTTGCTTTCGTTGCTTCCAAGTCCCCATTGCCTATCTGATTCGCCCGAGTGTCGGCCGGCCTAGCGCGCCCGATGTCGAGGGTTTGACTGGGGGAGGCTCTCACTACCCGACGTGGCCACCGAAGACGTCGTTCGTGCCATATCCCCAGCGTGCAGAGAGGACGTCATCGTCCGGGGAGGATTTAGGGATTTGAATGTGATTGTGGATTGTGTGTTGTTTAGTTGTCTCCTCGTCAGCCCTGCCACCGCAGTGAGAAGCTCTTCACCTCCGTGCCTGCCAGCGTGTTATTTCCATATCTGAGATCGTTTCCCCGCCAAAATGGGTTGCAATTGCAGGGGGGATGCGAAGTGGAAAATCCCAAGGTGAGTTCGAAAATGGGGTTTAATTGTTATGTCCGCTGAGGATCTTCTCTCGTAGTGAGTAAAAGATGCGTGTCGTTTTGAAAAGTGCCGCGCTATATTTTTGGGTTAAAAGGCTTTCTAACTTGGAACATACGAACTTCTCTTTAAGCTCTTGTTCTTGTCCATTTCACCCATGTGGGGAAATGCATACTCCTCGGGACGCATTGCTGAAGTTGCGCTTGGGAAATCATATCCCTTTTAGTTCTACGTATTTTCAAAATGGAAATCATGGTTTAACTATTAGGGGCATTTTATTACCGAACCATAAGTAATTCCTAGCTAGGAGTGTATTAACTAATAAATTGGTTCCATTTTTTAAACATATATGGAACTCGTTCTAAATGTAATATGTTGGAAAAATTCATCTCTAGTAATCATTAAGCAAGGCATTAAGATTTCACACTTTTCCTTCCGTGGAAAACCAATTTGATAACGCGCTGTCCGAACTTTTTCCATGCATGAATTGGACATGGCAACTTAGTCACCGATTGATCGGAATTTATAAAAACGTACTTTGGCTTATCATTTGGTTGAAAAACTCATGGAGTAATGAACTGAATATACTCCATGTGCGAATTAGGCACGACAACTTTGTCTTTGATTGATAAGAGGCGAAAAGAAAATATTTTAGATGATTTATGTGGTTGAAAAGAAGTACGGAGTAAACTATTTCGCAGCGGAAGTTACTATCGAAAGAAAATATTGTCCAGAGTTATCTTGCTTGTTTTGTGGGATAGTGTACATTAGTTAAGGAAATTTCATCGGAGAACTTCTAAAGGGAATTTTATCCATTTTTAAGTTTCTATAGCTGCTCCTTACTCGTTAATTTTCTCAAGATTCTTAATTCTGGACAGTGTAATTGGCATGAGCCCTTGTGGAAGATGCTTTTAACAAATATGTCGCCAGCTTATCAACGTTATATTTTAGCTTTTGTTTAAAAATGTGTTCCCTCCAATGCTGTCCCTGGAGACATGAACGCTTTAAGGAGGTTCAATCCTGAGTGCTGGAGTCAATGTGCCATCTTAGTTCTTGTATTGATTAAGAGGGATGAACAGTAATGTAACAGCACATTTATGCGAAGTTTGCAAAGAAAATTTTTTAAACTCTATGAGGTTCTAATTATTTTTTAAAATTTAGTATAAAACTAGCATAGGACTAATTTTGAGTCTCCAATTTTTAAAAGCATGCGAAATCTGATATTCCTGCAAATTGATAAAAATCATTTAAACAAAGGTAGTAGGGTGCTTTCATCTCACAACTCTCATTTTATTGCGCATTTTTCAGTTCTTCATTATAACGAAACGTATCTCCGCACCATTAATCCATAATTAGTCTGGTGTTAGCCCTGAACTGCTATAACAGCGTGTGTAAAGTTTGGATTGTCGATGTTAATATCAACTCAAACTAACACAGAAAAGCACTGTTTTATAATCTTCTTTTGATAGATTGTACCTAGGTATAAAAATCCATAAAACTTAATCAAAACGGCATATGCTTGTCATTTCTATGCAGCTGCCGTAAGTCACAAGAGCCATGTCTTCCTCCGTGGGGGTAGACGTAACGTTTCGACTCAAATACGATGGGCATTTGTTGATTCGATCGTTTGTTTAAAATTTTGCCTTTAGATTATATTTTAATTGTAGATTATTAAAATATAGTTTTGTGATTGATTTTTTCCTAGTAATAAGAATTGAGTTCTCCCAGACACTTAAATTGCTTTGGCAGCGGTGAGTCAGGTTTAGAAAAATCGTCCACAATAATTTCGTATTTTATACATTTTTCACTGTAAGTCGTTAATCAGTAATTGATAAACATACCGAGGTGATTTGTGGAAATAATAATCTTTATTTTACTTTGAGTATAATTAAAGTCAAAAGGTGAGAGTATAATCCCTTGACACAAGAGAAAAAAAAGCTCATAGTGACTGCTGCTGTCAGATTTCGAAAAAAAAACTATTTTGACGGGGGTGATCATTTTATTCAATTGATCTTTCCGAGCATTGTGTTAAGCTTTTTCTGTATCTCCAAACTTCTTAATGCAATCTAATTTTCTATGTTTATCCGTCAATGGAAAATGAAATCGCTGCAAATGGTTTCTTACCTACCAGTACATAGTATTCCACATGAATTTTTTCACTACCATGTCATTGTTTGGTCCATCTTCCTCATCCTGTCAGAGATCTAAGCACGCGGCCCCGAAGAAGGCTTTATTTATGTACTGTCCAACCATTCGGTCCTGAGGGCTGTAACTTTTCACGATGAAAACGACATTCTGTCGGATGTCATAATTGGGTCGATCGCGGCGAACAATTTCCCCACGTTGCGGGAGGGTTAGTAATTTTCTGCGATACGTGTTAGCGAGAAAGAGCTGCAGCTGGCATTTAACTCCGAAATTGGTTTGTTAGTAGGGAGAAGCAGGGCGTTGATGGAAATGGGAAATCTTGTCGCGAGTGCTCCAGCTGAATACTACTACGCGAGCTTTGGGCTGACCTGGGTGTTTCGCGCACCGTTTGGTGAGTCATTTGCTGAAAGGAAGGCGCGTGGGAAATCTCGACATTACGTACTTGATTAGGAACCCGCCTGTTTCTGTTCGTGGTCTGCACGTTACCTTAACTCGGGAATTCTTTTGGCGTTGTTTTTAGTGTTCTATTCCCAGAACTGTCTTTCATAAGAGTGTAGATCATTCATGACGATATCCTTTCCTCTTGATGTACTTCGTTTCGTGAATGCGTTTACATTCCTTCGACTGGCAATGCGGTGATCTCTCGGAATTCGGACGGCGAAACAACTCGCAAGTCTAGTAGCTTGTTTGTTTCGGATCATAATATGCAGAGAATCAGTTAACCACTCTGTTTATTCTGTAGAGGTTAATCCTCCGTGGTGCGCATCTCGGAGTGGTGGCGAATTTTTATCGTATGGGGTATCTCAACTGGAAGTATCCAGAGGTAAATTGGGCAGTTTTGAAAGTTCGTGCACTAAGCACAATGCGGTAGAAAAGGTATGTCGACCCTTTTATTTTCTTTTAAGAAAACGCTCGCCTGACGGGCAGAAGTCATACCATTCATTGGAGGGGAGGAATTCGATATAATGGCGTGCACTGGACGGAGTAGTATTGTTATCGACGTCCGATGGCGTGTCGCTTACCTCTCCCCCTCCACTCCTTCCTATCCGGCGCTCTTTGCATCGATTTATTTTTTTTCCGGCCTTTCGTGACTTATCTCGGTCGGCATGGAATTAATCAATCCCCGGGCGAAGGGCTATCCGGGCCTTTCCATTCAAATATTTCATGAATCCGGGCAGGAAGAACGTCAAGTCGTGTAACGTCCCCCGATTCGGTTTGCATAGGTTTCCCCCCTCGTTATTGGGCTTCGAGGGCTCTCATACGACTGTTGAGGCCTCCTTCCTCTCGCGGAGTCTTGAGGGAAGGAAGGGAAACGTGTGCTATCGCGTGGCCGACGCGGTTCGCGAGCCTACGAATGATTATTTTTTTTACTTTGTCCGATCGACATTTTTCCAGCTTTTCAAAGTTGCATGAGGTTGGAAAGTAACCCTGGCCATATGCCCTCTGACTGGCGCGATAAGCATGGAGGGTGTACTGTGTTGTTATTATCAGCATTCACGAGAACCGTCATTTGATGCAAATTTAAATGCCGTCGAAATATATAATATGTTCATCAAAATTCACCAAAAGTGGTATTAAAATTTGGTACCACTGTGTAGTGCGGTGGTCTGCCCTTTCCACCGGCAAATTTATGTTCCAAGTTTCGTTTTCCAATACCGGTTTTAGCAGTCAACTGCAAGAATATTTGGGTTCTGAAGAGTTTTCTAACAAAATCTTCATAAATCTCTGTGAGTGCTTTTAGTAATTGGTGATAACTTAAGATGGTATCTTTGTAGAACACGGATCGATTTGGACGCATTTTTTTCATTATAGGGTCAAACATGCAGTCAGTGTAATGAGAGCTCTTCATAATAGAATGGGCACAATGGAAGTTTTAATATCCGTTCAAAATTGTCATTATCAATCCAATTACTATATGTAACCTTACTAGGTTTCTGCAACGGAAGAATTTCTAGTAACCATTATTTACACTTGTAAGTGGCTTACCCTAGTTATTTAATCCTTTATGGGGACTTATTCACGAAGAACACGAGTTGTGACACTTCGGCAACAGCTAGTTTGTGGCGTAACAACCTCGTCAATTCCCGATTATTGTATACAAACACTGCCTTTGTCGAGGCTGTGGCATTATAACGTCGTCATTGTCGAGGCTCGACAATTAAGAAGAGCAGAAAGTTACGTTACATTAATTTAATTGGTTGTGCGCGCACTGATAGAAGGAAGAGTGATCATGTAATCTTATTTCCGCAGTCTTACAGATCAGTTTTCAATGAACCCATCGACCCCTTTAATTCTTAATATTTAGTTTTCTTTGCTCAAACTTTTCATTTATCTTTCCAATTTGTTTTAATAGCTTTTAGGTGTTCTTAAGACTTAAGGTATGGGGTTATAAGCTGGCGATAAGTTATATTTGAACCATGGTTCTAGTATTCGCTGGTCTGTCATCAGATTAGGTACTCCGTTGTCGTCGTTTGGATAGCAGAGTCAGCCATCTAGAAGTGTGCAGTTTTGCGTAAGTTGGAGGAAGACTCGGCTAGGCTACACTTAAATCATGCGTCTGAGAAGAAAAATAATCCTAGGCATGGTGTAAAGGTATACTGTGTTCAGCGCTAACTACCATAGTGTGATGATTTGCTAACTCTGGCGAGAGCAACGGATTTCACGGCAGTATGCCGCACAGTAGTACGGCATGAGTAGGGTAGGTAGCATGCTCACCGGCGAACTTAACTCTAAGGTGACATGTTTCAGTAAACACCCGTGGTATGAGATGTACATTTACGGATGTATGCCTGCATGTAAACTGTACTCTGGTCTCTGCCCTTGGATCAACCTGTACCTCTTTCGTTAATAGTTAGTAATAAGTGATAAATCAGCGGGGAGGGATAGTCACTTGCGAATTTATTGCGCGCAGTTTCATCACGTTAATGTATTTGGGAATTTTCAATGTTTTGATGATTGGGATGACCCACAAATCAGAGCCTCGCTATTTATGTCACGTTCGCAGGTGTCACTCCGCTCTTAGTGTTCGACCTTTAGTTCGTTAACAAGCGTTACGTTTGCGTTAAAGTAATGTCCATCAACGTTAAATGTTTTACTAAGTGTGCCGCGTGGCTGGTTGTCTTGTTGGAGCAGGTCTGCCCTCACGTGTTTCTGTTTTGATAATCGTGGGGCGCATGTTGTGAGGTCCTACTGAAGGCCGTCGAATCGCTGCAGAAATCTCAACGCTTTTGCACCGCTTAGTTAGTAGGTCACGTCATTAATGACTGTATTTTATGGCCTTGCCGTTTTTTCCATGCCGTGTTCATGGTTGCTGAAACGTCTCGCCTGAAAATATTCTTCCCCGTTAGCTCTAGCAACTCCCTGTATGATCACACTCGCGATTAATACTCTTTTTAAGTGTTCTTAGGGGTGCTTTTCTTTAAGACATTTCTGTTATGTACCTAAATTTCTAGGAATAAAAATGTTTGCTTGGAATTTGCGTGAGTCTGTCGGTAATCTATGGATGCACCCAGATAGAAATGTTGAAGAGATAAGAGTTAGTCTTTTATATTTATTAGCGGCAGTCTACCGGCTTATGGCACGTTTTTGATGGACCCTGGTACAACTCACTAGGGTGCCACTTTTAAGTCCCAACTAGCATAACAAATATCCTGAAACCTAGCATCGTAGTGTTTTTCATAGTAATCCATCATTAGATATGCATGCTTTCTACTGCCATTCATTTAAACGATTCTTTTCCTACCTCGCTTTCCCAGCGTTCTCCCCTCTATTACTTTCTTCAGCATCCAATAGCCTCTCAGTACCTCATGACCACTTATCTTACCTTCTCCGAATTTCTCTCAGCAGCCGTCTCACTTACATTACCACGACTAGAACTTTGTTGGTTTTCCTTACCGTCAGTTTTTTCCAATCTTCTCCACACTCGCGTCTCAAAATCCTCCAATCTACCCCTAATTCTCTTGCTTCAAACGACCAAGTTTCCGAGCCACACGTAACTACAAGTACGCTCAAAATTAAAGTGTTTGCTGGTATTCGATTTAAATCTGTACATGCGACCTGTTGTCAACCCCCGTCTCTTTGTAAAAGCTATGTTTAGTCGTTCTTGCAATTGGTCCCATAGGAATTTTACATTACCTAAGTATGGCACAGTTCCCGTTATGTGAAACTACTATAGTGGGACCCTTTGTGCTTACAATTTGTTCATTGACAAGCCGTGAAAGATTAAATAATTCAAATTGCGTAATGGAATGCGATTATAAATTAATCGGGTATTCAGTATTGTCGGCTAATTGACAAAAATCTTGAAAAGCATATGGCATCCCCAGCATTACCACTTTCAATTTCCTTGAAATATCGTTCTCTACCTAGCTAAAATGTTTCTCGCAGTACGTTGCTCTTCAACAATGGATGTGGTGCTTGTTACACCCTGCCATAGTTTTGATAGCTGAACATAAAGTTGCGACATGTTCTAACACCTTGAGCGAGAGTATTTTCATGTATTCTCGCTGATGGGGTCATTACATTTCTCCATTTCATACATCCATTATTGAGTCCACGTTGCTAGTTTTCTTAGTTCAGGGAAAATATACGAAATGAGGGGTCGATTTTCACGAAAGCTGCTAAGAAACCTCTTGGTTTTGGGTTTATTTATTTGCATTAATCGCCAGCCAATAATTGTCTTCGTTGTTGATTTGTTTGCGGGGTAGTTGGGTTTATTTTGTCACAGAAAGTCATGTGGAACGGCGAGAAAAACCTATTTTCATTACTTATATTTTACATTAAACATGTAATGGAATGAAACGTGTGGAGTAAAATGTTTGCGAATCAACCTCCGGTAGCAGAAAATTATTTTAAAAATCAGTGAAGCTTCCTTGGAATGAAAGAGTATGTTCGGTACCGACTGCTCACACAAAAGCTGCCAACGTTGAGACCTAATCTTTTTACTTAAATGTCATAATACTTGAGTGGATTTCTGTTGTTCATTAAATGCGCAGTCTCGTGTGTGGGATTAGCTCAAATGTGAAGTCTTATTGTTACAATTAAGGAAATCATCACCGAGCAAAGGTGCCAAATATGTTTGCAATTAGCGTGAGGAAAATTAATGTTGGAACATCTGTTCGCATGGTTTTATCAAAGTCATTTGAGAAGTTAAATAAATTGCATCGTAGATAGTGGAGAATCTTATGACACTATCCTTTTAAAGGGACCTTTATCGATGCTTATTTGTTTCGTGTATAGAAAATTTGAAACATTTTTCAGTTTCAGATTCTTTGCCTGTGACGTTTAGGAAATTTTACGAGGCAGTGACACCATGTGACTGACCTGGTGATTATAACTTCACTATTCGTCAATTATTGTATGCATGCTGTCTAGGAGCAGCAGCTGGGGTAAGAGTTAGCCAATACATCGCTAGGGAATACCTGTATAGAATCGTATGTACGTGAATTCGCCCGACGGCCGTTTGTTGGTCACTCTATGTAAACACCATCCTTCTCCGAAGGATAGCTCACTCTGCCCGTAGCTGACATGCAAAAAAAATCAACAATCTGAAATGTGCTTGCTGAGCTTTCCTGCAGATAGCCTGGGTTTTTCCTTCCACCGTCAATCTAATAAATGCATATTTAATTTGCTCACTTCGGTACTCTCCGCATTACGCTGGCCATGGAGAGGGAAAAGCGAGCATTTTAAGGGCTTTGAGGACTTAATTCGTTCGTCCCTCACCGTCGCATACGTCACGTTTGACATGCGAAGGATTTAATATCCTTTCGGTTCCGATAACCGGCATATTCGTCCTTAAAGATCACGATGTTGGAAAAAAACACGCATGGGACGCCTAGTCCTCCCCGAGTCACATGTGAACCCACCTTCAACCTTTAAATGGGAAGATTTTAAGTGACAAGCGTTGTATCGCCTTGAAATTTTCCATGCGGACGAACGGCATGGAGGAGAGCCTTCTCCCTTTATCTCTATCTATCTCTCACCCAGCGGTTTACGTTGAGCGCGATTCTGTTATATGAGGATATCACGGCGAGAATAATACCTTCATGTGTGCACGCATCTTCAGGTGTGATCTTTTAGTGTGGCAAATTTAATTCGTTTCTGGCTTCTTCCTATTCACACATTTTCCATAAAATTCTGTTCGATCACGATCCTTAACGACATGTGTGAGTTATCGATATCATTAGTTAATGGTCTGGATGATTAATGTTCTATCGCCCCGCACTTCGAACTTGGCGATTTAAAAAAAACACCGTAATGCTATTCCCCGCGTTTAAGGCGTCTCGTCGAATCCGGGTCGCAAGGTCCGCGATCGAAAACCGTGCAAAAGAAGAAAATCGCGCCATAGAAGATTTTTATATTATGTTAAACAAAAAGATCGTCTCGAAACCTTTGGTCTCTAACCGAAGACCTTAGCTCTCCACGCTCTGAAGTCGCCTTGTTGTGCGCGTCCACCTTCCTCTGCTACCCATTTATCTGGAGTGCAAATGTGAGTAGACCGTCCAACGGCGGTGTTCCGTGGGCACAAACCTGCGTGAATGTTCTGGCTAGCGTGGTGAATTACTTTGACATCACCTTAAATAAGCGAGTTCAACATTAGGTTAACCTTAAGTTTTTTTGTTTTTCCAATAGCAAATCTCTTTCATTTAGTCGAAATGTACGGAATATGCATCTTTTTAAAATTTGTTTTAACACTAAGCTTACTTTGATATAGTTAAGTTAATGGTATCGGTCGGCACTTTGGAAACACCCATTTTGTTTGTTTTTCGGTAAACATGCTCTTTTAGTACAGTACGGTAATAATTTTAAACATTCAGTTTGAATAAAAATAAAAATTACATGTCGATTCCAGCTATATCAAGAAAAGTCGCTCTGCTCTGAAAATAAACGAAAAGTTTTATGCAAACCACATTAATAGGAGGATTGAATGTGTATTGGTAAGGTAAGAATGTAGTAGTGTTTATAGAAGGATGGTGTGTATGGCAGAAGGAATGTCGTGAAGAAATGGATGTATGGCGTATGGAAATTACGTATCGGAAATTTAGGTAATTACTGACACCATATTTTGTTAAATTTAGCGTTAATGAGGGTGGTTACAACTATGGAAATATGGGGAACTTAAAAAAATGTTAGCAGTTAATGAGTGGTATTAATGAAGGCGTTCGGTTATGATCTCTCCTATTCGTAGTCCTCCTAGTCTCCCTAGTTATGTCGCTGCTCTTTTATTTAGTCTCTCCTATTGAAAACTCGTACAAATGGAGGGAGGGGCCTTGGAAATAAGCCACTGTTGTTTGGTGAGGATGATTCGGCAATTTATATTCCAATGAAGTAATAGATCTAAATAGATCTTTAGACTTGTTTCCTAAATAACCAATCCTAGTTCATTGTGCGACATTCGACCGTCCGGAACAAAGGTCGGTGTGCACGTTCGAGAACTCTGGCGAATCGAATAATGCGGCGTGCTGGCAAAAGGTTATCCGCGTATTTCTGCTCTGTAGCGTCTCGATTGTCAGCAGCGGCTGGACATCGGTTTCTATTGCGGTGTCAACAGCAGATCGAATAGGGTTAGTGCCCTCACGTCCGTAGCCTCCTCGATCCTTTTCGATGGGTTTGATGAGTGTTACGCCGTGGTTTTATGTCGCGGCATGTGTAAGAGATGTGCTGTGCTATATTTGGCCTGTCGAATCGAAGCATAATGTTTCATTTTAAAAGAGTTTCGGGGCGACGTAAATTGTCACTCATCGTTCTGCTGCGTCTCCATTACAGTTCATGGAAATGCATCGGGAAATGGATATTTTTTTCCTTTGATTTTGTGGCGATGAATGCGTGATAACAAACTATTTTTTTCAACGAACTCCCATACTTGTGCCTGTAGCCGTTTACTCATTTCCTCCCGTGTAAAAAATCATCTGGGTTCTCATTAAGAACGCTTCGGTTAACAGCGGCCTTCCGGGCGCGGGGGGGGGGGGGTTTGCTGAACTGTCGCTCACGATTAATCGCTGTGTCTTTGTTTCTTCCGGCACCAGATCCTTATCTCGGAGAAATATCCATCCTTTTCCGGAATGGTGAATGCGTTTGACACGCAAACCGTACTTGCACCCACCTCATAAGGACTTGGCGCGTATGAGTCAAAGAAACGAAGCGTCGCAGTTAGGCGTCAATGCTTTCAGTGGCTGAGGTGGAAGGAAGGAAAGCGTCTTAATCTCCCCTTGGGAAATGAATTAATTTCTCTTCAACATCGTCATCTCTGGCCGTCAATTGCTGGATTGGTTTGGCATAGCTCTCCGCTCAATTATCTTATCGGCATCGTTTTTATTCCCTTGCTTGTCTGCCCCTATTTGCGTAGTATACTTCATATTTATGGTGTTCCTCTGCAGTTTCTTCCGTTCACTTTTATCTTGACAGATCTTCATCGGGCGATCGTGTCCCTAATTGCGTCCGATGGTGTTTTCTTCTTTTCAGTGTTTTCATCAGACTTCATTCTTGCCCTCTCGTTAGAAACTGCTGACGCCGTCGACCTTTTTACTTAATAAGTCGATCTTTCTTCTCACAATAAGTCTTGCGTCCGTCCATTACGCAGCTTAAGATCTCATTGATATTGCCTTGTGGTCTGGTCTGATTTGTAGTGTTGTGAACTGGGAAAGGCATTGAGTGAGTTAAGCGTCGTGCGTGTGTAAAGGCACGCAGTGATACGAGATTCCTTCACTTCCCACGGACACCGCCAGGCGGACTTAATTTTTGATCCGTATCATTTTTTTCGTGTTTCTTCAATTTGTTTCTTGATTTTGATTTCAAAGGCGTCGCATAGGATGTGTCGAAGGTATTCCGTGCAGCTCATTTCGGGGCTGTCAGCGTACTCGATTCTTCGAATTCTTTTTCACAAAGAAATAAAGCGCACCATTGAGGCTGCTGCGATTAAACCTCGCTTCATTCGACACCAAGAGGTTACTGCAACACTTTACTGACTTCCTCTAATCCAGCCTCTACGGATTAAATCCTGGCCGGATAAAATAATACTTTGTAATTCCACAGATTTATTTCACAAACACACGACCCGGGTTTCGACGTACAACGTCATCTTCACCTGAAGACGTCGACGTTGTACGTCGAAACCCGGGTCGTGTGTTTGTGAAATAAATCAGTGGAATTACAAAGTATTATTTTATCCGCTTAAGAATGAACCGATTCCATAAAATAACGCCTGAAACCATCGATTAAATCCTGGCCGGTTAATCTGAAAGCATATTGAAGATAAGTTTTCAGGGATATAAATTGAATAAAAACATTGCTATAAATGGTAAACTTAATTATCCTGATAGAAGGGAAACAATTTCTTATTGGCTGTTATTTGAAAATTATCTAATGCTTTTTTGTTAATTTTCCGAATTATACTTGTACTTTTGTATAATTTGTATGATTCACACTCGGGAGTGCACCAGACTGGTTAGAGGGAGACCGTATAAGAGGGATTGTTAAATTTTGAATGCCCTTGGGCTTTGATTACGCTATTAAGAAAACATAGAATATCGATCTGCATGTAGGAAGTGTACGGTTAGACCGCACTTCCATGCGTTTCACGTAGCTAATTTTCATTTTTCATAGGCAAATGGAAGTGATATTTAGTTTGAATACCTGTGTTTGTCGGAGAAAATTTTCTTTTTTACTTATTATTCTCTACTCATAAATGCTCATTTCAATCGATGCACTTTTTTTAATAGGCAGTTGAAAAGCTCTTTCGTCGTGACGTGTGCAATACACAAGAGTAACAGCGTGACTGCTTGCTATTCGCATGCAAATGAAAGGTTGAAATCTTTATATCATGTTTTATAATCAGATTCAAGTTTTTCCGTCCTATGAATGAAATCTTTCTTGAGCACCGTTGATGGAGTGGAGTATGCCGTTCGTTGGAGGATATTGACGTTATCGATAGCATTTTCTCACTTCAAATTTCTATCGGGATTGCACTCTTATTAAGGACTTGTACTGTTATAGAACGACTTTGTAACTAGCAGGCATTTTTTCGCGCCATCGGAATTACTGCCGACATGAAATCTGTCGCATTAGATACTTGATTCAGGATTGGATTTTTTACTGTTTTTAGCATAGCATGCGGAAAAAATCCCTTCCCCTAGAAATAACGTCCTTTTCGGGGACCCAAACATTTTTAAAGAAGGTTTTTGGTTACATTGAAGTCAGATTCATTTATTGCGTCAATTGTTTTGGACTAAGACGGAAAAAATGCTTTTTATCAGGATATATAAATATATATATATATCCAAGCTAGTTGATTTTTCGGGTACCAGATCTTCCTGGGAAACCATAACCGGCACAGGGAAAGGAACTGGCCCCCCTACCCAGATGTGTGAATATTCACACGCCGTCGGGCTTGGTACATGGGTGAGCTCTACCATCACCTTATGGTTTTATATATATATATATATATATATATATATATATATATATATATATATATATATATATATATATATATATATATATATATTAGTGGAATGTTGAAGAAGGTAATAGAGGGGAGAATGTTGGGCAAGCGAGGTAAGGGCAGGAACGGGGTAGGGATGTTGGACGGGATGAAGGGAGGAAAGATGTACACCGAGATGAAGAGGGACCTGATATAGATTAGTTTGATAGGTGGGGAGTCACAAAATGTTTATTTGATAGTTGTGTCCATCCAAAAACCTACCTTAAACGGTAGATTACCTAATAAATAATATATATATAAGTGGTAGCCAGAGTCCCTTGCAATTCCTCGTTTAACAGGTTTCACTATAGACCCCGAAATTCCAAACTCCGCAAAAATGAGTCATATCGCAAGCGATGTGATTAGATCATGACATCTGGCACCGTCATTCGTTTTCTGTCTTATAATATTCTGCGTAGCTAAATTGTTGTGAAAGTATGCTTCGATACCGTTCGTGTAAGGCGCCAAATAATACTTACCCAAAAATAAATTTATAAGCTGGATGTCATAGGTTCTTTTGACTTCTATTGCGAATTTTCTGTCGTAATTGCATACGGAGTCGTGGAAAAGGACCTAGTGGAAGCGCTAAAGAGCGTTAAGATGCTGATCGGATGGTCTTGCGATGAAAACTTAAGTGATATCTCCGAACAAAACCATTACAGAATCCAAGCGGTGCAATATTCTGGACGCGAGAACTGCGTGGGAAACCGCAGGCGGCGCGCGGAAAGGAACAACCTATCCCGAATGTGTGGCTTTCGCACGCTCATTTCGTGGTGAGCTCTTCCCTCACCTATCAAAAGAAAACAATCTTCGTGTTGATTACCGTGGTTTTGGGTGTGCGCTCAGTTGAAACGAGGGTAAACAAAAATTGCTTACCCACTCGTTCGCCGACTTCACAAGCGCTTCCGGATATATTTCCACCTCTCGTAAAAATACCTTGAAGGTGGAAGACTCGTAAGTTTCTCTCTGGAGTTGGGCCGATGTGCCTGTCAACGCCCTCTCTTCAGTCTTTTTGCTTTCTAACCCCGATGGAGATAAAAGAAGCATCGGCTGGGAACACGAACTGCTCGTGACACAGTGTCCTCAAGCACAGTCGCACTTTATGCACATATTACAGTTTCAGACAACTGATTTTATTTGCGCAACTCGGAATTTTGGTAAGATCACGATTTCACTTTTATTTTTTGAGAAAAAATCAAACCTCTTCGAATGAAAGCAATGGCCTCCTTAATTTTGCAATTCCATTCGGAAAAATGAGATTTTTCTCGTAGGGTGGTGGGATTCAATATTAGTTTTTTCCCCCAATGCAATATTACCTACGCCTGCAAAAAAATACTGCGCGATCCACCGAAATCCTGTGTGGCAAAGGGTGTAAGGGAAAAAACAACCACCATTAACCCTAAACTAATATGTTATTAGTCTCTGGCAGAACCCATTTCGATGACCCGTAGGTACGATTTTGTCAACCTTCTGGTTGATTTTTCACGAGTCCGGATCCAAAGTAGAACTTTTGGACCATAATCTCGTTAATTTATTCCGAATGTTATTTCCTCGCCAATGTTTGATTCTCTGGTGCACCGAACCATTTTTAACCATTGTAGGACACTGATGCGCTAAAAATTTGTGGATTCCCTATGCTGTGCTCATTGCTTTCAACTTCTAAACTGGATGCCTGGTGAGGAATGTCTTTGATTCGTCTCTATATATTCGACAGTCGCGAGCAGCGTGTATTCTAATATCCCGTTCTACTCGTATATTTGATCCACGCGCCATTATGCTGGAAAGAAAAATTGATGAAAATTCATTAAAATGGCGTAGATACTTGCAGAGCGTATGGGTTAACTCAACAGTCATAAAAAATTGCTCAGAGCGATTGTCCATTTTAGTTGATGGTCTTCATGTTAAGGGTCCATAGCAAGTTTATTTCTTGGGAGGGCCTGTCAAGCTGTGTACAACCATGTGACTTATGTGATAGTTTGTAGTAACAAAAGCAGCACTGTAATCATACGTTATTTTATTTTATCGACCACAGGACTTCCACTGCCAATGCGAACCTATTCTACCGTAACCCTGAGTCAAACTCGTGAATTCAGTGTAAGCTAGAGGTCGGACCTTCCTACCTGATTTCTTAATGGGGACGGAAAATATTTGACAGTACCCAAGTGCCTTTAGGTTTTGAGACCCTTTGATCGATAGCGTGGTCATTTTATTCCATTGCATACGTTTCGTTCTGCACCGTGCCAATTTATGCAGAGTGATTTCCCAGTTTCCTTTTCAGCACTCCAATCGTATCCAAGTAAATATTTTACTGTTTTGTGTCTTCTGCGCTGTTGAACTGCATTAATTTATCTTTTTGGGTCGTATTTTTTCGTCTCCATTTTTCTTTTTCATGGAAAATTTCATGAATATTCTTAGCGTTTTCATTACGTGTGTTGAAAAGCTCTTAAAGAGTGTGTTTTCTCATCACCGTAATCATTGATCGTCGACCACTTTCTCTTGAAGTGTAATTAAGACGTTGTTTGATCAGTTAATTCCTCAAGTGGGCTGTCTACATCGCTTCCTCATCTTTGCGTTTTGGATGGAGGTGAATTTCATATAGTTCAGTGTAGCATGGAAAAGTCTGTTTCATGTATCGCATTCAATTTTCGTAGTTCCGTTTTAACTTCAAGATTGGTAGAGGTTCTTAATGTCAAATAGGATTGAATCTATAGTGAAAGAGGGGGATCGTCGTATGCATTGGTTGATATGGTTTGATGGTTCCTGGAACCACTATATAAAAGAACCAGCTGGGGATGTGATAACCTTTTGGTAATCTCAAGAAACTGCGGGAGATGCCGCGACAGTAACTTTTAGCGGAGTCATCCGCTAACATGCATTTCAATGCAACAATTTCAGAGTGTAAAAATCGGGTCATCGGTAAAAATGTCGGACATCGGGGGCTCCGGGTTCGAATCCCGGTCAAGGCGAATGATTTTTACTCCCTGAAATTGTTGCAACTTTTGGTAATCGTTTATTAGCGATTACTCCCAATGTATTTCAAATGTGCAACAGTATCTTCGTTGGAACCTGTTGACGTTCAATTTGGGAAGTAATAGGTGATTTATCCAAGACGATTAAAAATCCTTGGCGCATGAATAATTAAACCAGAAGGTGTTTCAATAATGGGGATGCTATTGGCCATCCATCAGGGTGGCCCAAGAATGCGTGTTGGAGGACATTCATTTAAATGCTGCCGGGAAGAATTAAAGAAAAAAATAATTGATTGCCGCGAGTAGGTGGGATAACATTATTTTTCATCAGTCCGAGTGTCATGATTCGTATAAAATCATAATCTGTCCCTTTCGCGAGAGGTGGCTTGGGAGAGTTCGAACAAGCTCAGTCCTCAACACGCTGTGTGACGGATCGGATGCTGGTTGCGTAGTCGCGGTCTGTGCTCCGGAGCTCATCATTCCCCATTCTCCTTATCGAAGTCAACTCCGTTCATGCGTATGATTTATTCCTTCGTTTTCTTCGGCCATTTTGCCATTAAATTGATAATGCATTCGCCATTTTTATCTGTATACCAGCCCCTCCTCGCAATTTCTCCCTTCCGTCTGCGTGCCGGGTATTTGGAATGTATCGGGGCGCTGTACGAGATGCTTGAGGAAAATTATCTTGAACGACTTATATACATCGCGTTGTTCACTCAAGTCCTTTATACACTGCTCAGCGCTCAAGTTTGCCTGCATTTTTACAGGTCGTGTACTTGTGTATTAGAAATGTTGCTGTTTCCGACCACCCCGAAAGATTAATCGAATCAGTCTGTCATGTTGTAAGCGGGAATAAAGTATGCGTAAGGTTTTTTGTTTTTCGACCAGGACGATATTTAATGTTCCACGACCAATTCTTGTTCTTAACTGATATTATATATTTTTTCCCCTCTAGCTCCATGTCTTCTAACGATAAAAATGGATCATTTAAACGGGCAGGTGTTCAAAAAGCTGAAAAATCGGCATGTATACGCATAAATGTGATCATATTATTATCTTGAAGTTTCATAGACTCTACTGTAGTTGAAATCCCTTAATTTGAATCATAAAAAATATATCGAACTTCAATAACTTTATTTGCGTGTCAAACATTTAAGTTTTCTGGCACAATGTACTGCTCTCTCCATTTTGATGACGAAACAAACTCCCCTTAAACGTTTGATGAAAAGCCAAATTACGTAGAAAAGAAAAACAAAACTTCTTCTGTAACTATGTATTGTAGATGTTATAGACTCGAACAGTTTTTCGTCAACTCTTGGCATGGGGCGAATCCGTTTTCCCCGTTGATAACGAGTTTTATGTCGTTGCGCCGGAAAACATGCTTCTATCGTCCCCGTTTGACATCATAGAAAAATATATCCTGATACTAGTTTTCATGAATCCCTTCCTTACGTTTTAGTATGTGCCAATAGTAGTTAATGGTCGCTGTTAAAGGAATGTAACATAGTTTCATGCAGCACTTCCAAATATTTTATACCGAATCGTTTTTGTATACGATTGGATGAAATTATTTTCCCTAGACCAGTCGATGCGCCATTCTTCGTAATTGTAGCTTTCGGGAAAAAATCGTGTTCATAGCACTACTACAATACGTACTTCCCTGAAGTGCACGGAAGTTTCTATGAATGTCTTATGATTTGAAATATAGAGCTTTTCCCGGGTCTAGTTGAGCAGTTTTTGTCGTGACTTGTCTATGGTGGCATTTTGTGCCGAAAGACTTAAACGTGCGCGGACATCCGAGCGGCTATGGCGTTTCTTTTTGAGATTTTCACTGTCTCCCGGTTAGCGTTGTCGTTTTTAAGTGTTCTACACATTATTTGAAGGACCGTCAAGTACTCAACCCTTTCAACCGATGGTCATTCATTTCTTCCTTTTCCGAATTCATCGGCACGTTTTTTTCCCGTTTACCGTCGTTATCTTTCTCCGGCGCACCTTTTACCCTAGCTGTCGTAGGTCTTGTGACCATCCGCCCGGCGGACGACGGCGTGCTTCCCTTAAACCCTACCTGCCCCCTTCCCCCCTCGTGTGTCTTTGCCTGCGTTACGACGTGCCCAGCCGTTGTCGTCCCTTCGCGCGCATGCCCGTAAGATGCCTCTTCGAGGAATGTCCATTCCAGGTGGTGATTACACCCCCTGCCACTCACCATACCGGTGGCATGGACTTCATCATGTAGATTTATAAATAGTTACCTCATTGATGCGAATGCGGAACGTCTTCAGGTGTAGTCTTTTTGCTGATCCCATGGAGTTAGCGCGACTATCCTTTTAAGGACACCTAATACGACTTTGAATACCCTTACACGTTACAGTAAACTGTTCTTCAGTTCCTGCATACACTCTCCCTCCCTTTATTCCATCCAAATTGCCTAGCTTTTCTTTCATGTACGCCGGTAGCCCCAACATTCTCCCCTCATCACAGTTTCAGCATTCCATCGCCACTTCATACGCCCATCATCCACTTTTCCTGCCGTCTCTCAAGTTCTCACATAACCTGCTTTCTCCTAACATGGCTGTAACTGCCCCATTAGCTTTTCTTACCTTACATTTTATTTTCAAGAATGCGACGAGGTGAAAATCTCATTAGTCCTAACGTAAATTCGTTCCATCTAGGGAATTACAGTGGAATATTACGTTGAGGGGTGAATGCGATGTTGTTTATTTGCATCGCAATGTCGATCGGTAAGGATCTCTTGCGATTTTCAGTTTACATTATACAGCTGTTCTTCGAGCGTCCCGCGTTGTCCCAATCACCTCTGTCCCTATCTTTAGCATCAAATAAACAGCACTACTTGATTTCATTTTATAATACTGCCGCGGTTTCTTGGTTATGTAACATCTGTTAAGGATATACATGAAGTTGACTCTTTAAATGTTCAGCCTCGAGTCGGTGGCGTGGCAGCTGAGTGAGTAGGGAGTTCGGCTGCTGTTTGGCAGAGCAAGATTCAATTTTACCGCCGGGCACCCCTATCTAAACGCAGGCTTTGTGGTTTTTCCCGTACCAGATGTTCCCGGGAAACCGCAGGGGGCACAGCAGAGAAAGGAAATCTCCCTCCCCTCTCCTACTCTCTACGCTATTGTGTGAATTTCACGTGCCGTACGGAGTAGTGTGGGGTGTACTCACTTATCAAACGCAGTTCCGGCCTAAATGCCGTGGTTTGGCTAGGCATGAAATAAACAATCTTCACATTTATCTCCATCGAAATGTTACCTTAGAATGAGGCCTTGGGTCGTATGGTAAATTGAAATTGTGGAAACGTAGTTCAGTTGCCCCATCCATGATTAAGGATTCCGCTTAAGTTTGGAAAAAAATGTTACATATATCTCCGCACACGTCACCTCACCACCACTAGATGGAATCGCCAAGGAAGCTCTTTTCTTGTCCTAAGGCGCGGGCGAGTGTGCGGGCATTACCGATACCCCGGGTTCTTGAGTGGAACCATTTCCGTTTGAGTGTCCTCGGTCGCGAGAATCATAACGAATAACCGTCTCCTCCTCCGCCCAAGGCCATTGGCTTGCTCACCCACCCTCCGCTCTTCCCCCAACGCGAAATATCGCTCATCTCCCTCTTTTTCCCCCACTGTGCTCCCCCAGTGCAATGCTATCTCCCCCCTCCCCCCTACACCCAAGTATTTCCTCGGAAAGCATTTCCGCCTTCTCGTGATATCGTGAGTAATCCTTCCTCTCCCCCTCCTCTAAATGTTGGTTTGCTATCCTCTCCGAAGGAGATTGGCGGTCTCGCTTTCCCACCGCCGCCGTCGTTCGTAACTGAAAAATGGTTTAAAAACAGAGGAAACAATAAGGGATTGTTCTACGCGCACTTAGGTTGGTGATTACAGGTTCATTGGCCTGCGAATGAGCTGTCCATTGAGGTCGTAGTCGCGTAGCTTTTAGTCAAGTCTCCTCATGTGTATGTCTCCGGCGTAACTTATGGGGATCGTCTTAAATGGGCTAGTATGGAAGAGATTATCACGCTTAATGTTGAAAATTTGATTTGCTAATCTTCTTGAGAAGTAAGTATATCGCTTGTTTAATAGCCATCGAGTCTTCCACGGAATTTCGCTTTCTTAATTATGATTGCTGTTGAATTCTGAACCTCATGGTCTTTGACTCGAGGGGCAGACGTGTTAAATGTGAGTGGTGAACGTGTTTAGTACCTCCTTACGTATCATACACGTACGAAAACTTTTATTGTAGGGGCCCAGATTCATATATGGTTATGGTTGTGTATTACTTGGACCCATTATTTAAATCCGAGTAAAATTCGATTAAACAAGTATATTAAATTTTTTCTTAGAATTGGCCTTCCATTTTCTCTGTCATGTAACGCTTTTCAACTAAGTATTTAACAGCATATCACCCTCTTCTTCTCACCATCACGTATCAAAGCAACCTTGGGGTTGATTGCTCTGCTTAATCGAGATTGAGTGGGACGTTGAAACTTTTGATAGAAGGGAGGAAAATGAAGGAAGAAGGGAAAGGGAGTTATAGACAGGGTTCTGAAGGGGTTAGGAAATACGTAGACTGGAAGATTAAATTAACGAAGGGCAAGCTGTCAGTTGTACCTAGCCTGTATTTGGACCATGAGGAATAATAATTTTCAGAGGCATTCTAAGATTATGGTGGCGGTCTATCGTATTAGTCGTTTATGTTCAGTTTTATCCCCACCAATTTAGTGTATTGGAAAGCTTTTGTAGTGGATAAATTAATACTTGTTTAAAACTAGGTTTGACGCTAGCATGTGTATGTGTGTGGGTTCTCCCTTTGAAAAACACCCTCTGCGTACTTTTAGGGATTTTGTGGATGTCTTTTTCGTCTCTCCCACACCTCTTGTGCCCTTTCCACCTTTGAATGAATCAAAAAGTCAAATCCCTTGTACTGAAATTTCAAAAGTATCCTTTTGGATGGCAATCCGAGAGCAATGAAAATTGTATTTGAGAGTGTAGTGCAGGGCGCTTGGTTTTTCTATTGATAACGTTTGTGGAACTATAGATAAGATTCATTAATATCCCGACAGTCGCCCTTGCGTAGATATGTATGGATGGGAGAGTGAACTGAAAGAAATTTTCCAGAATTAAATGGGAATGGGTGGAATTAATGAAGCCGCACGGTAATCGATTTAAAAATCGAATGGGAAAAGATCTCTCAAAAAATCGGCATTCCTGAAGTGCCAGTTAAATCATCGTCATTAGGTTTCGTACTGTCCATGGTAGCTGTATTTTGTCGCCCTTCCTCGAGACCAATTATGTAATACCTCTCCGCCCTGCCTTCTCTGACATCTGTATTAATTAATCCAATGTATTCTGTCCTTGGCCCTTGGCCTTTATACCATCCAGGCTTTAAATGGGTTTGGAGAAACAGTACCCCGAGTCTCCCAGGAGAGTGAATTCTATGCTGAGTTTCATCTGGAAAGAGGATGCCTGCGGAAACTTAATTTATCTTGAATTATGTCACTGACCTTACTCCTTCCAGCGGCGTGTAAACAGTGATCTATTTTCGTTAGCGAACGCCAAGACAGTTAAAAATTGCCCGTTCAAGGTATTAATAATGCCTTTCTCGAAAATCGCTTTCGATTCGTCCCACTTTCTCTCCGATGCTAAGATAAGTCGTGTGGTTGGTAGTCGGTGATTCATATCAGTCGAGGGGAGGAGGTGAAAAGGCTCCCTCTCGCCTTCCAACTCCCATTGCACCGATCCATTCCTAGCAACAGCAATCTGAAGCCGCATGCCACGTGTTCAGAATCACCTCGCCTCCTTAAGTTCACCTTTTCTTGGGGCAAGTTTCTTTTGGATTACCTTTTTGGAAATGAGATAGTAATACGAGCATTTTTCAAATTAATTTTATTCCGTGAAAGTTTTGTGGTAGTCATTCACCACAGGTAGTATGGTAATAAGCTAATTTATTAGGCAGCGTTTACTTTATAATACGATGTAATGTGTTTATGATAATGTGGGTCTTTTTGTTTGTGGTAACAGAGAAACTGGCACAATTATCGTTAAATATATAATCAGGATTCGGTATTGGCCTCATGTAATTAATCGTTCTTGGTTCTCGTCTTTACAGTGCCAGTTATGTCCCAAGGTTTACATGCGAGCTTAACTTTTAAATGTTTTCTGGTAACAAAGGTGTTTGTCTTATCTTAGCAAAAATGGAAATCTTGTTTTAATCCTGTGACTGAAACTTAGTTTAATTTTGCTTTCCTTAGCTGCTCTAGATAAAGCAACGTATTGCATGCCCATTGAATAGTGCTTAAAATTCAAACTTTTCATAAAGTTTATCATTTTGACCCACTCATCTTGTTATTCATTCAAACTATTGGTTATGATAAAGAATGTTTATGAATTTCGGATTTCTAATACCTTTCAGGCTATTTATTTGCCAGTTACTTCGTTGGCTAAGTTAATATCGGAGTAAATCACCAATAAACCTAGGAAAATAGCACTGACGAGTCGCTCCTGCCATAATAGATATTTCAAAAAAGTATAAACAGCGTGATTACTCCGGTGTGTCATTTTCTGAAGACCCACCCACCATCGTCAAGACATTCACTCAATCAAATGGTTGCAAATTTTCTTTTTTGGTTGGCAAAAAGATTAAAATTTGTAATTGTTTCAGGCCTTGTTCGGTCAAATATTGCCTTGACGACTCGAAGAAGTGTGAACTTCCTCGTGGAAGTTCACCTGATCAATGCGACGTGCAAAATGGAAACGAGGCCTTTCTGCTACCCTGCGGTGGATAAGGGTAATTAATGTTTTCTCCTCAGCCTGCATTATTATAGGAATATTCCATCTGAGATTTTAATATGGGGCGTATCGCTCCATAGTTCCTCTCCATAGTTCGTCTTTTGAGATTAAGAGATGGACTTGGATGACAATCTTTGAAGTATGCATTTGAAGAAGAATGGGAGAAATAGATTGGGCAAAGGGTAAGGGCAGACGACGAAGTTTCAAATAAATTGTGGTAGTTACAATCGAAAAGTGGTGGGAGAAGGAAGGAAATTGCATGGTGAACTTCGAGGAAAACAGAAAAAGTGGGCGCAGGAAATATTCTCAGGGGATGCTGACCGCTGTCATGGAAGGCAGAATGTAAGGTTGGCGGGAAAGGGAGAAAGAACATAAGGTCTCCTGGACGACCTGAAGGTAGATAAATGTAATAAGCATGAAAAACTGAAGGGTATACTTGAGGACATTCAAGAGGAAGTGTATGTATACGCAGTAATTGTAAGGAACTGTCCTCCAATAGTGAAAGCTCGCAATTATTAATGTTTTGAAGTTGCATAATATTTCTCAAAAATATGATTACAGGAAATATATAGTATTGCAGAAAAGCAATTTGTTAAAATCTGAGACATCCAACTCGTGCAAACAATCTTTGCCAGTAAGTAGCAATTTATGTCCTGTTTTGAAACTCCATATGATTCGGCCTTTGTCTTAGACCCGGGTAATCTGGTTAATGGTGAATTGTCACAATAATTTGTTCTTAAATTTAATTTACCTTACACGCATTATTTGACCTCAGGGTAAAATTTGGAATAAGAAACGATGTTAGGGATACCAGAACGATGTCCCAGCGTTTATAGTCCTCCTTCACTCTGAATTTGGAAGTTCATGCATTACCATGCCTTAAGTAGTTTTAAGTAAATGAACTTCATGACGTGAGTAGTTTTCAAACGTTCAAAACTAGTTAACCTACCTGTAACTTGAGCCCATCTCAGTACATTAAAGTTTTGGGTAGCAAGAACGGCGCAGGGTTGGCTAGTATTCTCCACCCTCCCCCCCCCCCCCACCGTGGGATTTCTTTCCCGAGCGTTTGGTTTATTTTTCAACCGCAAGGACGTATCCCATGTTACTTCTTCCCTTCTTCGACCTCTCTCGGAGCCATTCATACGCTCTCGTTATCAACAGGTAGTCGCTGCGACGATCCTAGTGAAAGGGCAGGGAGAGGGTGGGAGGGAGGGAGGATGTTGGGTAGGGGGGGGGGGTGGAGAAGGGGTGGGAAGACTTCGCCCCCACGGCGCTTGTACGTTTTCGGGGGAGGAACACTCGTAGTAAAATCCATGAATGAAATAACGCTAATGGCACCGTCCGCCGGGCGAACCTCGGCCGTCGAAATATAGGCAGGTCTTGCGTCAGTCCGTCCGCGTCGGGTGTTTTTGTTGGTTGCGTCGATCCCAAACGGGACGCGTTCGCCGTCGTGAGTCCTTTATCCGTGGGCAAGCGGGTGGTCATATACGTTCATGCCGATTACGGAAGATTCATTTTGGGTGGATAGTGGGTATTCATAATTTTGCTTGGTGGCAGTGGACTCGAACGATACCAGCTTATAGTCCCAGTTGCCCTGGAAATAATCAATGCTTGATCGCTGGTAATTTCCTGGTTTGGCCATTGATTGATTTCCAGCGACCCAATTTGGCTCACATCCGTCGTCAACTCGAGTATGTGGACGACAAAATGTTTGTGTAACAGAAATGGGTGACTACTTATTGATAATAATTTTTTAAATGATAAGAATATTAGTAGTTTGTTTTTCTCATTACAAAAAAGGGCTCTTAATAGAGCCTTATAAGCCTACTCTATGAACACTAGAGGATTAGTGTTTTTGCTCTTAAATTATTTCAATTTTTTTTAAATACCTTCAATGCATGTTGCTCACATCCTATCGCTAAGAGTGACCGTAGCGTGTAAGACCAATCTATGTCTTGCCTTGCGTAGTGCTATTCAAAGTTCGGGTGATTTAATCATAATACTGAGAATATTAACCACGCTTATTATTCTATTCAAAAAGATTGATGGTGGAAATTAAGGTGAATGATAGTCAGTCAATGAATTTTATCACTTTTAAGAAGCAAGCACGATTTATCGTGTATAGAAGGCAAATTTCGTGCAGGTTATTTTTATTTTTTTTATTCTTCCGTACGAATCGCTTCGTGAGTCATTTAAAACATCCAACTTTATTATTTAATGACGTTTTATTTAAAAAGCAGCGATCAATCCGAAGGTCGGTTTGCCATGTCGTGGTCCTTCTCAAATTTACGGATACAAAACTTAACTCCTGTCTCCTGTACCCTCTTTCTTTCTCCAAAGCTTGGATGTCTTTCATCATGTCCCTAATCTCTCGCTGGCGGGGTTATTGGCTCGGTTAGATTGTATGGTCTCAGCACTCGAAATGAGATACAGTGCAGTGCGTTCCTGCTGGTGGATATTTTTCTCCGTTTTCCTTTGCCTTCTGGTTTTCTGTGGGCATATGTTGTGGCGTCGAAGCGCATGGGCTCGCTATATCTACTGTCCACAAGACCTGTACAGTATCCCGTTTCCAGTATTCTTCGGGCGGTATAACATAGATATCGTAGTCAAGACTTTATATCAGTATTGTAGTCCTTGTCAATTTTAATAAGTAATACTGACTTTGCATAGCAGTTAACCCTGATGTTGAACCTATGGTTGGTATGTACATCATTTGTTTATTTTTGAACTACGATTCAGATAAATAATTGTTATAATGCCCCATGAGCCTAATCTGATGTAGTCTTGCTGGTATTCTTGCTTTTGAAAACTAGTATTGGCATTAGTATTAATTGATAATCAATTCGCATGGCCTTGAGTTAGTTTAACAGAGCTTAATGAATCTGTAGCCGTTTCCCAAGTACTCTTATTTAATTACAATGTGTGTATATATGTATGAAACACAGTAATCAACCCGAAGGTCGGTTTGGTGGGTGATTTTAGAGTTCACCCAGCACTAAGCCCGACGGCGTGTGCAATTCACACATCAGGATAGGGGGGCTAGTTCCTTTCCAAGTGCCGGTTATGGTTTTCCAGGAAAAGATCTGGCACTTGGTACTCGAAAAGTCACATAGGGTGGAGCTGCAAGTGCCCAGAGAGGCTTGCCCAGGAATAGAACCCGGGCCCTCCGGTCAGTAGTCAATACCCTTTACGAACATCCTCAACGAAGCAGTTTCATATAAAACTGGCTTATTTTATTTTTTAAATTTCCTCGAACGTATATTGCCTTAGCATTTTATTTTTTCCCCGACACATTAAGAGCGTTTGACCGGAAACACGCTTGGTAGCGTAGATTCTGAACGCTATTCAGTTGAGCGTAAGCTCAGGTGTCCAGCAAATTTTTACGTTGGGAAGGTAGGACGCCTATGCGAATATTTTCCGTATGTAGTGCAGTTCTCCGGGAACGTACAAATTTAGCAAGCTTATGAGGTTTCAAGGACAGTCAGTCAGTCTTCCAAGGGATAGTACTAAGTCAAAGTGGATAATTCATTCTGAATTCGGGATAAAAGGGCGGTTGTGATGTAATATTACTGTTGGGGGTTGCAAATTTTAAATAAGTTTGACGCGGAATAATGGGTGCGGTGTTGGAAAGACCAAAAGAAACTGACTCATACTGATTGGTAGTCTTTGAGGGAAGAATAAAACTTATAATATCGACAAATGGATAAAAATGGTTGACTAGAGCCCGAGATTTATTTCGGCGTCTTTAAGTTATTTTTTTTTTAAACAGTTTACGTAACTTGGCGTAGTTTGTCACTATAGCTTTGACATAAAATGGGTTGAATTTGTTGGGGACCATGTGACGGTTTTGCTTGGAGAAATTAATATATCACCTTTCTCCCCTTTTGCAAAATGGCCTTCGGTCTCCCGCTTGTCGTCTCGGAATGTCCTCGACAAGTCATACAGAGTATCACTTCCATCCTCATACCCACACGTTTCCTGGTTGGAATTGCAAAAAAAAGTTATCGAATCGATCGAATTCCCTTGATGGATTGATGTCTTGATCCTGTTGACAAGTCGATTCTAGAGAGAATAAGTCAACTGCTTACTTTCAACGGCAGCTCAAATAACCCCTGCTCGTCAATTGGTAATAATTACGTGGCACTCGTTATTGGCGTCATCCATTGATTGTTCCGTCATAAAGTTACTAAATTCAAAGTAAGATTTTAATGTAATTGCTAGCCGAAGCGAGTCTTGAATAATACTTTTACATTTTTTAAAGCTGTTTACCTGACGTTCCCAACGGTTGTAGTAACTCCTGTGGTTGTCATTGAATGTCGATCTTCGGTGAAATGGCTGGCATGTAATGTCGGGATGTTGGTGGTGTGTGTCTGTTACATAAGTCATCTGTAGTGTGTATTACTCTTTTTAATGTCCGGGTCACTTGTCGATCTTCTATAGCGGTCAGGAGTGAATATTTATTTTAGGCCATATATGTACATTAATATTGGTGAGTGAATTGGAGGTTCAGTGCGATAAATATGGGATGAGAATCAATATTAATAAAGCAAAGGTTATGCGATTTTCCAGGAAGAAAAAGGCTCAGCTAAATATTAAAATAGGCGGGGAAAAAATAGAGCAGGTAGAACAGTTTACACATCTCGGAAGTGTTTTGGACCAATACGGTCAAAGTGGTAGGGACGTAAGGAGAAGAATTGCGCTAGGCAAGGAGGCTTTCTCAAGGAGGAGGGAATTGATGACGGGGACGTTGAGTAGGGATGTTAAGACAAGACTCGTAAAAACTCTGATATGGAGCGTAGCTATGTACGGCGCGGAAACGTGGTCGCTGAAGCAGGAGGATAGACGTAGATTGGAGTTTTTTGAAATGTGGGTGTGGAGAAGAATGGAGAAGGTGAAATGGACCGAAAGGAAAACAAATGAGGAAGTACTGGAGATGGTGGGTGAGAAGAGGGGTTTGTTGAGAGAAATCCTATGGAGGCAGGAAAAATGGATGAGAGGTGTAGTGGAATGTTGAAGAGGGTAATAGAGGGGAGGATGTTGGGCAAGCGAGGAAAGGGCAGGAACAGGATAGGGATGTTGGACGGGATGAAGGGAGGAAGTAAGTACACCGAGATGAAGAGGGACCTGATGTGGATTAGGTTGCTGGATTGGGTTTTGTTTGGAGTTAAAAAATGTTTATTTGATAGTTGTGTCCATCCAAAAACCTACCTTAGCCGGTAGATTACCTAATAATAATAATAATGTACATTAATTGTGGTTGGTGGTGTTAGTGAATTATGACGGCTTTTGTTAAAACTGAACTGATAGTACGTCGATCAATTGCGCCATTGACGGAAGTTGTCGATAGAATTCTTTTTTTATTCGAGGCTCTTCGAACTTGGTCTCTCAAATTATGAATTGTTGGTGGTAATTTTGCGTAGCTTGGGGGGTATTTAGGTGGAAGATAGATCGTTTAGCTATTGATCAGAGGGTCCGCAGTTAACCCTGGTCGACTTCTTTGGCAAGTTATGTGCTCGGTAATTTTTCGGGTACCAGTTTCTTCGGAAATCGCAAGCTGAACTTTTCCCCTCTACCCCCATGTGTGAATTTCGCAAGCTGTTGAGCTTAGAAAGACGTGAGCCCTACCCTCACTAAACCAACCTTCTGTGGTTGATTAATCTGTTTTGGTTCTCATGCTGGGAGTTCATTTCATTTTTGACAATCTTACGTTCTTCTTTCTTTCGTTCTGCACAAAATTATACATTCTGTTCACAGTGGTCGACCCCAAGGCAGATTTTGATATAGAGTTCACTTTCGACTCATTGTAAACGAAGTGATTGGAGATACTCATGAAAAAAGGGTTTACATGTATTGTTTTCTATTGATGTTGGAAAAAAACAGCGACTGAGAATGTAACAGAAAGTTCAATAGCCTTCTCAGCGCACGCGTATGAGCTATCATGTACGTACCCCTCCGTCATAAAAACTAAGTGTTCCTCGAATTTCACGTGGATGCCTTTAATGAACGTGATTTCCTTCCAGGATTCCTTGTAGCGCGGGGCTTGGGAGTCTTTGGCCGGCGTTAAAAAAAGTCGGGGGGAAATAATCATGACTTGGCACCTTTTTGCGAGCGAGTAAAATAAAATTTTTAGGACTGACGGAACAATTTAATCAACCTATTTATTTGATTTTATCATATGTACAAGTATGTATTATATGTATATACAATAATCTTTTTAAAATTATTTTGTGTTATTTTTGTTTTTATTTATTCAGTTATAATATTTTTTCATTCTATTAAATTTTATATAAATTAATAGGCACTTTAACAAAACATTAAGTATCTGTTAGTGTATTTTGGGTTACATGCTATTGTGATTATTTTAGTGAAGCTGGGAGAGTTGAATTGGAGGAGGGACTTTGTTAAAGGCAAGGGATATTCGTATGGGCAAAAGAATTTAGTTGGAGTGAATTAACTTTGCTGGTCCTCCCGCCTACACTGCTGTTTCCTTCGGGGAATTAAAATTCGCATTTTCGTATAAAATAAATCAGAGTTTCTTGTTGTCTCCCGGAAAGGTATACCATTATATTAGGATAAATTATTACCATTCTAAACTTTTTCTTTGTGTTATCAAATATTTCCTTTGCTGACGATTAGTGCCGAAGTACCTCTTCGTGTATCGAAGGTTTATCAAGGATTGTTGGTTTTCTTAGAGAGAATCGCAGTTTTTTTCTTTGAATTAAGGTAATATTGGAATCTGAATCCTGTTCCAACCTTCTAATATTTTATAAAAATGCTACTACACCATACTATATATCGTGTTCGATTGTAACCAGTGTGGTGGTTGAAAAGTAAATTATTTGGCATTGATTAGTAGATCGAAAGAAACGAAAGTTATCGTAATATTTTAGGGAAAGGTATATGTTAATTATTATTTTATTCATCATGATGCTTTGCATTTTATTGTTATTAACTCCAATCAAACCTATTATGCTTTGAGCCAGTGCTGAGATTCCTGGATATTTTGCGAGTTATTTCAAGGATGCCTCCGTACAGAAAAAGGGTCGTGAATCCCTGCATGTTGTCGGAAGAATTTGCGGTGATCATGGTATGTTTTATGGTGTCTTCTAGGAAGTCGTTTGACGACGGATGCGTGTGCGTATCACCTGTTCAAGGAGGAACGCTTGATCAGACGTCTTATTTGTGCGTTTTTTTCTGAATACATGCCGCCAGTTGTTACGGGCTGTGCGGTGAGAGGTTAGGTTAGAGAGGGGTGCCTTTATGATCCGGCCAAATGGCGATTGCTGTTAAATTTCATTTTTTTTGTTTGAAGTATTCTAAAAATGGACCCCCGCGGTCGCCATATTCGTCTCGCTCAACTGATGCCGCATGTATTTTATTTTTAATTTCGGCCCGCGCGTCCACGGAAACCTACTGTTTCCCGGGTCACCTCATAAACAGTCAGGCTTCTATCGAGAAAAGGATGCGGGAGGGGTTGGGGTTGGTGTGTCTCGGAAGACGTCAACTCCCAATTCAAGGTCGCCTCGGTTTTGTTTTTTGCTTCCGCACACTTTGAGCAATTGTCGTCCGCGTTGTTGGTTTTAGACGCCTAGAGCGCCGTCAGTTATTCACGTGAATGTGCTTCATGGCGTTCCAGATGATTGTTACGTCGCCTCCTTTCCACTCTTTTATTTATCCATCTATCCTTGTCCCCGATCATCTTCCTCCAGAAAAATAAGGCGAGAGGTGGCCTCAACTACCCTTGCTGTCATTGCGTTCGGGGAATCGAAAGCCTTGATTATCTGATCGTATATTTATTCACTTCCGAGAAGTATTGAATTCGATGTGTCAACACGTATGCCGTCGGAGGGGTAATAAAAGACGTTCCTGTGCGAATGGCAAGTGATCTCATCGACTTTCCTCCGCACTGGTGGTGGTCGAATAGAAATGCATTCGTCGCCGTTGACAATGTTTAGGACTTTTTTTAGCATCGGCATCTAACGTTGTAATTTACTGTTGAAGTAATTTTTTATTTGCTCGTAATTATAGTGTGGCTTCGTAAATAGGGGACCATTGTACGTCTGCATGTTTTTCAAAGAAATTCTTCCCAGTAGGTTTGCTCACGTCGACTTTCCGTGTTGTGTGTGCAGCATTCATTGTTATTTCCGGCAGACGGTAAGCGCAACTCTTTGGGTTTTAGGAATCTGACGTTAGAATTAACGAACTGACCACTTTTAATTATATTTACGGTTTTACGAGCCAAGCACGTGTGTATTAAATCTTTTATTCGATTATTAACGGCTTAACGACTTTGAGGACATGTGGGCTGATCGCTGGTAATTTTTATTACACTCGTAAGAGAGAATACAGCGGTTTGCTACAATATTCTGACCTGTATGATTACAGATTTACTATTACCTCTGGAAGAGCTCTTGAAAGACTACAATTGTGTTCTCTTGTTATCGTGGAAGAATAAAGCAGTATTACGATTAGCAACTTGTTATAATCCACGATGTAAGTGCAATGTACGTGGCTCACATTTGAAATTAGTGTCGCTTACGTAATTATTGTTAGAAAAAAAGAATTAACTGGTTCAGGTGTGACCTGCTGCTGTTAATGTCATATTCGCAAAATATTTCTGCACTTTCTCCTGCTCCCATCCGAAAGCCTACTGCATTGAAATTGCCGAAATGAAATGTGTAGACTCAAATATGAGTACCTAGGCGTTACCTTCGCTCACGATCTCTCCTGGGTGAAAAACGTAGGGGAATGTGTGGACAAGCTAACAAAAATTAGAATTTATTAGAAGAGTACTAGATGAATGTTATGAAAAGGTCATGGAAAAATGTTATGTCGTTGTTAGGCCAATTTAAGAATATGCTGCAATTATATGGGATCTTCACGAAGTTGGACTAATTGCCCAATTGGATTGTGTGCGGCGTAGAGGAGCTAGATTTGTAAAACGTTGTTATGATAAACTTAGTAGCGTGTCCAAAATATTAGAGCAGCTAGGCTGGGAATCACTCACGGAGCGAAGGTTAAATTACAGATTGAAGCTTTTGCATTATTTGGAAGGTCTCTTTAGTACTGTTGTTGAAAATGTATTACGTATTACCCCATCATACTACAGTGGGAGATATCATGTTAGTGTAAAATTAGAGAGAATAAGTGCTCAACAGATAGATTTAAGACGTCATTTTTTCCACGAACGATTGGGGATCATAATAACATTGTTCATAATAACCGCGGCCAAGTCATGTTCGGGTAAATGTATTCTAGTGTGTATTCACCCCCTACCACACACCCTAGCGGTGGATTGCAGGGTCTATATTTATTAAAAAAATGTAATAAGGAAAAGGGATAGGAACACACATAAAAGATGAACACGGTGATGGTGGGGAAGGTGTAATCGAACAGATCACAAGGGCAAAAAAGATTTATTACTCATCGCGTCGTGTCTCGGATTAAAACATGTTTGTTGATTAAATGTCCGGAGGCCACTGCCCGTCATTCCGGCCTAATTCAGCAGGGGAATGGTTTATTTAGGAACGAAAAATAAGCTGTTGCGTAAACAGTTACTTGTTCTTTCATTGTAATAAACGGGCAAAGTAAACATGTAAAGCGAAAGATGCGTGCAGTAAATATCACGGGGGGAATGACGAAGAAAAGAAATTTTTAAGAAAGCGGCATATGGTATCCTTGTAAGCAGAATTTAACCCCAACGTTTTGTCTTAAATCCAACGAGACATTTCCGCTCTAATGGATGTATATTTTTTTGCAAACTGATAGCGTTGAGGAAGGGCGTAATGTTCAATCTTTATTTACACTTCAATCGTTCTAACAAACGTTGCCTTCCCGGGGTTTCAACTCTATTGCAAAAAAGTCACAGAAGCGTCATATGCATGAGCGATGGGTCAGATTCCTCCGGTCGCGGTGTTCACAACAACCTATCGACGGCTCGTCATATAAGTGTGCCGTTAGTTGTCGCTTTTTGCCCTGGTGTCTTTCCCAGATTACCCACCGTCTCCGTCCAAGGGGTTGGAGATATATTAAAAAAAATTAAAGAAGTCGTCGACCACAGAAATCGATTAATCTAGAGGTTTCCCCGTTCTTTCGATGCCACTATCAAGTATGTACACTCTGTTCCCTCCTTCCCCCAACACTCCTGTACCTCGCTCTTTTTTTTTATAGTGTTTATTGTGCTTCGGGGAGGCTGTGTTCACGGCATAACTTCCTATATCGCGTTTAAAAAAATGCACACAGTTCTTCACGGTTCTCCGAAACCTAATTCCGAGGAATACCGGGATTAACGATGACTTTTTTTCCCGTTTCAAAGTGAAAGCACGTAAGAAAACTCGCTTCCTTGGCCATAGTTCCGGGTTCGCGTCTCGTCCGAGGTGAGCGAAATTGCCTCTCAGTCGGGGAAGCCGCGTTCCTTCGTCAGCCCGCCATCCTCTCCCTTTTCACACAGAGGAATCCTGTTCGATGACTGCGCTTTTGTCTGAACAATGCCCGTTGTTGTTGGGTTCATTTTCTAGTGTTCCCACCGCATAGATCACGCGGTGCGCGGAAGCGGATTTTAAAGGGATTCCTCGAAGCTCTATATCGTTCTCCTGGCTTTTCCGTTAATGCGTGCGACGCTGATTATCCTCGCTCGCGATGTGTTCGTTACTTGTAGGTCGAGCTTGCAGGACTAAAGGAGGAAGAGCGATCGAGTTGTCGGCTACAAATTCGCCGAGCATTCCTCAATATCCCTGTGCTTTTGACTCTCTCCTTATTTCATCTACTCCTGGGTGTATGGTCATAGAGTTTTGCTCATTCAATTTCTGTTTTAGAGAATCCGATTTGTGAATGTCCCTCACTAAAAAGTCAATTGGGAATATAGCTTGGTTTTTTTTCTAAACGGCGTGACGTCAAATGATATAAACTCAAGTTTTGTCCTTCGATAATTCTTTGATATACTC
Organism: Hetaerina titia; assembly: GCA_037158775.1. NCBI lineage: Eukaryota > Metazoa > Arthropoda > Insecta > Odonata > Calopterygidae > Hetaerina > Hetaerina titia. The sequence goes on from CM073775.1 coordinate 52,851,688, forward strand.
AAATTTTGTATCGGCATCACGGAATAATAAACTGGAAAGGTTTTTGCTGAGTTCCGATGAAGGAATGAAAGTTTTTCTGAATTCAAAGTTGATTTGGTGTAATTAATTTTAGCCATTTGTGTAGTTTCCCCGTTTATTTGCGCACTGATATCTAAAGTTTTGGAAAAAATGTCGTTTCTTTCACCTGGTGTTTATCAACAACACGGGTGATTCATTGCATATTTTAACTGTTTTATTTTTTTTCTGTTTTCGCACAAATGAAGAAATAAGAATAAATTACTAACAATTAGATTTACGGTTAATTTATAGAAGGATATTTTGATTGACGCTGCTTTAAGAAATCAAGTGGAACAGATGCGGTGAAAATGGGGATATTGCATCTTTTTGTGTTGAGTGTTTCTAGCTGGGATTGGTACATCGGTCGCGTGAGACCCTAAGAATTGTTTAGTCTAAGCACTGTCACTGAGGTATCTTTGGCGTAAGACTATTTTCCTCGTTACTCTTACCTACATAGGATTTGTTCCCTAGTTACTGTCATCAGCTGATTTTGGCATTTAAACAGCGAAGTCTGATTTCGAGGATACCATTTCAAAATGTCTGTTGCAAGTGTTCTTGATTGTCATGCTCAGATTCCTTGATAAACCCGTCCCTGAATAGGAAGCCTGGTTCTCCAGTTATCAGCACAAGCTCCGTGCAGAGTTACTGGGGCATTTGGCAGAAGCATCCCGTGTTGGTGACGGTAGTGGTTTCGGAATTTCTCGGGCGCACTTTCGTGATGTTTATCCTCGCGCTTCTGCGTGAACTTTCTCGTTTTCCCAAACGTTTCGGTTTTGAAATCACCCCGCGCGAGCTCTCTCTCTCTCTCTCTTCGGTCATTCCGTAAAGCTTCTCTTGGCCGTATTCAGGGGATGTCGACGGCGATTTGAAGTGTCTCGCTCGATTCCCTATCGGCCTCTAGTCTTACTCCTTTTGGATGCGCAAGGTCTTCACTCCATGAGTCTCTCCTTAGCTGTGAGAAACTTCTGCCACCCTTGCACGGACATATGCAAACATAACCGGTGTCGCAGAAGAAAAAAAAATCCTTTAAATGAATTCGGAGATGGTAATTTTTTTCTTCAGCCCGTCGCTTTTATTTTCCCTTGAATCCGCAGACCCTCGAAACGACGTAAAGTCTTTCTCTTGACAGTCTGAAGGGCATATGGTATTGCTGTTTCGCCATGGTTTTTGCAGAGGAGTGGCATACGCGAATGTTATGTGCCGAAGAAATATTAATCATGGAGATAAAATTAAAACGTGATTGACATTTTAAAGTATCTCGGGTTTAAGCGAATATGCTATGGTATTTCTTCAGGCTGGATTGACACTAGGCATTGCGGGTTCGTGCCGGGATTATCTAAGAATAATAATGCCGCGTGCGTTGATTAAAACATCGTCATAAATTCGAATGGTTTCAAAATTATTTCGCGATTCCCTCCCGAGTATAATGCCAGTAGGTGGGAGAGTGGAATGAAAGAGTTTGAATGCCATGCATTTCCGGATGTGCCAATCCGACGGTTGAGCGGAACTCCACAGTCTTATACCGAGAGAATGAAGGGCTTAAACCTCTTACTCGGATAATATTTTCGCCAAATCGGCATTCTCTAAATCCCAAGCCGAGTGATGGCTCGTGCTATCTCACCGTGTTCCGTTTGCCAGCTAAGCCTTGTCCGGGTACGTAATCGAAAGTGGAGTAACGTCAGTTAATCGGAGCTCGCTTTGAAAAAATGGGAGTGCGGGCGAAGTTTTTGACGCGACAATGAGGCGCGCTGTTTGTTTACATTCTTTGCCCCCCCCCACTCTCCTCTCCACCCCTGCTTGGGGTGGCGATGCAAGTTCTTATGCTCCACCGTGACTCAAACGGTTACTTTTCTGTCGTCAGTTTTTTCAAGTATCCCCTATCATCCTTCCTCTGTTCGTCTTCATTGGATGGCCTTTCATATACGAGCGAGTATTCAGCGTTCCGGCGGGCGAAACCGACCACTGTCTTACCACGAAGCGACTAATACGGGTGAAAAATATGTTGTTTTGTCAGAAAAGAGAAAATAATACTGATACTTAAACTTTTGTGTGTGTGTGTGTGTGTGCATAAGCCGGTATATAATCTTCGTGGGACAGGTGTGACACCCAAATGGCATACAATAGAAATGGAAAATAAATGTAGTTTTGGACGGAAGGAAAACGCGAATACCTCTTCCGTTGAAGTAGTTGGTCACGCCGCTGAAAATAACACTTCCTGTGCGTTTCCTTTTTTTTGTTTTTTTTCTGTGTCTTATGTTCGTTTGTATTGCACAAATATTTATTTGTTCTTTTTTAATATTAATATCTCTCTTCTGATTTATTTTATTGCTTTTAATTTCCCCGCTGTGAGAGCGAGCTTTGCGGTCGACTCGAAGACGTTGAGACAGTGACTTCTCACGTACTCTACCTCGTTTTTAGTGCCGTTACGTTTTTTCTAACCCTGGAGGCACGTCACTTATTCGAAAAAGGTGACGGTGGCGGGTGAATGCGGTTTGAAATCTACGCCGGCGTTTCGTCGAGGCATCATTTCTTCCCTCCCCTCTCGCGGGAAATTAACTCCAGCTGGGTGGACGGGAGGTGGGGGGACGTTGGGGCGGCTTCCTCGAGTATTTATTTTGAAGCTGGAGCAATGTGGCGCTAACATTAGGTTTTCAATTAGACAATCCGCCTTAGAATTAACCGTATAGAAATGTTTATCTATTTGTTTTCCTAGGCTAGTTTGGTCTTGATCAGAGAATGGATGAGAGTCTAATCCCCAGACAGGTGTATGAAAGAGGAGTTTCTTTATGGTTAACACCAATGGGTGGACCGAGGAAATCATGAGTGAATGTAATCGGAAGGATTATCAAAACAAGGGGGTACCAGAAGTTTCAGGAAGATTTGACTTTGTGTGAAACGTTTCGCGAATGTAAGAGGGGAAAGTAAATAGTATGTTAGAAGTGGGAAATATGAAGGAATTTAGTATTGGTAGTGAGTTTCCTGAAATAACGTCAAATATGGCTCATTGACTTTTTTATACACCGGGAGGTAACGGCATCTTTTGACATTTTGGCTCGTTCTGATTCCGCAGATTAGCATTGGCAGTAAATATGCAATTTCTCTGCATTTCCTACATGGTCAATAATTTGAATGATCGGGTGTGTCATTTCGTTGTAGCAGGAGTGTAATCGAATGTGCCCTTACGTCTAAACATGCATTGCTAAGCTATAAATTGTCAGTTAGAATGTCAATAGTCTACATTTAGTATAGTAACTGCAAAAGTTGTATGTATTGCCTAACTCTTTTAAGTTTACATGTATCGTCAAATAACTTATCTTTATTCCTTTTCAACTAACAATGAATTGCGTATTATTTTCTCAAACAATTAAGTAAATCCATGGCCAAGTTTATCTTTGTTATATATATATATATATATATATATATATATATATATATATATATATATATATATATATATATATATATATAGCAACAGTATAGATGATTTCTTCGAAGTAACACGGAAGTGTTGAATAAAAAACTTGGACAGTAACACACAGCACGAGGACACATAAAAAGAACACTCACAATAATATCTTGATAATTTCGACGGACTCGAGCTCCGTGCTGTGTGTTACTGCCTAAGAGATATATATATATATATATATATATATATATATATATATATATATATATATATATATATATATATATATATATATATATATATATATATATATACGTAAATTGCGACCTCTGTTAATTCGCCTGGTCGACTTAAGTATTTATTATATGGGCTTATAATTCCTTTGGATGTTATGCAACTCGGAGCGTGTGCGTTTATACTATATATCCCCCGAAACCATGTGGTCATTTGAGGAGGTTCTAGTTTTTTAAATGTGTTTAACATATAAGATTTCCTCCCTCATGCATTATGAGTGGTCACTGAATATTACGTGGTTAACGTGGATGCAAATATCGTTTAGACTAGGTAGGACCTTTTCGAACTTATAAATGAAGCTTTCTTGCATTTTAATGAAGCTTTTTGTTACATTTGGCGTAAGCTAATTGAGGGAAGGGAGATTCAAGTTTTCGTGCGGATTTCTCCGTCGGCTTCAGCGACGCGGGAAGATTATTTCATTAGAACGGTCACGCTTTCTAAGAGTTAGCAGGAATCGCGCATCTTCCCCAGCGGGACGAGGGTGTATCTCCCCTCGTTCATCTAAAGGGCGGATCGCAGCGCGGAGTTTCCAGATGCACGTTTCGAAAGAAGCGAAATCGGACCGTGAAAACCGCGGGAAAAAATCGGGATGGCGTGCAACCGGACGTATTGGATTTTTTCCGCGAGGCCAGATAGTAGGTACGTCTGGAAGAGAGGGATCGGTTCCTTAAGCCTCGGTTATTTCAGGCAGATGGTCCTAGTATCCCTCGGCGACATAGCCACCTACCTAGAAGGGAGCTAAAATTTTATGGGAAAAGGAAAATTCCGAAACTTCAGAACGACTTTTTCTGCAATAGCGCGCACTGACGTCGTCATTCGTAGTTTCTCATGCCATGCAGTAGTGATGCTTGGCCCTTTAATAGTCTTAGGTTTTCCTTTTGACCGGAACTTTGTTATTATCAGGCTTCTTTCCTATGATTTTGCAGATTCGAAATAGCCGTACTCACCAGCACACCACCTGTTTTCTCTTTTTGCTGACCAGTTGGTTTGTGCACTTCATCGGTTTCCCTTCAGCCTCATTAATCGTATTATTTGATCAATAATAGTTGTCACCTAACCCACACAACATGACACCCTACACTACAATAAACCTTTCTTCAATCACATATGCTTTCTGCCCATCTTCGTGTGTCGTTCATCATGGATTTTCCATCCGTCCTCTACCTCGTTTGCCTAACGTTATCCGTTCTATCACAGTCGTCAACATACTCTCAACAATCAAAATGCTCTGATCCAGTTTTCTTGTTTCTTTTGGATTCATCTCAATATTCCTCTCCTACTCCTTTACCATGCCTAGTGCTTCTTAGTTTGCGTTCTTTTCTATCCATTTGTTTCATCCATTCTTCTCCACATCCGTACACATCTCAAGAGCCTCCGTTCTACTGATATGAGGTTTCCCCAACGACAGAGTTCACGCAACCGAAAAAAACATCCTCCACATCAAAGTTATCACTAATTTTTACTTAACATCCTTGCTCAAGATCCTCGTCGTCAATTCCTCATTGTAATAGCTTATTTGCCTAAATAGTCCTTATTCACCTACTATTAACATATTCCAAAACACTTCCTACATATGTGAATTGTTTCATCTGCTACAGTATGTCTCTAGTTCTTTCACTTTGCCTTCCTATTTCTCATTAGTCTCATAAACTTATTTCTTTACTACATTTGGCCACTTAAAATTGATTTTTACAAGCATAGTCAACGTCAGATCATAGCTCAGCTTCTCTATCGGTAATTTGCAAACGCCTTTTTGGTAGGCGTTCTATGTTCAATATTGACCTTTTGTGAAAACAGACAAGAATGGAGTTGTAAAGATTTAACAAAATAAATGTGATAGTGTAAATAAATAACTCTATGTACTTGGGAATCTTTTAAATGCACTCTCGAGTTCACGTGAATGTTAAGCCGAAAGTAGTTAAATTTAATTTGTGTATGTTAAACAAATAATAACTGAAATGAAATAAAAATCAGCATGGTGCCACTCAGACGACTGGTTTAAGGATGAAGCTTGACAGTGTTCCGCAAGGCGTGTATATGCATCGTATCTTCAGGTAAGAGAAAAAGAGACGTTTCAGGCGTGATATGGTGGAATATTTTCAATTTTAATTAATTCAGGTAAGATGTTAAGAAAGACATGATCGCATACGGGTAGGTACACTATATTTGGGTTTATCATTAGTTTTCAAATGATAATTTTTCTCGTGGGAATTAAAATGAAATTGGTTGAGTTAATATCTCGTTTTCCCTCCAACTTTCCTCGAAATTCATTAGTTATGTTCTGTAAATTTCCTGCGCGCCGGGCTAACTGGCGATTACGCCATTCCCGGGCTCGTGGATTCTCAATTTGTCCTCGACTGTAACCCCAGTCATACCGATGGGTAAGGGAGCAAAGATGTCAAATTCGCCATTTATCGGCAACTTTGGTACTCGCAGAAGCATTATTTGTTTTAAAAATTCTTCGAAATTACTTGAACATCTTACGAGGAAAACTTTCGTCCGATGATCATGTAGTGAAATAATCATATTTCTCGCGCAAACGTTTTCACGCAAACTTTTCTTGAATCTGCTCCGCGATCCAATTGCCTTTGGGAGAGAAATGTGGCAACAATGGACCCCCTATCACTCGTTTCCGGAAAGTTCAGTGATAGGTGTCCTCTCGTCATCCTCAAGTAAGTCCAACGCCCATTACGGAGTTGTTTTACTTTCTGGAAAACTGCTACATAATAAACAGACGTGGACATTTTCGTAATGGACAACCAGGCGTGCGATCCCGCCGGCGGTCCTCCTTGGCCCGAAGCACGACGGTTGGCGTGCCAAGTTACGCAATCAAGCTACCGGACGACGTCACCGAGCGATCAGGATGCGTTGCGAGGAATAATTGAATAATGACGGCCGTTCCTCCTCCCGCCCCGGGCGGGCGTAATAGCGGAGATTTCGCGCTCAAGCGTAGGAAATTGGTCAATATACTGGCGGGGAGGAGGGCGACTATAACGTGACAATTAACGTGTCCCGGGAGGAGTACCGGGGGGGCGTGTCGAGCGGAGGATTTTTTTTATTCCCTTCCCGGTGGCGACGTCGATCAGCCCGATGGGCGTGAAACGAGGACGACTGGATCTCTTTCTCTCTGTTGCTTCCACATCTCGTGGGCGGGGTCCCGTGGAAGTCAGAAAAGGGAGGAGGAAGTGGTTCCATCCTCTCCCTCTCTCTTTCTCTCCCTCCTAGTGCTTTTTTTTCGTTTTGGGGTGTACCGGGGGTGGGAAAATTAGACGAGGGTGGTGCCCACGAGTCGGCTCGTCGAGATATCGCGCCCTTCCCTCACTCTCCCATCCCAGGCGGTTGGCGGGTAATTCGAGAGTGGGGTAGAGAGTTGAAGGGAGGAGTGGGCTGGGAAGGAAAGTCGAGAAGGATAGGAGGAGGAGGAGGATGTGACGTGTGGACGGTGGAACAAAGGCACCTCTTTGTGGATAGCTTCCATACGTGTCCTCGCATCTCACCTGGAATATACACGGCGCCTCGGTTCGAGTGTGTGGGTGCGCGACACGGGGGCGACCTTGGTGTCGGAGGAAAAAAATTTCTTTCTTATCGGTATGGTGTCAAATAGTTTTCGCTCAACGCTTTGCGCTGTGCGTAACTCTCCGCAAGATACCGTTTCTCGGCCTTTGGCGGGAATGGAAACACGCGAGTGGTTTGTGTGTTCCGGCGTTAAATTCTCCAATTTGCTCAGTGGGAACTCGGCGCTCTGTAAACTGTGGACGATATGCACTCGATAAGACCGGCGTTTGCTAGCTGCTCAAATATATCGACCAGGGAGTGTCTTCAGCTCACTGTAAGGTTTGATTTACAAGATGGAAGAACCACGATGTAGCGACGCAGGAAATACGACGTATCAATTGATGCGGGGAGAGGATAAGCTTCTATGGAGAGACGAACAGAGTTCTACATTAGGTGCCTTTCTTAGCATTGGAAAGGTATAATTAAATGGAAATGGAGCCAGGAGATTACATTATATAACGGATTTTTCATTCCTTTTCCCGCCCTCTCCTGTTTTTTGACTGACTCTCCAGTGTATGTCTCATCTTTTGGAAGATATTTTGTCTTCCAGCGGTTGGAAGCGGGATCCCTTAAGTGACGATTATGCACAGTAGTTAAATGTTATAGGAGTCCGCTTGAAAGGTCGATTTTTGTGTATCGCAACTTGTCTCTAATTGAAGTTAAACAGGAATTAGCTTTCGACCACGGTCGATTTCGATACTTCGATGGAGTATCCGCCGTCATAGTCGTCACCCGAGTGAACTTTGCTATTTAGACTACATCGTTCGGGCTCGGAAACTACAAAAAAGGTTTTCATTGTTCTCTCGGGGCATTATCATTATCCGTTATAAATCGAAACATAATAATCAGTGAGTTGTGGACCAACTCCCGTGTCTATCTGGGCCTAAGAAATTGGCTACGGCCGATTCTCGATTCTCCCAGACCACTGCCCACTTTTTAATTATGTTTTCTTTTTTCTCAATTTTCTCGATCTCAGCGTCTCAATTTTACTCTTCATATTTTATCTCTAACCAAGAGTTGCTATATTTTCGGAAATTTCACGTGTTTCCTGCAATTTTTGAAAAAAAACAGCATGCCATATGAACTTTGAGATTTAATTTAAAATATTTTCTCCAAGACTGGAGAATAGTCTAGAGAAAGACGTTTCTAAACAAAATATCATTTTCACAGAGGTATTGAGGGTAATTTTACCCTGAATATCGTACTTATGATCCCATTCGGTCTCATCACTTTAAATTAAACTTGAATGTGAAAACAAGCGAGCAGATGAAAAAGGATATGAAACATTTTCCACCAACTATTTTCGCGAAATAAATATTGGGAATGAGTTATTTCTATCGTCTTTGATTTGCGTGCATTGGAGCTTGAAATAGCAAATAGAGGCAACATATTTCTGTTGGGTTGTGGAGTTGAAGCTGGTGAGACAGTCACCCTTCCTCAGGGCACCAATTTTTATTTGTTTTCCGCGAGTTCGTTGTATAACTGCTCCAAGCGATCACGTCACCATGTAGTTTTTTCCTCTCAAGAAATAGCGCTTCCCAGTGAGTAAATCGTTGTAAAGAGTTCACAGGTTATGTCTGAATAAGTGACTCGACCGGGGTATTTCTTCCGAGATCACGATCATTTGTTAATATCCTCCCCTTCGTCCATAAATTTAACGGTTCCAGTCAAATTTTCCCTAATGCGTTCCTATTACGTCGCTCGAAGCCAAGAGCAATTTGGTAGAAATTGATTCATAGTTTGCGCTTGTTTGCCCAAACTTTGAAGATACTCGAGTGAGTGGGGATTGGGTGGATTGAAATGTGCGGGTTTGTATATGATTGCAGATTTTCGTATATCGAATGGTGTGTCAGTTCGTTTGTCTGGGTGTCCAAGAGGTACAAGCTGTAGTTAACCATTCCTTCCACGTAAAAGTGTCTGGTCGGCCTGCGTTCACTTCTCTGTTCGTGATACTAGTTTTCTTGGTAACTAAGGGTATTTTGCAGTGGTGGAGAATGTAGATCGTATCATGTGATAATGCCTTGTTCCTGGTTGGACGGTCCAAAATTCTCTTCCATAATTATCTCAATTATTATGTTTATTTTTTTTTTCATTTTATTTTGTGAAATGTCTTGTCATCCATGTGTTTCTGCGTGGTTTTTTCGTGTAGGGGGAAACGCGATAGTATTATCTTCCCACGTCAAGCAGTGTTGCTGATCCATCTCTGACAGAATGTTGAAAAGAATCCTAATGCATATTCAGCGGATCAAAAGCCTAGCATGTAAACAAGCGATTTGCTGTGCAAAGAAGGCATTCTGACGGAAAAGCGTTAACTCTGGTCAACATTAATAGCTCGTGGCCTCCATGGGAATTCGTTAAGGCTACGATAAGAGTTGTTGTAGAGGAGTAACGGCCTCTTGAGAGCATTTTCCTGCAGAGTGAGAGAGAAATGTTGTGGAGGAGAAAAGGAGCGATTCTTGTATTACGCATCGAGTTTATGGTAGCCTATCCGAAACGATGCATCAGTCAGTCAGGCAGGCTGGCATTTGCCAGGATCTTCGATTCATTGGGAAATCACTGTCACGGTGTAGCGGTTGCTCACCTCTTCAGTGGCGGTGTGCGTGTCTTTTTTTGGCACGCAATAGTCAATAGCGAACAGGTGTATAAGGAGAACAGTATGTCTTTTCTATACGAGTGAAAGGGAAGTTTAAGGGAATGTTTCTGGGCACAACGTACTAAGCACATCTGCACGGACGCAAAAATACTTTTAAAAATTTGCTGACACAATTACGATTGCATTCATTCACTATACCAGTTATTTATTTTTATACTTTCTGCTTTATTCATAGTTAAAAACTGCTGATTGTTTAAATTATATATTCCGTAGAGTCCACAATTATACGTCTTTTGTTTTTTGGCCCTCTTGTGAACCCTTACCTGATGAGCACAAGATCCTCTTGTGCTTAGCAATCCCAGCTTTTGTCTGCCACCTCTCAGCTCGGGTTCAGCTGGAATCCAGGGTTAATTGCCTCACTGTAAGACTCCACTTTGTACCATGTTTTTGAAGCACAGAATAAAAAACCTGATGATGTTTTTCCTTCATGGCCAGTCTTTAATGCATTCCAATTAACATGTATTATTCTTAGGTTTTCTCATGTTGATGTTACCAATCCTTGTTGCGCTTCGTCCCAAATGAAAGTCTATGGCAATAATTGTCGTAAGGTTTGTGAAACGTGGAAACGTCGAACTATCTGAAGATCTGTGTGCGTTCCCAGTGTTAACCGTTTCGGTAAAAGTGGTCTTAGCTACTACTTTTCTCGCCGTCGGGAAAGTGCAGTGAGAATTCCTCACGTGTTTCTTTTCGTGCTTTCATTTCTTTTCCCACCGTGAAAGTACGCGTCAAAAAAAAAAGTGTGCGAATTAACACGTTTGCGCGCGCACGCTTTTCTCCGAAGCGGAAAATGAATATTCCGCGTGAGGTCGACCTTCCGATGCCGCAAACGTCCTCTAAAGTGGTGGGAGTCGCTCCCCCCGTGCAGCTGGATATTAATCCCGCACCAGCTCGATCAATGGGATGAGCCTGATGAAAGCCAAATATCCTGTCTCGGAACCAGATAAAGGAGTTGCTACAGATAAGATAAAAATATAAAACTCTGCAATTATTAAGTTGGTCTGGGTTTCCTGGCTTAAGTTTTTCGTTACGTCAGCGCTATTGCTGTTTTTATTATTATTATCGATTTTGATGGCAAATTGCATGTTTGGTAATGACACGTGCCTTACACTATCTTTCAACTCAGTTTTCGTCGACAACTATTTTTAATTGATGGCATGTACAGGTATGTGCCCCTCTCTGAACGAATTACGGTTTCACTTAAATAACCAACGGTGTATGAGGAAGTTAAATGAAGAAGGGAAAAAGAAGGAAGTTGTCGTGGGAAATTCGAGGAAGACAGGAAAAAAATGGTATAAAAGATATATAAAGGTAGGTTTATTAGCATTAAACATGGGAACTAAAATTGAAAAAAATGGCGAAGGCTTTGTTTTCTGAAGTTTCATGCTCCGGAGACAGAATCTTCGTGGGAAGAGGATGAGCGTATGTTGGAAATTTAGGAGTATGGTGAAAGATGAAGATGATAGAACCGAAGTTATTCACGGTGTGTTTTATGCAAGTGTTTGACATGCTGTTTTTCCCCTTAGCTCTCTTACAGTGATCTTTAGAAAACATATGGTTGAAATATACCTAGATTTCTTTTATTCAACATGTTTTCATTTATGGTGACTAATATTTCACCTTTCGGTGTTGATTTTGTACAATTTCTATTGTGTGACTTGGTTCTATGCGTGCAAATTTATTTTGCAAAGAACAGATATGATAGGATATTCCGTCATTGTTTTACCTTGCGGCCAATTCATATTTATTTCTCCTTCCAGGGTCAAGTTCGGAGTTCCCTTGGACGAAGTCTGCAAAAATGACATTCCTGGGCCATTATTGGTGAGTGTGGAATATTTTGTTTTTAGATTTTATGTCTCCGCGTAGTGTTTTCAGAGAATTTTTCTTTTTTTGTTAGTGTATTTGGGTTGATAGGTCCCAGTAGCACGGTTATGAATTGGTTAAACATCGGTCGTCTTGGTAAATATAATTATCATGTGTACATTGATCTTGTTGGGTAAGCTACATGGTCGAGTGCCTGTTTGACTTAACTTATCCTTGTCTTCAAGTCTTGTGCTTTTTTCTTGTGATAGTATAAGAAAGCGACCAGTCGGGAGTAGTAGATTAGGACGCTAGTATCCGACCAGTTTTCAAATGTGGGCACCCACAGTGTTATCTTATGTTTCTTTCCTCTGCCTTGTCGATTTTTTTGCGCAGTGGCATTAAAAAAGTTATCCTTTTATTAAGTTATCAGTTCCGGCCTAGATATTCTTTTCTTTGTTAACCTTCTCAGGCATAGCGGTATCCGGTGGTGGACATTTCCTGTTGGAACTTACTAGTTTTTCGTGGTTCTGTGTTAAAGGTAGTTATTTAAGTGGGAAAAAATCGCGAGCATTACCCTTGTAGTTAATTTGATTTCACAGAGTGACCCTGTTTTGAATTTGGTGGGCAATGGCAGATAGGGAATCACTCGTTGTTCCATATTTTGGAGTGGCACTGTTCGGTGCGTGCATTGCTTTTGCTTCATCAATTTTGTTTTCAAATTTTCCTCTGAATAAATGAGTTTGAGGTCTCAATACGGTATTCGATTTATCGACGGGCAGAAGAGTAGCACTTGTATGCACGTGGCGATGTCAATCACGCCATTGCAGATGAGCTCTTCTGAAACTTAAGGTTGCATTATTTAGCGGATTTTATTTTATGCATCCTGAGAGGCCAGTGTGTGATGATAATATATGATCTCAGTGATAAGATGACGGTGTTTCCTTTAGCTAATTTTGGGTGATGTGCAATTCAAGTATGATTTGTGATACATAGTTATAAAACTTAATTGGAAATCTGTGTCGTGTTAGAGGTTTAAAAATGTAGTGGTAGTAAGCTGTGTGTATCTACGACCTACCTTTAACGGTAGACTAGCTTAAAAATATTACAAGTATCCGAATATTCGCGTCTCACTAATTTTTTATGAGCCGAGTACAAAGGATTGCATTGGGCTTCGGTGAATCCGAAATAATTCTCGTGCAAATGTCAACTCTGCTTTAATATTTTTATCGTTTGCTGTAGTCTACTGGCTTTGAGTAGAAATATAATGAACCCAGGCATTACTGTACTTGGCCTACTTAACTAACCTACCTAACACGACTCTGCTGCCTCTCTTACCGTACCGTGCCTAGAACTGAATCGTTGGTTTTTCTTATCACTCATTTTATTTTCTCTAGTATTCTCCGCAGCCCATCCTCAAAGACACACAGTCTACGCTTTTACTCTTGCCTCACTGGCCCAAGTCCCCGAGCCATATAATAGTGCATTCCATATTAAAGTTTTCAGTTTTTTTCAACTCCAGCCTTTTTTGTGAACGCTTCCTTACCCAATGCAATAATTTTTATTTTCCCACTAATCTGCCCACACTCCTCCAAAATACCTCCTAAGTAGCTGTAACTGTTTTAATATGTCCCTCAATTTTAATTTTTCTCTTAGTCCGGTGGTTATTTGTGGCTTCAACGGGAGTGCAGCTTCGAAAATGAATTCATTATCATACTTATTCAGTGTGATATGACGACTTAATTTTCCTACATGCACCTTCAAGGGTTGTCAACAGCTTGTTCTTGATCGAGTTCGTCCCGATGTTCGTCCCGATGTTTGTCCCGCATTCAAGAAATTTTCGAATTCCCATGGTCCACTTGCACTGATGGCGATTCCCAAACGTTTTACGGTTATGGGCACGATCGTAGATACCTCGCGGTTTTCGGTCGTAGCTATCCTTTTCCTTCGGTGATTTAATGCCACCTATCAGGTGTTCCTATCGATTGCATCGATCAACGCGGTGTGTTGTTTTTTTTTTAAGGGAAGGACGCTGACTAAGCCATTACAGGGCGGAAGGGCGGGGTGGCCACTGAGGTTGAGGTCAAGGTGATTGATATTAAGTGTCTCAATGAAAAAGTGGTTCCTTTACTCCGAGCGAACATTTGCGTACATCATTTTAAAATGATTTATTGCGCGGTGCCCAGCGACATAGGACCAGTTGTATTGTCTGAAACCTTTTTACTGCTCAAAGGAACTAGAAAATTCAGAAACCGTTCAAAATCATCTGTCCGAACTTAGGGGAAAAGTGTCTAGAATGAATACTTCAGTAAAATTCTGCTGAATTGAACATCGAATATCAAAATGGCCTCATCAGCACGTGCACTTCTTATGGGTCAAATCTTAGCTATTTATCTCTCGGAGAACGTAGTGAATGCATCCGTTAATTCGATAGATGCCGTGGAAAGTTTAAAAAGATCTCCATCAGATGTGACTTGCAGTTGTAAAGGAAATGCGGATTGTGTGAAACTCACGCAGAGTCTGGTATTCATAATCTCTCCTATGTCTTCAAGGCGTTCGAAATAATTTATTTTGGGGCTGTGGCCATGGCAAAGGGGATTAGTAATTTGAATAGCGTGGCCAACAAGTTGCATTGGTGTCAGCGGGAGAAAACATTAAGCTGGTCAAAAGTGAAAGTTCCTTGTCGTTCATTAACTATTTGACTGAACTATATTTAAAGCTCATCAGTGGAACATTTCCTTAAATATTTTGCTCTTTTAAAATTAAGTTTTTGGGAAAATGTAATTTACGGGTAGTTTACCTGATGATAAAGTGAGCATTCAAATAAATGTCTCCAAAATCTTAGGAAACGTTTATCGATTAATTGTCGAAAAAAGACGTGTAATTATGAATACGTGGAGAACGTGAACATGAGACATCATCTTGCCAATGCCTTGTTTTCAAATACGGCGGAAACCTCCTCACAGTAATTCATGCAAGTCTTTTTTCGTGTCGTTCTCCCCGCGGGGCTTTTATCAAAAATGTTATGGTGACAGCTACTTCACACAAGAATCCTAGTGCAAACTGCTTGATAAAATTGTAAATTATCCCAAATTCAAAGAAAGAACCCATAGGCTTTTCCTTGCTCCTATTTGCCGAGATAACGTTTATAGCGCCTTAATTTTTTTCTAATATTAGTCGTACATACAAGAAATAAAAAAGTGGCCTCTTCTGGATGCACTGAAAAAATGTTTTCTTTTCAGAAGACGTGAATCATTCCACCTCCTTATCTTACTTCTTTCTTTCTTTCTCTCTCTCTCATTCAAGTTGCGCGTTATCTACTAAGTGGAGTGATTTTTTCAGTAAACTACTTGGTGTTCGTTCTTCCTTCTTAGCTGAAATAATTTCCTTTTTGGAAGGGTTTTTCCATTGTTAACTCTCGCGCGAAAAGAGCGCTCCTGTTCGTTTTATTTCTTAGTGATGTTTCGTTTCCACACACTATCGCCTGAATCTTCAGATTTTGTAGAAATTTAAGTGATTTAGCCTCATTTCTAGAACAAACACAAGAATAGAGGAAACTTCGTAAAGAATGTTGTGGGACTAAAAACAGTGGTGATACTCGTATTTCTTCCTAGAGTGAATTCCCCCAGACCGTGAGCCTTAAATTCCGTGAGGGTCTGTTATGGCATGCAGGTAGCAACCCGAAATCCACGTTGTCTTCGTAATGCGAGTCGCTGATCTAAAGAGTCGGCAAATGCCACCTAATAACACAAAAGTATTGGAGAGAAATATTGTACTAACTGCGGTCTATTTTCGATGTGCTGGGGACTGATACGCACCGCGGGCCATATTTGATTCTCTCCCCTTTTTGATTTGATTCTCAGGTCCCTCGATCCACCCAGAGGGTGACTGTCGAGGAATCGTATCGAATCGTTAGGAGCTAATGATTGCGTGCTTTGTATTGACAAATAATGTGTGCAATTAACCCTTTTATCTGGTATTGTACGAATTACCCAAAAGTAAATATCTTTTCATTGAAGGTCACTTTCGATCCCTTTAATGCGATTTAATTCAGTTACGGTCCGCAGGGCAGAATAAGTTCCCATTTCCCTGACATAGCGTCACCGTATGCGACCTCTCATTACCTGCAAACGCAAGAAGTGGGAGAATAGTAAAGAAGTATGTAACTGATGCACATGAGTATTGTAAACTAGGTGGCGGAGGAGAATAGGGCATGACGTCAGTTCAATTGTAATTCATCTTTTTTATGGCTTAAAAGAACCGATTGTCATCACACTAAAATTGTTTTTAAATCTTCCTCCTCCATCCTTCACCCAGCGTTTCATGAAATGCGGTGGTGCAAAGACTCAATGGGTATTAACTAGGTGGCAGGTACCGTGAAGTCGCTTCAGTTCAGCTTTGAGTTTTCTCTTGCGGAGGTTAGTGAAGTGTGGCACTAAGCCGTTCCAATCGCATTCCGGCTAACGTGTTCATTACGTCATGGGATAATATTCGGGTGCTCCGAACCACGGTTTACCACCTGCGCGTGACGTAATTTTATGGACGAGCTTGACTTCTGCGCAACCGACTTCATCGCAAGAAAACACCAGGCTCCAATGTTATCATAGCGCGGTATTACAATCGCCGCTTGATGTGTCAATCTACGTTGCGTCTGCACGAAGCGGTGACTACTCATGTCTTCTTATTATTGTGACATAGATGTTCGATCGTCTCGCTCGACAATTGTCTAGATCCTGCGAGAATTTATCAGTTCAGTCTTCCTTCATGTTTACTTCGTAAGTACGTTCGTGTGCAGGATACCTTAGTCTTAATAATGATAACAATTTACGGCAGTGTATTTTTGCAGGTATTAATAAGTGGGGCAACCGTCAGTTTTTATGAAGCTTTTGCAAATTTACAAATGCAATCATTTAAAAGGTATGTTTCGTATGTGCATTAGATTCTAGAATTTTTTTGTCGTTCCTATTTATTAAGTTACATTTAAAGCATTTCGGGAACATTTCTGCAATAAATGCTGTACTACGAAAGAAAATTAGTGAAAACGTGATGTAATGATCCTTTTTTGCAAAAAACATTTCTGTTTTAGATTCTTTGCGCCGATTTAAGTGATGGTTTTTGGCACCTTAGACCTTAAGGTAATATCTTCTGCGAAATATGAGAAAACTTCTACCCTTTCTAATTGAGGATTTTCCGGCAAATGAACATTTTCTCGGTTTATGTATCATCCCATGTTAGGGTGTCCTGCTTGGCGATTATAATGTAAAAATCTCTACTGGTGAACTATTGCAAAGTACTGTGGACACTTGGAGATGTAATGGAGTTGGTGTTTGATAGCGTTGCATTTTTTAATGAATTCTGATAAAAATCTTTTAAAAACCAAAACCGCCACTTAAGTTGTACGATTTAAAAATTCCTTTTCATTTCGGCCATCTTGGTTTCATTGCTGTCATTATCATAGATTCGTACGTGGTGCTGCGTATCTCAGGAAAAATCACCCACTAATTCCATATACCCTTATAACCTATTGTCTCCGTCAGCCACCATTCCAAACCCCTCTCTTTCTCTCGTCATCAACCGACATATATCCCACTAAGTCTTCTACTTCGTTTTATTACCTCTCTTCTTCCCTCTTCCAAATTTATTTTCTCGAAAATTGTGTGTGAAATTTTCTACTTTCTCCATCTAAGGTACCTAATGGCATTGTTGATGCGTCGAAATATAGTAGTGTGCATATCCAGTCGGTGTCATTTCCTCTCTACTAGGTTTTCGTTGGAAGCTAAATGAGGTCTTATTGCCAAGTTCTGGGTGAGCCTTACCATGTCCTATCAACATTTGGGATGATTACTGAAGAAACAACTCATCCCCAAGAGTTTTAGGTGAAATAAATGAGAACCTGCCGAAAAACGTCGACAGATATCCGGGCGGAGGATATATTTCCTCGATTCCATGATGGTATAACGAGTTAGCAGTTGTAGCGAAGCGGATTCAGAATGAAAACTTTTAATATTTTTGGTTTACAATAGTTGACGTACATATAAATTGAAAATTAACTCTTGGGAAAGTTAAAAAACGCTCATTATAATCGTTTTTATCGCCATCAGTCGGAAATCATAGGAATGACTTTGTGAGGCTCCTTCGCCAGCGTGGAACTCGTGTCTTCCTACTCAGTATGTCCCATCACACGTTTTATTCGCGGTATCTCTTCATTCCCACCTCATTTTCCTCCATTATTGTGTTAAACAAGCTGTTGTTCCTGAATACACATCTCTAATCCCAGTGCTTGCTAGAGTGAGACTAGCGTCTCCCGGGAGGCGCAGTTGCTTGCCAAGGGCGTCATGATTTATAAGCAATCAAGCAGTCTAACTTGCAATGTATGCGCATATCGAATCAGAGGCGCAAAAAAAAATTAAATTATTCAGGGATTGCACACGCCCACAGTTTCGGTGGTGACTGGATCGTGAATTCAGGGGAATTTAGAGAATTTGAAAACTCGAGAAAAGTCGGGAAAATTTTCTGAACATTCATCCAAAACCAAGAGTTTCCATGGAAAACACAGTTATCCTCCACAAATTCCAATGAAAGAATATTTTTATAAATACCCTGAACAATGTGATGATCGCCTCATATACTGTAGTAAATATTTTTTGTTCTAGGCCATTTATGTGTGATGCTAACATTACTCATACGTAAAAGGATATGGTAATACTACTGAAGATTGTCATTGGCACACTTATGCTCCTAAGCGCTTACAAAAGTTTCGGTGGTAGTAGTATACGGCCTACTGTTGTAAGATACGAAGTCATGAATCGCTTTTAATTTTTTTTAAATTCGCTCAGTGAAGGGATATTTTTATTTTATATATCTTAGCTCCCTACTGCCATTTGTGCATCCCATACTACACTAATTACCCTGCGAAAGACCTTGTGAAATGACAATTGATTATCTCTGGCGATAGACTAAGTGTAGTTTAATCGTGCATGGAAGAAAGAGATTTTTTAATAAGATCTGAGGGTATCATAGCTCAGGAAAATTTGGAAAAAAAATATATTTGTGCAAATGTATTTGGGACGCAATGCATTATCCTTCTCAAATACTCCACGGAGCCCCTTTTACATTTTCCCTTTTAGCTCGTATTCCACATCGGTTCCGGTCGATGTACTCCATTGCCACCACCGTCGACTTTTCTCAACGTTAAAAAAAATATGAATTGCAGTAATGGCGTACGTAAACGATGTAGACAGATTTTCTCGAGACCCTTGCATTTTTTTGTTCCTAGCTCGTTTTGCTTTTAGCGGAAAACCACCGTTTTGTTTATGCTGCTCTCCTGTTCAGAATTTGCTTTTTCCATTACTCATGATTTTCTCTCGCCAGGAAAGGAAATCCTTTTAGTTTCTAGCTTCTTGATTTCTCAATTTCGTATTCGTGCCGTCCACTTTATTCTCGCCGCAGACCATTATCTTGTTGATTTTTCGTTTTGTTTACAAGAAGAGGGTAGAGGTAGGTAAGAGTCACATCGCTTTGTCACATAGTCGACGGAGATCAGCGGTGGAAATGCCGACCGGAGTTAAAACGTCCGCTCGAGCAATACGCGCCGATCCGGGTGGTGCGAACCAGATAGTACCGTGGTTTGCTTTCCCTCTCTCCACCCCAAACCCCTACTGCTGCGGTGTGCTCGCCGACGCGACGGATGGATTACCCTACTGACTAAGAGTTTCCCGAGCCCGATTCATATATCCATCGCGCATAGCTCGGTTTGG
Organism: Hetaerina titia; assembly: GCA_037158775.1. Taxonomy (NCBI): domain Eukaryota; kingdom Metazoa; phylum Arthropoda; class Insecta; order Odonata; family Calopterygidae; genus Hetaerina; species Hetaerina titia. The sequence goes on from CM073775.1 coordinate 52,871,207, forward strand.
CGTACCGGCGTCAGCCGCGGTCTTTTACGACGGGTCCCCCTCCACCTCTCGTCCGCGGCCACACCCTCGACCCCGTCCCCCTCACTCTCTTGTAGATTGCAGTGCCCGAGGGCAGTAAATCGCTCAGGTTATTTTCGTATCCGCCGGTCGGCCGTCTCCTTTATATGTATTCCCGTGGCATTTTAATTTCTGAGTCCGGACATCCCCCTCCCCTGTTTTTCCTCTCCCCCCGTCTCGGATGTGTGACGGGAGTGCGTCCCGACAGCGTCCCCCCTTCTCCCCTTAGAGCTAGAGGTTCTCCTTGATTCGCGCTGTGGGGTTGAGAGGGGCGTGTTTGAATGGGAATTGTTGGGAGTATTTTAACGCCGCGTCCATATAAATTGTGCGCCTCGGCTCGTTTCCCGGTGGAGTGATTACACGTTCAGGCACGTCTCCTGCGTCATGCGCAGTCGGACGGGTATTTTTGATTTAAGGGAAATCCTCGTCGATGCGATTCCACGTTAATTACCTCTGGTGCACTTTTTTGGTGGGATTTTAGAAGGTGTGTTGATGTAAGATATGGCTTGCAAACGACTGGTGTGAAACCTGTTGAAAATTACCCGGCTTCTCGTTTCAGTCGAGAGTATCACTTTTGAACTTAGTGTGTACATTAAGCGGCGTTGCTCTTTCTAAACCCGTGTGCGAGTGAACCTTAGCACATTCACCGGACGAGAATTTCTTGCTTTCGAGCCACGTCGGTTGTTAATTAATCCCATTGGCACACAACGTTTAGATCCAGAAACACTTCAGTCCTAAATTTTTCGAGACTAGAGGCTTTCGAAAGCAACTTCGACAGAGTTGGACGCATTGTAAGGTTTCTGAGAGGAAAATTTCGTTTTCACGAAAATGAAGCTCTCATAATCACTTGCAGGGTGCGAATAACCCGTTAAATATTTCATTCACCATACTGATTCTTCCCTTGAGACGAACGGAAACTTCTCTAGGAAATTCCACCGCTGCTGGAATATTGCCTAACTGTGGAACACCTTCACTCTTCTTTCGTTAATCACCCACGTTTATCCTCTAACCATTGTGAGACATTGCCCGTGTTAATGAAATAGTACCCACGGAATGTTTTGTACGTTAGTTGAATTAGTAATTTTATTTTAAGGAACGGAAAAGTGCGTTACCTTTTTTATCATTGAATGCTTGATTTTTATATTTACATTCACACCGTTTCCCGCAAGCCACCGCCAAAGTGTGCGTGGCAGAAGGTGACCGAGACAATGAATTATATCAAGTGTGGCTTGGATGTAGATTAGCGATAAATATTTAAATGTTGGATAAAAAGCTGTCACACTCACTGAGGTAGCTCACTTGTGTAAAATATTTCTTTATGCATGTGTGGTTTTTTTTAATGGATTTGATGTTTTCTACGTCATCGTCTAGAGGATGTATGTAATTTCTAACCTAAGTTGCAGTCAGTGATATACTGATCAACTTATATTGTTGCATAAAAAATGTTCAAGGTTGAAATTGACAAACTTGAAGTGTGTCCATTGAGATATTTCAAACCATCTAAATGAGCCTTTTCGACTTCTGTCATCAAATTACTGTATACATAAAAAAACAAAAAAATTCTACCTCTTACTACATCCTTTTACTTTAACATTTAGCCGTTCCATTTATATTTTAAATGTATATTATTACAGTTAAATCACTTTCACACGTAATTATTGTTCATATGTTCCACTAGGTGCTCGCAGTTTTAACGCTCTACGTCGCTCCATTGATGTTGCCACTGATTTTAGCGAGTTTATTTTTAATGCCGCCGATAGCATCGGTTGTTCTCTGTATTCACTGCAGTCGTGTTTGCGGCTTACCATGGTCGTACCGGCTCATGCCTTAGATTTGCGGTAGACAAGAGTTGAGGCTAATCGGGCGCAGTATTGAGTTTCACATATATGCGGAAATAAGAGTCGGGTGGCTGCGTATTTCACATAGGATTATTTTGCTTGGAATACTTCTTGAATACACCGCTGAACTTGTCGTGTTCGACGTGATAACCTTATTATTATTTTCATGCATGTGAACATAGTGACGTTACATTTTATATTGATTGACTAGAAGTATTTTGAAAGTAATTGGACATTTACCGATGTGCGGTAGTGTCTGGAGGACCATATTGAAAGGGACCCAAGACAAGAAGGACTAAAGAGGAAGGCCAGAGATGAATTTCGAGAGGTGGGTGTTAGCTCAAGTGTACTATGAAGGAATGAAGGCCTGCAGGGAATCAATCCCCGTATCGATAGCTCACGATTGCAATGGAATTGCGTATCATTTCTTACGCAGATCTTGTTTTACATCGCGTAAGAGCAAATAAATGGAAACAGTGTGTTGTATATTTCTCCGCGCTCGAATCCGGGCGGCGGTAATAATAATCGTCACAGGTGTCAGTGCATGGCATTTTCTCAGGCATGTGGACTCCCTTGCAACGCCATTGAAGAGCACGAAGGCGGCGTGGGAGAGAAACCCGTGCGAAATGCACGAACTCCCGCCGCCGTGGGAAGCCAGCTCATCGCATATCCTCCGCCGCGTTCGCTTTTTAATTTCTGTCTGGCTCCCTGTTCTTAGTTTGCCAGCCGTAACTTCAATTTCTTCTTTTAATATTTCAAGTTATAGACCTCTTCGAGGCCGCGTCACTATGACCAAGATTCCATATCGTATTTCGTTCTCTCCGACTGGTATTTTACTTCAAATGTTGCGTACTTTCGCACACTAAGACTCATGTCAAATCGCATTCGCTAACTTAGGAGACCTTGTTGTTTTCCGAGGTGTTCAGAAATTAATCTTAAATGTCGCTTGTTTGGAGACTCCGATTATCAAAATTATTTTTTTATTATGTTGGTATACATGCCCCTAAAGTATGACAAGATTTTCAGCTGTATTCATTGTTTACGTTGCCTGTGGCAGCCGCAAAGGTTAGACGTGTTTTATGAGCTTGGCGATTTTCCTTTGTTAAAAAAAATGGATCGAAGAATTTGTATCAAGCCTTAGTTTCGACGTCACATCCGTAAACCCATGTGTGGTCACCTGTCATGATACGTTTCAGTAATTCTGCATCGTCGTTGACTTCATTTAGGTACAAATTTTGCTGTCACGCGTTTCATACCCAAAACATTCGAAAATATTTCATGGCATTGACCAATCGACATTCCAACACCATCAGCGACTTCTCTGATTGTGATTCGGCGGTCATTTATAACCATTTCTTACACTTTTTCCATGTTTTCATCGATTGTTGATGTGCTGGGGGTCCTGGGCGTTCGTCATCTTCGACGTCTTCACGGCCATCTTGGAAACGCTTATACCGCTCGTAAACTCTTGTTTTACTCTTAGCAGACTCACCATAGGCCTTTGTTAACATTTCACACACTTTGTTACGCTTAATTTAATTTTTTATGCAAAATTTGATACAAATTCTTTGATCCAATTTGTTTAACAAACCCAAATCGCCGAGTTAAAAAAAACACGTCTAACCTTAGTGGCTGCCACCGAAAGGTAAAAAATGAATATAGCTAAAAAAATTATCATACTCTAGGGGCATGTCTGCCAACAAAATGAAAAAAAATTGACAAAAGGACTCTCAAAACCCGCGAAATTAAAAAATTCCCGTTATTTTCTGAAAACAACTCGTACTTCTTTACGCTTCCGAAGGACTTGTTATTCTTCCCGCTTCAGTATTAAATTTTTTTCCGTCTCACTCTTATATGACTTTCCTTGTGGCGTCCTTTCGCACGATACGGCTCGTATAAAATCCCATACGACGACTTGGAAGAACTTGCGGCAATGGTTTATAGTTTTTTTTTCGTTGTAAAAGCGAGAGCATTCCTCCTAGTAGATAATTTAAATGTCTGTGGAATCTGTTCTCTGGTTCAACTGATGTCTGCGTGATATTATTGCCCTGTATTTCTGTATTTGAAAGGATAGAGAAGGAGAGAGAGGATGATTGGAATGCTAATAGATCTACGGAAAGGGAAAAGTTATGTTCAGATGAAGATAAAGGGGGTCAGGATGGAAAGAAGTCCAGCTGAAGCCTGCCGAAAGGCAGATTCAAAAGAGAAATAGAGTGCCTTGTATTGTCTCCTCGGCAATCACTTCGCTCTGCGCGGCTTCCTTGTTATTAACTGTCACGGTTTCACGCCACTCTCCTTTCTAATTGGTAATTGCATACAGCCCTTTAAGGGAAGAACAGAGTCTACCCTAATCACGTCCACGTATGATTGTAATACGATTTCAGTAAAATTCTAAGTGCGAGTCATAGTTGGATACGAAGCTGAACGGAATCTTAGCCCGTGTGACAAGGCCTTCAGGGGATGTACGTCGGCCTATTCGGTCGGCCGTCGCAAAAGCAACACAATGCTCTCGCCTTTGAAGGGTGGCTCTCGGAGTTTATCGCCTCCCTCCGATCACGTATCCCGTCATCAGCTTCCAACTGTTCGTCTCACCGTTCACCCTCTCCCCTTAGATTATTCGTGATATACACGTACTTAACATGCTTTTTCCCTCTGTCTTTTTCCGAAAAATCTTCCTAATTCTCACCTCTGGCGAACGTGCGTCCTTCAGTTTCGCCAACCTCATGGTACTCCCAATGAGTTCTTTTATCTTCTGCAGACGATGAGAAAATCGTAAGGAAGCTGTGATCGTCCTCCTAGCTAGGTTTCGTGGTGAAAGCAGGCAATATATAGCCCTAGATTTATGAGTAGCTTGAACAAATTTCAAGAAACTGCGGGAGATGCCGCAACAGTAACTTTAACGGAGTCATCCGCTATGTGTGCATTATAATGCAACAATTTCAGAGAGTAAAAATCATTTGCCTTGACCGGGATTCGGACTCAGATCCCTCGATATCCGGCCGAGTGCTTTAACTAGAGTGTAAGAAAAAAAGTAAAAAGTAAGAGTGCAAAAAAGTAAAATCTCAGTGTGTAAGAGGACGTCTCGGTAGCTTAATTGGTTGAAGCACTCGGCCGGATATCGAGGGATCCGGGTTCGAATCCCGGTCAAGGCGAATGATTTTTACTATCTGAAATTGTTGCATTATAATGAGTAGCTTGAAGCTTCTGTGTTATGCATTCTGTATAAATGCTTTTTTCTAAGAGATATCTGGTTAATTTCCTGAGCGTTTCCAAAAAGTCTCTTGGCGACGAAATTCGAGAAGCGTAGCTTTTCAACTTCCTAAACAGTGCAATATTTAAACAAAAGTTTAATGTCTGTTTGGATGAATGTATATCGGCTAATTGGATTCTGTGTTTTGAAAAGAATTTCAAAAATTAATTCTGCACATTGCTCAAGTCGGTGCTTCTGTTGTGGAATCTCATCTCTGTAAATAAAAATAAAATATTGAATATTCCACGCAGTTTATTATAATGATCTGACGACTTTCGATGCTGATACATAATCTTCATAAGGCTACAGTGACCATTTAGGTCACTGTGACCACATAATGATGATGAGTTACCATCGAAACCGGTCAGGCCATTATCATAAATTGTGTGGAATATTAAAGAATTTTTTTTTACTATTCAAAGTGGAATTTTCGGTATCACTTTAAATTAATGTCTTAATATGAAATAAATTTGAAAGTTGAGCAACCCGTAGTGAGTCTGCTTTCGGCCTTCTCGGAGGAAAAGTGAAAAATGCCCCTTGAGTTCCTGCTCTTGTAAGTGTACATAGTACGTATCTTAGCCCGCTCACCCCTTATATGTCAAGGAGGCTATTAATTCATCAGGACACAAAGTAGTTATTAGTATTTTGTACAATTTTCTTTTGTGGTAGTTGTAATTATCATGCGTGAAGTTTTCCAACGTTGTCATCCCGAACTGTTCGAGGATTAAGTGATTCCTTTATGTTGGTTTGTTCGGCAAAATATTTTCCTTCATCTTTTGGTTGTGGTCTCCCCAACCTATATCACGTGGGATTAGACTTATTCCCTCTCTGTGAGCATTGCACTCATTCGATTGGTATTTACCGAAATGGGCATCGTTTGCTGAGGCATGGTGATAGGCGTAGATTTGAGACTTTTGAGATGTGGTTGTGGAGAAGGTAAAACGGACGGAAAGGAGCACAAACGAGGAAGTACGGTGGAGGAGGAGAGAGAGAATTGTTGAGAGAGGTCCAAAGGAGGCAGGAAATATGGACGGAGGGCATTTTTATTGGTGATGGAATGTTGAACAGAGATAAGAGGGGAGAGCGTTAGGCAAGCGATATAGGGAGGGGAAAAGGATGGACACGTTGGATAGAATTAAGGGCGGTAGAAGTTATGCGGAATTGAAGAATGGTTTATGGTGAGTGTAGGGTGTCAACTCGTGCCTTGTTAGGCGAGGCTTAGAAATGTAGTGGTACTTTCTTGTCTGTCGATAAAAAACCTAACCTTAAACGTTAAGACTAACTAATTACAATGACGGTAATGGCAACTGTCGGCATTGAAATATTTCGCCTCCCGTTACCTTCTTTGTTCGAATTAAATATTATTCTGACCAGAAAAGAAATATCTTTTTGTTTAGAAATTCATGTGTTGAAATTAAACAAAATCTGAATATCCGCGATTTCATAGCTTTTTTTTCTTATTGATCCGAATCTTACCGAACCAAGACGACATCCTGCGCCTTATGCAACGGTCAAGGCATTCCGCCTCGGCGTGATTGATGGAATCGCTTCCTCCAATGCGTGCTCAAGCAACGACTTCGGCGTTAATGTATTCGTCCTCGTACGACTTCCCCGAAAGTGAGCCCCGAGTACTTATGGCTTGGTTTACTTCATGTGGAAATGATGTATTCATGGGCGTCAAAATTTGGCACTTGCAACTTTCCATTCCCACCCATTACCACAACGGTTCTTTCAGTTTCCCTTAGCTCACATGCCGAGAACACTCCCTGTACTCACCGACCATTTGTGCATGGCTGCGATTTTCCGTTTTAGAAAAGTGTTTGGTCGCATTAGGTTTAAACGTCGAGTTTATTTTCCAAAATCGAAGATATTTATGTCTCGTAGTGGGCCTACTAAATGTTCATTTTTAATTTTATGATCGCGAATTAATTTCGCAAACGGAAAAATAATGTAGGCATGACCGTTGTATAATCGTAAAATTCCACTCCAATTGTTAATAAATAAACTACTTCACTTCTTTTACACTTAAGTCCCTTAAGACTATCTGCAAATGCACTTTGTACAAAATAGTCGTACTTACTGATTTCGATGGGGACGCGTCAGAAAGTTTGCCTAGGAATTCTTTGTTTGTATTTGTTCATTCATTTAGTCTCGGAAATAACACATTGGGCTTTTTATTGTGGCTATATGGTTTTTTTTATTATTGTAGTACCCTAACCTATAGATTTTTCGAGATTTTAAAATATTAGAAAGTCTGGTTTGGATATTTATGCTCGGAAGACTCGCACAAATGTTATTTTTCTGGAGCGAGCATTTATTGGCGTCATTAAAGAATAGGTTTTATTGTTTTCACGGTTCAGGAACCTTAATAACCGAATTTAAAAACTAAAAGTGGATGTGAAAATTGAGAATAATAAAGTTTTTCCCAGGACAACATGAACTTAAGTTGACGAGTTTATGGTAAATAGCTTAATTGCACTTTATCTTGTCTTTTTCGATTCCCTTGATGTTTAACATAATCCAAGAGTTCAGTTCTGTCTTTAACTATGATATTAATTGCATTTTCTTCGTTTTACGGAGTGTGTAAAAACGACCGCCTTTCAGGTGATTCATTAATTGCATGCCGGGGTCGTTGTCTTTCCGTATTACTTCAGTTTGCTTAATGGAGTCGAGTTGTGTTTTAAGACAGTGCTTTCTCTCTCCTCACCCGCATCTTGTTTCGCAATGCTCTCTGTAATTCCTCCTGACATTTCCTCATTCCTAACTCCCGAGCATTTGTAATGACCTGATGAATTTTCGACGCATTGTTGGCATCTCGTTGCTCCGTCGTCTTGACTCGGAGGTGGCGCACGCCGACTCCGTTAAGTGTTTGTATGAGTGTTAGTGTCTTTGCCTTGCCGTCTCCACCGAGGGGAGGAGGGCACCGAAGGCCCCGTGGGAAAGAGTGCGCGCGCGCTCTCTGTCCGCTCCTTCAGTCGGACGATTCTCCGAGGAAGGGAGGTCGTAGTCCCACGATGGACCACACGTCATGAAGTACGAGGTGTCCACGCCATACGACCAAATGAGCAGTGGCCATCTCCCTTCTGATCTTCCGTAATGACAAGCACGTTTATTTACGACAATCTGAGACATAGTTGTAGCCGATACCTGTGGAATTTCTTTTATTTGTAAAGTAATACAATGTACGCCTACATGGTATCTTTCAGGCCATCGGTAGGGTGTGTGGCAGGGGTTGATTCAACACCAGGAACATAAAAAATGAAGTATGATTAAACTCTTACTCTCTCTTACCTCTCTCGCACACACAGGTTCATTTGTTTGTCATGGTATTAGAGTAATTCGGACAATTAATTGGGTATGCCTGTACAATACCTTGTAGTAAATAATGAGGTAGGGACTCTGGTGCGATCAGTAATTGACCCATTATTTTTAGACATGCGCCAATCTTTGGCCTTGTTAACTTTTTCATGTAATATTTGCAATGAGTAATACACTTTCTGGGTTCTCAGTCGCATTAAAAGTATTCGAAAGACAAGGTAAAATAATCTGTATTCCTTTGAGTAATCAATCATCAGTTTATCAGTCATCAATGTATCCTAACTGCTAATTCATACTTCGTGAATAAGGATTTAAAGGTCCAATGATGAGTTTAGTAAAAGGCCGTGATAAAAACCATTTATTTTTCTCCGCCTGACTCATAAACTTTGACTGCGCGTTTTGAAACGAGTAATTCTTCAAGTTATTGCGCTCTGCGGTTTGATTTTAGGGGACTATTTATTGCGGCGGCCAATAAGCAATCCGAGTGCCAAAGAAAACTGCATTCAAGTCATCCGGTAACAAAAAAGAAAGATATAAGCTTTGAGATCCCTAAAACTGATTTTATGGCGGCCAATAAACGTTTATTGCCGAAGTACCGTAAGTAATATCAGATGGAGCTCACTAAAAGACTCCACTGACTTGACAAATGGATATATAATTGTACGCTTTTCGTCACTTGTTCCGAGGTAAATCGTAATGTTGGTGCCGAGATGTTTTCTTTGGATCGATTATAATCATTGATCATTCGTAAGGTTGTAGGACGACCTTGCCGTGAAAGGCAAGAATTCGCTAGATGATAAAGGCTTGACGGACTTAACACATGGATGGAAAACTAAATCCGGTTTGGCCAACCGGTAATTCACAATGCGATCTCGCCTACGGCCAACTTACTGACACAACTGGTCGAAAGGCATTCGTTTCATGTTTGTTGTCATTGATTTTCTATATATGAATGGTTCTTGCTGGCTCCGTGTACACAAAAACACATCACTAGCGTATAGGATTGCTGTTAATTCCGTTTAATAAAAAGAAATCAAGTAGATGGAGTCTATTTTTACAGCAGAAAAACGATTACATCCCATATTTCCATCGTGCCCTCGTCCCTCTCCCTGCACTACTCTAGTGTAAGAAATTGATTTAATTCCTTTTTGGAGACATACTTGTATGTTTGTGGAATTATTCTGTTGGGAGGATGTTTTTTAAAGTTTTTTTCTCGATTGGCGTGATTGAAAACATTCACTGTTACTTTTGCGAGTAAATATTCCGCTCTTTTAAATGGCTTCCCTGGAAAATGCATCATGTAAAACTCACGCATTTACCCTTTAACAGCTGAAAACGGAATTTGCACCAGTAGCCTGGAGCAGGACAGAAATTAAATTCTCTCTAACTTCCCTAGACTAAATATTTTCTACCATTTCAAAATGAAGTAGACGGTGAAAGGAAGAGGCGTGCGCTGATATTTTAAAATGCAGTCACTCGTTGAAATTATGAAAATAGTCTTCCGCGTACATTCCAGATGATGACCTTGTGCGTATATATTTAGATTGCCGTGCCAATTCAATGTATGATTCCGTTTGAAAAAAAAAATTGAAATGGATTTCTTCGAATTTCAGGTCGAAACAGTGGACCGAATCAGTAAACTGTAGTTAAAAAGTCCTGCGGACAAAAGCTTCTTTTCATCCCGGCAGTGTCCTCGACACTCCCCCGGTGAGATGGTTATATTAAAATTTTGATGCATGCCGAAAATTGTTCCGGGAATGCCTTGAACCCCTCAATTTGATTTCGTCAAAAGAACAAGCGTTGAATTGTTGGCGTCGAGGCCCTTTCGAGGAAATCTCCGGCCGGGATTTCTGGCTTCCGAGAACGCCTCTGCAAGTACGTGTATCGCTCAAAAGGTCAATTTTACGTCGACACAAGTTTCCCCAAAGAAGCCACCCGACCTTTTTCGCAAACCTGATAATTTTCTCCACTTTAGCAAGTACCTTCGTTGTCTGTCTCAATTGGGCGTCGTCTCTCACCCTGAGTCCACCCCCCGGCGTCAATGTTTGCGCTCCCGTTATCTTATTTTTGCAAGTTGATTAAGTTCTTTTCTCCTCGGTACCGTATCAAGTTTGCACGAACTACCGTAAATCTCACCCAACCAGAGCGTGAATGATAGAAATGGATCGGACAGCAAAGTCATTCTTTCCCGCCGGAGATAATTGGTGTTAAACAGAGTAAAATCACTTTCATGGCATTTTGGTTTTGGTAGCAGTTTTCTGCTTGAGCAGGAGGATTTTGGTACTTCGGTATCATCTACGTTATTTATTAGGCAAATCTGACAGTGATGACAGTAATAAAGGGATGCACTGACGAAAAGATATGTTCAATGATTAGTTTTTCTCTCGTACCAGTCAAAATCACAACATAACAGACGATTCACAAACAAATTAGTAAGTGCTAACATCATCTCTGCAGAATTTTTCCTTCGCATTTTCATTGCGTGTATTGAAAGAGTGACAAAGCAATACCAGTCTTCCGTCACTGGTTTTATCCTCTGTTTTTATGAATCCCAACAGCCCTTGCCACACGTCTTCCTGGTGTTTCGCAAAGTACGAGGCGTGTTCATAAAGTAAGGCCCGTTTGGTCACAGGAAAAAATATACTCATATGAAACACATTTTATTGGCACTTTTAGTTAGCTACAAACCTACTTCACTTATCTACATAATCGCCGTTCACTTCTAAGCATTTTTCGTACCGCTGCACCACCCCTCTGCATAAAAACTCTCCGCCTGAGGGTTGAACCAATCGACAACGCCATTCTTGAGTTCCTCTTCGGTTTCGAAACGTTTTCCACCGAACCACTGCTTCAAGTGCAAGAAGAGGCAGTAGTCGCTGGGTGTAAGGTCAGGACTGTACGGTGGGTGGTTTAAAGAGTTCCCAACGACCCAAAAACTCTCGTCCACTGGACATTCTTTGCTCTTTGTGGTGGTCGGTGGGCATTTTCGGTATCCACCTTGCACGCAATGTGTGGTATCCGAGGTTTTCCGTGACAATATTGTAGACAGTAGTGCGTCCAAGTTGAGGAAATTGTTCAGCCAGGCCATTAATTGTCAATCGACGATCACATCGCAGTTTTTGTTCCACTTGCGAAACAATTTCATCGGTCAGAATACTGGGCCTACCACTTCGCTCTTCGTCATGGACATTTGTTCGTCCATTTTTAAAATCACAGCACCATTGTCTAACCTTTCCTTCACTCATAACTGTAGGTTTATAAACTAGGCATAATTCCCGATGAATTTCAGCGGCCGACAATCCTCTTGCATACAAGAATCGTATGACAGAACGCACTTCACAGCTGGCGGGATCAACGATTGTCGCGGACATTGTTGTTTGCATGCACGGACAAGCAAACGACTTCTGAAACAAAACAAATGCTGCTATAGCTTCTCAATGAATCAGTAGATGGCGCTGCAGGAGCAAAACTGTGTTCTGAAGCGCCAATATTTAAATATAAGCAAACGATACTTACTTTAAAAATACGCCTCGTAGTATATACTATATGCGTAGATGTAGTAAAGTGGGACGCATAAATTTAGCTTTCCATAGTTCATTAAAAAAACAGTGGGAAGTAACAATCGAAAAATGACTGTTTTGAATCATTGTCGTTTATCATAGTGATCAAGTTCAATAGTTTTGTGCAACTATAACCATGTTGTAGCTAAGTTCAAATTTTAGTTAATTTTAATGTAGGAGTTTCTCTGACCAGCTCGGAATCGTGAGGAATAGGGGGTTTGTCTCCGCGCACAATGGCGCAAGTAACTGTGGAATTGTTTTGGTCCTGTTTGGGTCAAATTCTCTCTATATCTTAGTGAAAAGGCTGAACAATTGAGGGATATCACGTTCGAAGAAGAGATAAAATTTCTTTACATCTAGCGTGCTAATATCGATGACATTTTCTTCTTTTAAAACCTTATCACCTCTGTAAGTACCTTATCAAGTGATAAATCGGGCTAAAATGATAGCTAAATTTATACCATTTAATATCTACTACAGTTTTCTCTTTTTGTATCTTCCACACCACTCTTGACACCATCGTTTTTTTATTATATATATATATATATAGCGTAAATAAATGCGTAATAAATTATGTGAGTAAAAGATCTATAATTTTACCTTGACAAATTTTGACAAAAATTAATTCTGCAGGACTTCTGGACACGTCGCATGCCCAATAAACTGTCTTACTCCTTGTCGAATGATCGACGATGCTGTCGCTTAAGAATATTTTTTGCTGACGAAAATATTTGCGAGTCCAAACTTTCCTGACTCTGTGAATCTTTGTAACAAATGCTGACCAATTCTTGACTGATCAATTCCTGTCCGAAATGAAGCCATTTCTCTAATGGTTACTCCAGATTTGGTGGGTTCTTACTTCCAAACTAAATAAAAGCGTAATTCACCCACATTTTTGGCTAAAAATGTGTAATTTATTTCTGTGTTTTATTATTGTACATCGCTACGGTGTTGAATGACTGCTGATTGAACCTTGTTTGAAACTTTTGTGAAGTGAGCGGTTTGAAAATAGCATATTTATTTGCTTGAAAATAACGTAGCTTTATATATGCTTGCGAAGGGGGGCGTTATTCGGAAACCAGGCTTTTCTGGGAAATCGCAGGCGGAACTGGAAAAGTAGCTGTAACAAGGAACCTACTCTTCATGTGTGAATTTCACGCTCTAGTGCTTAATATTGAGCGAGCTATAGTCTCGCGTAACAAATCAACCTTTGGGTATTTGCTGTTTGTTGTGTAACATGATTTATCTTTACAATGCAAAAATTTCAGAGGCTAAAAATCATTTGCCTTGAATGATTTTTACACTCGGAAAATTTTTGCATTGTAATGCATATTAGCGGATGACTCCGTCAAAAGTTAATGTCGTGGCATCTCCCGCAGTTTCTTGGAATGATTTATCCTAATCGACTTGAGTGAGCAAAACTAAGTTTCACGATGCTCAAGGCGAAGTTGATATTTTATTAAAATATAATGTTCCGTGTAGGGTGTTACTTGTTTCTTTAACAATATAATGTCGGCTACGCCACATTGTACAAGTACAATACTTGTAGATCCAAAGGCATCCAGGTTGTGTGTAAAGTCGACTTAATTCGATGAAAAAACCGTTGTAGTGTACCTGATTCCATCAGATTACTTTCGCTTTCGATCGACCTTACCAATATCTATCAATAGCGAAATGCAGTAACGAATCGCACACCTCGGCATGGCCTACTTCATGCGGTCAGCCGTGCAGACGCTTGATCGAAGGTTGTCGGTTCAAATTCTGCCACCGTGTCGCGTCCGTACCCTTTACGATAATTGTCGGCTCGTGTTTATTTTGGTGCAGGGTGACCTCCGTATCCGGGGCACTCAAGGACCAGGTTACCGCTATGGGGTCCAGAGACGGCGTTTGCGGGAGAGTTTCATGAACGGGAATGGATCGAATCTTCATAAAACGCCGAGGTTCGAGAAACAGATCGCCGTACGCCAGTCTCTCGTCGGGATTTTAATTACTGGCGGAGGGGCGGGGGGTAGCTTCGTCTCCCGCGTCGGTAATTACACATCTTTCTCTCATTCGTTGGTCACGCAAGTCCATAATCAGGCATGGTTATGCGAGACGCCCGCACGGCTGGCCGTTTGGGAGAATGATATAAAGTTTTAAGAGGTGCTCTTTCTTTTTTTTAATAAATAAATTTCCCACCGAGGCAGTGCGATAATTAAACCCGTGAGAAAGTCTCAGCTGAAAGGTGAGAGGAACTTAGAAGGTGGCGACGACGAATTCTGATGCCATATTTGGTCGAGCGAAGGGTTGGTTGTTGGGCAAGGTCGGCGGTCGAAGCGTTCCGTTTTCTTTCGGCGTCGGCGGCTGAAAGTAATGGTCGGATATATTTTCCGGCACATCCCGAGGGAGAGATAGGGGAGGGACGACATTCAGAATCTTCCTGACGTCACCCCAGTCGGAATGCGGCGTAATGAAATCCATTCTCGTTTCGGGATTGATGGCGGTGTAATAGCGCCGCCATTGTTTGCCCCGGACGACCAAGGTCCACCGTGGACCCGGCGGCGAACTTTCGGTCAAACGAATCTGTTCTTGCGCCGCGAAATATTTATTCTGATAGATTGGACAGCTATTCATTCTTGCTCGTCACGGGTACAACTGGGTAAAGTCAGTGTTGGGGACTGCTGTGACAGAATGTCCTCGGGAAGTTTTTCTTTGCACAGCTGTCCTTTCGGTGGTTAACAGAATTACCCAACTCATTGGTTGCATAACTTGATGACAGCTTGCCAAATAAAGTTAATTCCTCGTTAAATTAAAAACATGTGTGCGTACATGGAAGGTGATGTTGCAATTTAATGTGGTTTGATTAAATTCTCCCGTGATTGATTTCGCTCTTGAGGAGATTCATCAGTTACACATTCCTGCAAAGATCAGCCTGAAAGTGTGTACATCCCATCTATTGGGCACGCAGATGTTAAAAAAAAATTATTGTGCGTACAGCTATCAGTCGATGACTTAACGGTTGAGTTTGGTGGAGTCAGAATTCCATTAGTTTCTATTGTGTGTGAAATCGAACTATATTTTTTAACCTGTGCTACTACCAAGTAACACGTGCCATGCATCTTATTTTGCTTTTACATTTATTAGAGTTTCAGTGTTTTTGTCCTCTCCGACATCGTAACGTTTGCTCTGTTCAAAGTTTTTGAAATTTCCGAGTGGCGTTGCGCAACGCTTAAACATTAATGATGTCTATTGTAGATGGGAAAATACCTTTGTGAGGTATCAAAGACTACACTTCGTTTGAAAGATTTGCTGCTCAGATTGAGTGGAACATTTGCGTTACTGAAAACATGGCTCTTTAATGTACAGTTTAAATTTTCGGATTGCATTTTGATTTCGAAATTGGTGGAATCTTCTATCCGAGAATTGTAAAAATAAAGATTTCTAGTCTTCATTATTCCACGATGATTTTGCAAATCAGTTTTTTCGATGGTTTTTTTTCTTGACGGCATCCTGAGGAAGTTAATAATGCCTATTTCTACGTTAACAATCGAGAGGATTGAGAAAAAAATACGCCCTGAACGCCCTTCACAATGAAAATAAAAACTACCTGAATCCCTTCAATTAGCGGAATGTTCTCCGTGTGCTCTTTTTCATCTTACATGCATTATATAATTTTTCAATTTGTATTTTTTATTATTGTTCGATAGTGCAAATGAATCGTTCAATAAGCTTGATGAGCCTCAAATTCTCGTGCATCACACTGTTTGGAGCGAACCTTTCACACGTCTATGGCTAACTTTTTTTCAAATTCTTTCGATCGCACCAAGTACTTAATTCTTGGCCTTCCTCCCCTGGTGGTCTCCATCAGAATTAATGCTGAGCGGGAAAGTGGTGATGTGAAATACCATGGAGATTAAATTTTAATTTTGGAAAAGCTGAAAAATTCGTTCGTGAGAGTTTTTATTTCTAGAGTTCAGTTCATAATGTACCTCTGCGTTTCGGAATAATTCTAATATCACTCGATAAGGCATAATTCTGTGACGAAGCTTTTGTAGCTTCCTTCGAAAGATCAGTTTTAGCCGTCTCTGCAACAGCAATACATACCCAACTCGTAAATCATCAGGGTTACAACGAGAGAAAAAGGGGGATGATCGACTTCGTCTCTCCCCCTGGATACGCTTCCCAAAGAAAGACGTGGATGTTGGAGGTGAAGGATAATCACGATTTGGAAAAATATTTGTGAAATGATTCCTTGCGGATTGTTTGGTATGTCATCAAAATAATAGTGAAACAGCACGTGGTCAATTTGTCCCAGTCTACTTCCATTTATTGTTTATAGTGCCATTAATGTAGACCATTGAAGTGTCGAATTTCCATCGTAATGTATGCGAGTTTAGGTAAGAGAACGTATTTTTCAGCGCTGGAATATTTGTTAACGATTGCTCATGATGATTTTGTGCCTTTTCAGATTGCGTGACTTTTTTATACGCATATTTTCACTCTAATAAACTGATTAATCATATTTTTCAACGACGGTATCGCGTAGTTAGTAGTATAGTGTGCTTATGGTTCGGCTACCGACCGAAAACCGCTTGTTTGATTACAGGTGACGCTTCCGGACACTCGGCTAAACCCAGACTTTTCGTATTTTTCGGGTGCCGGTATAAATGGAAAACTATAGTTGTTACAGGTGTGAAGAATTATATTTAAAAACCCTACCCTCATATTTGATTTCACATGCGTTCAGCTTAAGTAGTACAAGGTGAGCTCTCTACCCTCTCCTACCAAGACAACCTTCGGTTTGATTACCGTAGCTTTTATACGAGAGCGACACGATATTGAGGCTCGTCCAAAAATGTAATGGATAAGGGGGGATTTTGTTAAAAGGTACGCTCAACCCACAACAGCCAATTTGAGGCTTAAAGGCATGACTTCTCTTTTTTTTTGAGCCACCCGTTTTCTTCCAGACCTTAATTTCATAACAGTTGAAGCCCCACCAGAACGATTGGTAAAATACGCAAGTGGGCATTTTAGCGTCGCAAAAATTTCGGTAACGAAGAATATCTTGCCATTTACCGCCAAGTAGTACGATGACAGTGCCCGTAATCCAATAGAGCACGCCGTGGAAAAGTAGATTTTGTTGTACCTTTCGACTTACCTTTGACGAAGGGTTGACAGTGAATTAAATCCCGGGATGTTTGTTCCACAAAGCCATCTGCCAGGTTTCGCGGAATGGAGCATAAACATTGCGTGTTTAGGTACGAAAAAAAAACAGTAGCGGAGCAGGAGCACGCTATTTGCAATAGCCAGCAGGCGAGGAACCAGACCACCGGGACGATTAAAGAGTTGCAAAATGAGATGGATGGAGCTGTCACGATCGAGCGAGATAAAGCCACCTTGCGCGTCCTTCCCACACCCCCCTTTTTCTTCGCACCTCCCCTCTCTCTCCCCGCTCCCCCCTTCGTCGGCCCGCTTGAATGGGGGACTCGAATCCATTCACCGTGTTGCCCTGCCGGGAAGCGTCGAGGTGGTGGTAGTGGTGTGTTGGTGATGGCGGCGGTGTTGGTAGTCGCACACTCTACCCGCCATTCCTCACCTCCGCTTCCACACACCCCACCACCCCCGGGTTTCTTTCATTGGTGAGTTGGCGTCCGCGCAGATGCTAAGTGCACGCCAGCACGACACGCGAGGTAGAGGGGAGCTTTGGGGGTGGGTTTCGAGGGTTAAGGGGGGCACCCCCGGAATCGATTTCCTCCTCCAGCCGGATGCTGTGGTTCTCTCTCTCTCACTCCACTTCAATCCCAGTCCTCCCCTCCCTCCCTCCTCCCACCATCCGTTCTTTCATCCCCTTAGCTTCTCTTTCCCCACCCCCACTGCCTTTTCTCCTATGTCCTTCTCGTTCTCTTACCTTCATCCCCTCCACTCCCCCGCCGAGAACACGAATCCGATTTTCTCGTCGGAAAAAATCGATATTCCTTCGGCTGATGGAATCAATCGTCAGTCGATATCTCGTCGTGCTGCGCTTCGGTTCGTCGTGACTTCATATAGTCTGCTTGTTCTTTGCAAGCTGGTTACACATGAAGTTAAGTTGGCAATGTCTTAAGGGTAAACATTACATAACCTAATGACAAATGGTTCATTATCGTGAAAAGTTATTTGCGAGTACAAGAGGTCATGGTTGTAGTTGTGCTGGAGTGATCGGGTGGCTAAAATAATGTGGGTTTAATATATAGTTAGGAAATGATGAAGGTATAATAATAAAATCTCCTGTAGATCTGCCCTGTTTTCAGCGCTATGAACAGGTCAGATTGAATTAAAATGATTGCAGCTAAAACTGAATTACTTTTTCCCTCTTTTCTAATAAATTTACGTGAAAACGTTCTCAAAATGTTATCCCTAGAGTTTGTCTCGCAATGAACACTTACTTAACTTCAAGACTCACTCACTGAAATACTCTTAGTTCCATCTGAACTATCCTTCTCAAGTAATACTGCTTTTCAACTAGACGTAAACTCTTCCTTGGTAATTGGTCAGTAATTAACCTCGTGGCGGATATTCCTAAATATATCGAGAAAAATAATTTAAAACGCGATGGTAGAAATTCGTTTTCAATTGCGTTTTTGGATGACTAGTATCTTGGTAACCAAGAAATCAATGTATTATCGGTCTAAGAAGAATGGAGGAGGAGAAGAATGGAGAAGGTGAAATGGACCGCAAGGAAAACAAATGAGCAAGTAATGGAGATGGTGGGTGAGGAGAGGGGTTTGTTGAGAGAAATCCTATGGAGGCAGGAAAAATGGATGAAAGGCGTATTGAGCGGTAATGGAATGTTGAAGAAGGTAATAGAGGGGAGAATGTTGGGCAAGCGAGGAAAGGGCAGGAACAGGATAGGGATGTTGGACGGGATGAAGGGAGGAAAGAAGTACACAGAGATGAAGAGGGACCTGATGTAGATGAGGTTGCTGGATTGGGTTTTGTTTGGAGTTACAAAATGTTTATTTAATAGTTGTGTCCATCCGAAAACCTACCTTAACCGGTAGATTACCTAATAATAAATAATCGGTCTAAGATCATGGAATACAAAGGAACTGAAAACTTCATATGGAGGAGAATTGATAATAGATACTTGAGTCATTGCCGACAGAATTTTTTCTCGCGGAGCAATGGGTAATTGTTGTAGTGGTTTCGTAATGACCCGCTCGACACCGCTTTTTGTGCTACGAGATGAAACGAGAGTCATGATGCCAAATCCATTCATCCACGTCCAACGGGAATTTGGGTTGGCCTATCATGTCGTCTACTCACGGCTCCAAACAGGCTGGTCTCCATCCCCATTATTAGCTCTAATCCGAGACATCTGGGAAGAACACTTGAGCTTTCTATTGCATAAAGGAATTGTTGTTTACCGCACCTTTTACTAAACTGTAGAATCACAGTAAATAAAACTTTCGTCGTCGTCAGCAAAGTTATCTTCATGCACTGGAATGCTGTAGTATTATTTCTAAGTTCTTAATCAACATGGCCATTCATATGTTGTCGGTCTTAACTACGTGGTATCTTTTTTTATTATTATATTTTTATATATTTTGAAACTGTGGACGCAGTGATAACGTTTCTGGACCAGGCAAATATTAAACTGTTTTTTTTTAAATTGAAGGTAACGAAACAGTCACAAAGTATTTCAGCTGTATGCATTAATGTTGCAGGAAAAAAACCGTGGTCTGCCGAAACCCATGCCACATTTAGCAACAGGGTTAGGCGCCCTCCCCACTCTCCCATTCGACGGGTTTGAACGGAGACTTTCACTATAAGTTCAGGTACCCGGGTTTCTAAATACCAGTGAACCCGAGTACCATCCACCCGGCTACCGTATTTGTTTTGCTGTTAAAAAACACCTGGTGGAACCATTGTAGTAATGGAGGTAGAATACTATTTCGTCCACTCCGACTTATTAAATAAGAAACAAAGCTCTGTAATTGCCTCTATTGTGAAGACGGTATAAAATTTTGAAAGAAAAAAATGACTGAAATTATTGCGTTTGGTCTCGTTTATTATTACCATATTTCTCAATCCTCTCCAGTCTAAAATAGGACGGACAGACCTTATACGTCCATATTTTGACCCCATCGTGCTCCCTCTGTGTGCGTGTACATTTCTCGAGAACAAACAGTCGATATTTCCCATAATCGGCTAATCTTTTCCTGAAAAATAGGCCATATATTATTGCTTCCGTTATCATTAAATAAATAGTGTTTGGTAAAAATAACTCCCACGTCAATTTCCAAAAAAAAGGCTATACATAGTTTCCCAATATTCGATTAAAACGAAATATTGACGTCCGGTAACGTGATGGCTTCAAATTATGATGTTTCATCGAGACTGGATCGTGGGAAATAAATAGCATCTTGTTACATTTATTTTATTTGACAATGTAGGGTTTAGTACCTTGCAATCCACCTTAAGGGTGTGTGGCAGGGGGGGAATACACACCAGAATAATTTTGGCCCGAATATTTTTATCCCTACCGCGGTCGGGCAGTGTTATTCTGATCCCTTATCGTTCGTGGAAAAAACGTCATCTTAAATCAATCTCTTATACACTTAATCTCTCTAATTTTATTGACACAATCTCTCCTATCGTAGTACGATGGGAGTAATATTACATTTTCAGTATAATTGCTAAAGAGACGTCCTTCCAATTAACGCAAGAGATTTAATCTCTAATTAAACCTTGGCTTTGTGAGTGATTCCAGGCCTAGCTCCTCCAGTATTTTGGATACGCTACTAAGTTTATCATAACAACGTTTTACGAATCTAGCTCCTCCACGCTGCACGCGATCCCATATACTAGCAGCATATTCTAAATAAGACCTAACGAGTGGAAGGTAACATTTCTCTTAGACATTTTCATCACTTTAACCCAGTTCTCCTCTAATAAATTTCTAATTTTTGTTACCTTGTCCACTTATTCCACGTGGATGTTTCACCCAGGAGAAGTCGTGATTGAGGGTAACCCTAAGTATTTAAGGAATTGATTTAAAAGATATTCCATCGTAGGCATCAAGGGTGTTCACAAAGTGCCGGCCTAGTCCGTCTTGATCTCGGTAATCAACTGGAAGTTAGGTTCCCTTGCACACACCCTAGCGGTTGCTTACAGGGTATATAAATAAACAAATAAAATAGGTTTTCATAGGTGAGCTCAACTCGGTGCTTATAAAGTTCGCACGTTTACGCCAGGTAGGGGCAGGGAGTTAGTTTCTATCTTGTAGCGCTATATGGTTACACACGAAGTTCAATAAATATCAGTTTCAACTTAACACAGGGTTATCCATAGGTATCACCCGGGGATCGAAACTGGGGCCCTCCGTTTTGCTCCGAATGGTCTGCCCAAGGCCCCATCTATAGTTTAGTGGTTCCTCGTGGAGTCTACGTAATTAGAAAATAATGTTGTCTCCGTCATCTCATCATCGATCTATTTAAGAAATAACCGCCAACGAAATAACGGTATATCCATTGTCAAAAGTCAGTTGAAAAACACCTGCTCCTTTTTATGTGAATACCTATTTGTATCGTTTCAGAATATGGTTAACTAGAGGAGGGACAATAAAATCTTCGTGGCGTCGAGTTGAGGCAAAATCCAAAAAAAAAGTTTACAAAAAAATAATTTTTAGTTTCTCTTATGGCTTAAGATGATCAATGGAGTGCTACCAGGTCGCCTGGGCGAGTCGGTACGATTTTGAAAAACCATTTGCCTACTTTTCCTGGAGTCGAAATATTGGCGCCGCCTTTCGCCCGCCGCCCGTCGAGAACATCGATAGCAGTCGTCGCTCGCGTGAGAAGGGTGTGGGAAAACAGTTTTCGCTCGCGGCGGTGCAACCTTTCTGTCTGGAGTCTCGGTATGCGGGGCGACTCGGAGAGTTCGCAGAGTGGCCTTATTAACGAAAGTGTTTCGCGCGCTGTAATCGAACCGAGTCCCTCGCGGGAAAGCGACCATGGAGAGAGTGTGTGTGTGTATGGGGGTGGGAGGAAAGGAAAAAGAAAGGATCCCGTTGGACTCTTTCTTTTTCTGTCTCGCGTTGCCATCCGCCTTGCACTCTCATATCCGCTCCACATATCCCCCCTTAAATATACCTCATTTCCACCTCCACGTTCACCAGTAAGGCTTGCCAACTATCGACTCTTTGATTCTAATGCCAGTTTCTTTGCGAAGTTTTCCCAATCAATTGATTCGTTTTACCTTGGCGCCATGGGTCGGGATCGCTGATCTTCGAAGAGCGCGCGTTGTCGCTGGTGTTATGTACAGGGTTCGTCCGGAAAATAAGTTTGATGCTCATTGTCTTTTTTGACAAAAGGGGAGTCGTCCACTACGAATTTGTACCTGAACGACAAACTGTAAATGCTGCATTTTACGTCCAAGTGCTCGACAGGCTTCGAAAACGAGTCGCCCGCGTCCGGCCAGCGATCAAAAACATCTGGCGGCTGCATCACGGCAATGCGCCGTCTCACACCGCGCTTGTCGTGTCGGACTTCTTGGCCAAGCACGGCGTGGCAACGCTGCCGCACCCGCCCTACAGCCCGGACTTGGCACCACCGGACTTCTTTCTGTTCCCGAAGATAAAGAGGAGTTTGAAAGGAACGCGATACGGGACTTTGGACGCCGTCAAAGAGGCCGTGACGACGTGTCTTCGAGAGGTTCCCGATGATGCCTTCGCGGGAGCGTTCCAGGAATGGGAACGCCGCTGGAACAAGTGTATCGACTCACAAGGGTCCTATTTTGAGGAATATTAGCTTAAGATACGTAAAAGTGTAATAATTTTTTTTCCTGAGCTCAGTACACTTATTTTCCGGACGAACCCTGTATGACGAATGCGATGTCACTGTTTAGGATTGCACGCTGGGGAGCCAAAAACATGGCCATTTCTGTCGCTTGGGCGAATCGCCTAACATTATCCGCGAGACTAGTTCTCTTTAACTCATCCGAAGGGGATAATAGCGGCTTGGTCAGAGATAACGCTTAAATTAAGAATCGCCTCCGAGAAAAAGGTGAAAATGTCATTAACTAGTGGTTACCTGTCCAGTACGCATATTGCCCTCGAGACTACTTGTGCATCACTAATGGTGGATGGTTTTACGTGAACATATGTGGATATTTTCTTTTAATATCTTTATAAGGTGGTCACAACAGCAAGATAAAATTGATGTTAAAAATATTTAAGTGCTGAATCATTAGTATGAATGTTTTTCCTTAAGCAGAAATGTTATTTAAAAATGTAAGTAAAAATGATTGGCGAGTAGAACATGCTAAAGTCTTGCTGGTACTCAGTTGAGTTTGGTTAGAAATGTCATAATCAATGGTTGTCAAACTTCAATGATAATCTATTAAGCTAATGATGAACATTATGTGGTACATTGAAACTAGGATATAATTGTAGGACGTTTGAGGTAACAGTTTCAATCTTCCCTGCGTAGCCCTACATCTGAATTTGTAATTCGCATGCAAGTGCTATTTTCCTCAGGAAAAAGCTACGGGGCCGTGGTAAAGAAATAATTTTTGTAAGATTAATTACATATTAGAGAGTTCAAACATGAATTATGTTGTTGTCCCTGGAGTGGAAGCTTTCATTTAATGCTAAAGGGAAAAAAATTGCAAAGGCTTCCGGTGTAGATAAAATTTGTATGGAATTAAAACAACTTAAAAGGAAGAGTTTCCAGGGAAATGCTTTGCTCATAAAATTTCTTTTGACCTACATGTTCCAGTCTGGGCTGAAATAAAAATATTTTTATTTCTGTAATACATGCCTTTCCCTTTAGCTCTAAAGAAAACCCACGTCTCCCTAATGAAAAAGGAACCATTGGTATACGTTCTTCGTTTGTATTCTGTCAACCACGTTGATCTTAATAAAACTGTGAGAAAGGTAGAAGGAAATATCGAATGTCTCCCATGTCCCCATTCTGGATGAGGAAGTGATAACGCTTTCAGCTTATTTTACCGAACACATCCAATGGCGTGAATTATCGGCGTTCAGAAGAGAGCGGTAAAGAAAGCGGTAAGGTAGGTAATAAGAATAGTTCCTATCGATAACTGGTAATATGCCGTAAAACAGTGCTCCAGACGTCGATAGTGGAGAAGAGCTAAGACGACTCTCAATGATTCGGCTTCGTCCGCGAAAACCCAGAGGAAAAAATTCGATATTTTTGGTTAATTCAAGCGAAAATAGTAGCTTAGCGGTCGCTTGTACGGTCTAAGGTCCGTATTAATAGCGCCATTCAAAGCCTGATCAGTGATATTTTTACCTTTTTTTATGTTTCACCAGCGATAATAAGTGGTAACTATTGGTCAAATTGTTTCGTTAATGACTGTAAAAATTTGCATCGAACCCAGCATCAGAGAATGCAGGTGCCGTGTGGCTAAATAATGATTCATGATTTTTGATCAAATATTTGATGATCAATCGAAATGGGTTGCCGCACGGGTTGCAGATTTAAAATTGGATGTGTACGAAATTCGTGATTGAAAACAAACGAGGAAATAGTTAAACTTGTGACTCGATAAACGTTAAATTTGCCAGTATCTCTATCCCACGATGATATCGTTCGTAAAAAAAGAACGCGATCGTTGAAGTTGATCGCGCGTTGTCATTCGTATATTTTTTTCCGTGTTTCTCGGGCGTCACCTTATGATTTAGAAAACAGGCGCTCCCATACCAGTAAACCCAGCTCATTAATGTTTCCGTATCCCCGAGAAATGCCCGAACCCAGGTCAAAATAATTGAATTCATAAGTGAGTGACGGTGTAACCCGAGCGAGCTTGGACGAAAGAGAATGTCAAGGCGCTCATGACGTAAATTTTGGGGTTGGTGCAGTTTTGCGTGACGAAAGAGGGCGGTCTTTAAATCGAATAAAAAATGGCCGTGACGTGATCCATAGGACCGTCGGCTTTTCTGCAAAGATAGCTGCATAGCGGAATTTCGGAGAGCATAGCAGACGCGGGTGATAGCGTACTATTTTGGGAAATTTTCATAACGGTCGTGCTCTTAATGACGAGCGATATAACTGCTCTGCCTGTGGGCGTCAAACATTCAATAGCGATTATATTATTGTTAGTGGTGGGGTGAAATCGTAGGTGAGCCTAAGTTTGGTGTTTCAAAAATGAAAGGAGCGCGATTAGGATCCTTTCTTTGCCTCAGGCCTTTGAGTCAGATACAATTTTGGTCCAAGAATTATGTGGTAGTTGCGTGGGATCACACTCCTTTGGTTCTGGAAAAAATTGGTGGAATTATTTGACTTTATACGAGTACGTACGAGGTGTTTACCGTGACGAATTCAAAGAAACTGCTGGGAATGCCACAGCACTGTGAGCGCTATCTCAAGTGATATCATCTGAGGACGGCGGTAATCTATGGGTAAAGAGTTCAGCGAAATTGAAGGTCGCATGTTCGAAGCAATTTAGCGATGCATTGCATTATGGGTGCAATACCTCAAACGTAAAACTAGGCATTTTTTTATCGTAGCATCGTTTCGAGCTGGAATAAATGCTGATATATTCTTATACATTCCCCTCTGATCTAAATTTTGACTTGAAACTGTAAAAACGTCATTTCTTATCATAAGTACTGTGAAAATCTGAAATGAAACACCTCTAAATAACCTCGACATTAATGCTTGATTCCTTAGCTTGGGAAATATTGGCTGTGAATCCATAGCGCTTGAAAGCGGTATAGGCGGTCCTTCATAACGAAAGACTATATATTCTTAAATTACCAAAATAGTTTGTAGAGATGATGGTGAACGATTTCAGAAGATAGTTGGCTGCTAATCCTGTTCCATTTCTTATGACTTTTTTTTTATTCAGGACAAATTTTGGACGTTATTCGGGCATTTTTTGGGTGAAATATCCAGTTGTTAAACGACGTCAGCCGCTTGGCTAACTTTTTGTATTATCATGCGAATTGGCGCGGAACCATTGAGTCACGTCAGTTTTGATCCCCAGTCGTCTTCATTTTTGTCACTGATTTGCATAGGAAATTATTTGGGAGCATGCTATTTCGACTAGTGGCATTAACACCGCCGCTCGCTCCGATGTGCATTCTAGAGGAACCAATCACCTTTTTAGAAAAGTAATAAACGGTCTCATGGGTCACACGTAGTTTTCGCGGCAAGCGGGGAATCTACGGTGTTTTTTTCTGCGTCGTATTCGATTGATCGAGGGTCGACCCTTATCTCGCTTCGTTTCTCCTCCTTTCCCCATCCCCTTTCGTCTTTATCTCACCCTATGGTCCCTCCCACGGCGGAAGGCGGGCAGTGAGTTAGCTAGCAGCGTTTCGCGAATAATCCCGGGCAAATTGATGATGCATCGATATTTTTTAATATCGACCATGCCGAATTGGATGTTTGTATCGAACCGTAATGATTATCACGTATCATTACCTGGACTATGTTTTATTTTTTATTCCTGATACATGGACTCGTCCATTTTACGGTGGTGATTCAATTAGTGGTAGAGCCGTGATTAAATAGGCACGAGGAAGCGATTAGTTAAAACTTCTATATGGATTTTCTGAAAATTTGAGACTAGGACTATAGGAGCAGTAGAGGAAAGAAGATAGGAGGTGATAGAAACGTAGTACATCAGAAGAATATTGAAAATGAAATGGATAGCCAGCTTAACAAATGAATTACTTCGAAGAATTGGTGAAACATGTGGGCAGGTAAGTTACGCAAGTAAGAAAAAGAGGGAAGCTAATTGGATACCTTCTGTGCAGGCAGAGCTAACTTAAGACTCGAAACGAAGGGAACATTACAGAGGAAGCGATAAATTAGAGCACAAAGCCCTAGATGAACTTAGAGAAGTAGCTTATGGAAAATGTCGTTACGAAGACTATGAGGTAATGGAGAGAAAGGCAGGGAAGAGAATAGTCTGGATATCCTATTTGACGCATATCATAAACACAGCAATACGAGTAGACTCAAGTCATGCGGGTATTTTGTTGATATTTTATCCATTGTTATTTTATGTTCGTATTTTATCTATTGTCTGCGTTCAAGCTTTCGCTACAGTTGCATGTCGTAAGAGGCAAAAGGTGTCGTGATTATTCCTGATGATACGACCTTCAATGTTTTCCAAAACTAGAACGGTGGTAGAAAGCAGCATCTACCGAAAATGTACTTGGTGACAGTTAAAGTGTACAAAATTCCCCACAAGCTGCCGCAAGAGCGTATGGCGGGGGGTGTTCCTAGTGATTTTGAACAAATCTGGCCGATTTCCTATGAATCATTTTCAATTCCATAATGAACGTTTTCTTTCATGGATCTCAATCATTTGCCGCGCAGTCAAACCTGCAAACATATTCCAAATTAATCGTCTCGCTGGTTGGTCTAAAATAACACTGTTGGAGCTCTTTTCGTACCAAGACCACGGCTTGTGAATTTAACTCAACAGGATGGGGCGTGCGACTCCTTGCCCTGAGATCTTGTCCCCAAAAAATCACAGCTTTGGTGAATTTGAGGTTGTCCAGCGACAAAACCCGGATATAAATCCGGCCTTCCTGTTCACTAGTCGATTTATACGGCTATTCATAAATGGTCCCTGCAAGTTACGGCTAGGGTGTGTGGCAGGGGGTGGTAGTAGGCCAGGCATACAACATCAAAGTTAAATGTTAATTACTATAATATAAATGGAAATCATTCAATTGATTGAAATTATTTTTACGGCAAATTTTATCCGCTATGGTATCGAAAGTTAAAATTACTTCTCTACATATGCAAGACGACCTGCTAGGAAGTTGAACAATGGGAAAGATTTAGATAAGATAGTGATTGACGAATGATTGATTTACAACAGTGACGATGTAAACGATTCTGTTATTACTCTTCGACGCATGCGATACATTACACCCGCTTCGATATTTTTTTCATTTTGCCATAAATCTCTAAGCGCATCCGTCCAACTTCGGGAAGTAGAGACTGCCCTAAGAGCAAACCTTAGGAAGGAAAAATAAAATAGGAAACAACCGCGCCCACAACGGCGGCCCATCCTCTTCATTTCCCGCCCCGATTGCCCAACCCGCATTGTGTCCTGCCTATTATATAGTTTCCCTTTCCAAAAGGACAAGGGGACCCTTTTTTTCCGCTCCCTATTGTTCGGCCTTCCCCAGGCCACCACCGCCTGGGCGCGTTAAAAAGTACGGCACGCGACGCGCCGCGACTCCGATTCCCGAAAATCAGGAACTCTCGTGACGCGCACGTTATTGTGTTCGGTCCTAATAGCGCCATTATTATATACCTCCGCGGTCTTTCGAGCCGTACGTGTTCTCCTATGGGAGAGGGGTATCATTTTCGACGCGGAGCATGTTGTTTCGGGGGAGGGATTATTCATTCAAATGTCGCCCACTTCCTCGGGGAACGAGAGATGGGGGTTGACTCTGGCACGTGACTCAGCTCAGTTTTTCCAGGGATGTGTCGCAGTTCCCTCGCTCTCCATTCCGACGGTCCTTTAACCGCCTCGATCGTGTGTGCGGGGATTACTTTCATCGATTTTTGTATTTGGGGTGGATGATACGGGTAATATACGTATCCAAAAATCATCCAATGAAGCTGAGGAATGTCATCGGGAAGCCATAAACTTATATCCTGCATTCGAGGACACATAATTTAGGACTTTGCGTGGATTATTTTCTCTGTTGATATAGTTTTTTCTATCAGTCAGGAACGAAGGTTCTTTTTATCGCAGGAATGAAGCATTCATGCAACATGCGGAGATGTCAACGGTTATTACTCGTAATAGTGGAAATTATCCTTTCGAAAAGTAAATCAGTGGCGTGAAATATCTGATTAAGTCAAAATAAGATATTGATTTCAATGAATTGCGATTGATTGAGAAGAGAAATTTAAAACCACTGGTTAAACACAGTTAAATGCTTCTTTGATACGATATTCGCCAAGTCAATCGCTAATTTTCTGCTAGCGTGACTAGATGATTAGTAGAAACTCAAGATGGATATACAATGGAAAATCATTCACTTTTATCCGTTAATTTAGTGTATTGACATATATCGTTGTTATCTCATTAATGAAGTGTATTGACACATCCTTTGGTTGATTCCGAGACAAGACTTTGTGTTTATAATGTTGTATAGGGAGTCGGCAGTTGACCACTCTCCCTCAGTTTTGTTAACAAATAAATTTATTCTTCATGTATGCAATCTGAGCAGATCTTATCTCCAGTTCCATCTGAAGCCTAAGTGAGTCCCGACGGGAAAATTGCATCCAGCGTTACATAGTGTATGCGATATTCAGTTAATCAATAGTAAATGATAATTATCATTAGCAAATTCAATTCACGCACCTAAAGTTCAAGAAATAAATTGCTCCAAGTGTCAATCTAATCTAACGAGCCAACGTTCGGGCCGATGTTCCTGGTTTTTGGGCGAAGAAATATTTCGTAAAACCTATTGATCATGGGATTTTTCCATGGGTATTTGTGATTGAGTGGAATCAATTTGTGTGGTTTCTTGTGACATCAGTATCCGTATTTGTGTTGTTTCATCTCGTTTGGGTAGATATAACTGGTCCGGAGTGCTGGATGATGAATCAGTCATCAAAGACGCATTTTTGGTTTTGATTGTCATTGTAGGTTCGTTGGGAAGGTCATGCTATGTTGTTCAGACAAAATAAATGTTTCAAAACAGGAACCGTGACAGTGATTACCTTGGCGAGAAAGACTCATTTGATCGCATCGACTTTCAGCTGCCTACACCGTATCCTTTCGCTCGTAACCTAGCGTTATCTTTTAACATTCTAGTGTTGTCTGTTGCATTGTGATGAACACAGCTGAAGTGCACCGTCGTGATAATAAAATGTTCTGATAGGATGGCAACTCCGAATGGCTCTTAATTATGCTGATGTTCTCGATTGGTGTTGTATGCCGTCCCATGAAGTCGTGTTCTATGCTTAGTCGACTTTCTCTTTTGACAGAATCGTGAACACCTTCCTCGGGGACTTCTTTCTTTACCACTGGTACATCCCATTATAAAGCTTCCTAAGAATCCCCATCACGCTGTTCGTTTGCTCGCCTGCGAATGTTAATCACCCTCTCTCTGATTGAGTTGATACCACCGCATAGGGACAACTTATTTTTTCGGGAATGCTTCATTCACTCTTATATTTATTTGTCTCGTTAGATTTTCCGCCACGTGCGTCCTTTTTTTTTAATCTCCCAAAAAGGTTGTTCTACCTTATCTATCACTCTCAGAACCCTATTATCGTTTCGCCAAAGGCGTATTTTAAAGACGTATTTTCATTTGTCATATATTTTTCCTTAATATAAATAAAAAAGTTTTAAGGGGTCAAAACTTTCTCCTGACGATTCATGGTAGAAGAAAGGGCAGCTTATCAATATGATCTTATCTCGTCGTCGTCCATAAAACGATTGGAATTCGAAATGGGGTACGTTAAAAAAAAAGATCGACATCGTAAAAAATGGCTGATCTGTCCAAGATATATGGAACAAGTCTTTCTAGTCGCAAGCTCACATGAGAGCAACAACCTTCTCATTTTATCCCCGATCTCTTAAGTGGTTCCTAGTCCATGGCATCTCCTCTTTCTATGACAAATCTCCTTTCAGCAATTATCCTGTCTCCGTCCATCGATCGGTTAAAAGTTTGCCACTCGTTTACGAATACGATACGAATGCTGTTTCGATGTTGAGCTGATTAAAACTCCCTCTGGAATAATAGGTATATTTAAACTTTCCGAAATGTACAGTAAAGCATTGATATCTATTTCGCCTATTTTCGGACGCGTCAAAGACATTAATTTTTTTTCAAATATTTAAATATATCTAGCATCGTTTTCTCTTTTGTTGGTCTTCCAAATGCAAAATTTTTCGAGTACATCCCTCCATTCTTACCCCTCCATTGCTATCTTTTTATCTTTTCATTTTCATGTCCAGTTTCTTTTATCTGAGTATTAATCCTTGGTCTTACTCGTAGCGCCCTTGCTTATGTAGTGCCTTACATGCCCGCAATGTCTCAAGGTGCGTCCAATCCTTCTGGTCTTAAATCTTGGTTTGTGTGCTGCATGACTTACGTTGTATAAAGTGAAGGAGCGATGTTTCCTTGCTTTGGTCAGGCCCCACCTAGAGTATGCTGCCAGTATATGGGATCCTCAAAATATAAATTTAATTTCGGAATTAGATCGAGTTCAGCGGAGGGTGGCTAGAGGGCTTCAAACATTGTTATGACCAATGCAGCAGCGTATCTTATTTGCTAGACAGTTTAGGTTGGGATTCTCTTACGCAGCGGCCTTTACAATATAGATTAAACTTATTAAAAACATTTAAAGATGGGCCCTTTTCCGATGGCATCAAGAATATAATACGAACCCCAACGTATTACGGTCGGAGGGATCACGAATGTAAGGTTAGAGAGATAGACTGCAAGACTGACAGGTTTAAAATGTCATTTTTTCCTAGAACGACAAGAGACCAGAATGCAGACCGAAATCCCCCAGGAGTCAGTTCATTACAATAAGTATTAACGTACAGGTTAGGGACTGGGCGTGGAAAAATTATTTTTTTCCTACAGTTCCCCCCACCTTCCCCCCACCTATTTGAATAAACCCCAACCCCCTCATTCCTTGCCCTTTCCTTCCGGTGCTGCATCCCCTGCCACACACTTTTTTTTGGTGGCTCGCAGGGTGTTTATGTAGATGTATGTACGGATTCTAATCTTCTGCATATTTCCATTTTTTTTTTCATTTTATCTCTGCTATTTCTAAAAAAAGAAGATATTTAAAGCTTAAGATTTCTTTAAGCCTAAATAACATTTTAAGGGTTTTCTACTGGATTTAGTATTCATAACATTGGAATAAATACAGTGCATCAGTAAAACTTTGTTATTCTATAATTACGGGAAGGTTCTTAGGCATTAAACATCATCAAGTGGGGGCCCAAATTCTTATATACACACCGTCAGTACCATCGATAATTAACGCTTTGCGTACGAGTAAACCTGGTTAAAATCGATTCTTTGCCCTTTCGATTGTTGTGTCCCAGTCTTCATTACGTTCAGAGAAGGAACAGTGAAACACTCAAGGACTGAAATGAGGCAGACTTGTTACTTAAGCACATGGTGTTATATCAGAGAATTCTTCTAAAAATTGAAGAAATCTAAATTCCCAAAACGTGACCGGTTTCGCTTTTGACCTACTATGGCGTTTCAGTTTACACCAAAGTCGCCAATCGAGCCCACCTATCCTATCTCCAAATTTCTCCGCATCGACCCAACGCATTAATCATTCTTAGACTAAACCTAAACCTGTAAACATTTTGCAACGCAAAACAAATAAATTGGACTAAATCTTTACCGCATAGTTTGGGGCAAATATGTGATATTTAAAAATCGGAGATTTTTGTAACTACGATATAGCTGTAGATAGTATATTTTCCGCCGGATTTTAACAAAAGCTATCAACGAATTCTTATTATCTTCTTCCCATGTGAGCATAAAACGAGGTCTTTCTCACGATCACCACCAAATGTAAAATCGTAAATTGCTCCGAATATAAGTGTACCTTTGAATATGACCATAAATGTAGCCATCAATAATTTATAGTTGTGAATGCAATCATTGGCATTGATATTAATGCCGATCCGTTACTTTTCTTCGGGAAATAATACCAGAATTAATTTAATGACTTCGAGTTAAGCGAGCTTAAAAAAAATTGCTCATCAAAAAGAGATTTTGAATGCACGTGAGAAGAAACACGAAATAAAGTAGTGAAACATGCATTCTCCTCCTATGGAGAGTTTTTTTTTCTCACATGAACTTTCCCAAATTTATTTGGGTGCTCATTTTTTTGATTCGGAACGTGGAGGATTAAGATGCGGAATTATTCAGTCCTAAATTGAAACTGGTTTGCAATATACCATCCATATTTACTGAAAAGCGTTGATGGGGAATACTAGCAACAGTAATGTTACGTGTTATCGTCCCGAGTTTGAAAATTTTAACGGCAGTTTAAAGTTACCTGGCAGTGCATAGTGGGAATGCTTTCCTTTGGACGGTGATTGCAGTAAGCACCGCACAGCCTCCAGGAAATTATATATCCGAAAGCTCTTTCCGAATCCGCCTCGTTAATTCCGATCTGGCACGCAGGACAGGTTCGTTTTCGCTTCTTCTTATACCGATTCAGATAGAGATACTATATTCCGTTTTTATTGTATGTAATATGTGCAGCGGTCTGAATGACCGTCTCCGAATTGAGCTGTCGCCAAATATCCGTCCTCTAGTGAATTTAATTCTGGTGAGACGAAATAATTTGGTAAGCATTGATGGTTAAGTGGAATGCGACGAGTTGTTCACGCAATTAAGTCTTGCAATAAGAGCGTGACGTGGTGCAGATTATTTTTCGCGTTTCCGAATTTCTCAAAGTGTGTAGTAACCCTCCATAGATTTCGCACATAAATTAAAGTCACGCACTTCTATGAGAGAATATACTAGACTCACTGCGACGACTCTTGACAATGGGATAGGTTTGGGTTTTTTGTCCGTCTTGGTACGTCACTATGACAAAACTAATTAACCTATTTCAACTGGTTCTAACGCGGAAGATATTATTCGGAAACGGGCGTTGCAATCTTGGTGTTACTGAAATTAGATGAAAATATCTCCTTCCTCATCCCATTCCGTAAGTTTTCTTGTGTAGCGGTTTTTTCTTTGCCCACCTGCCCACTAAGAGAGGCCGCGACTTGCGAGGCAAGACGAGGTTACGACGCAGATGTCTTCATCAAGAATCGATGGAATGACAACCATGCAGCTTTTGCGTAGATTTTTTTGCGAAATGGTAATTGGCGATTTGGGAGGAATATCACGTCGTCAATGCGAAAGGCTCCCGCAGTAGGCGTCGTTAAATTAATAGGGACGCGGTAATCTGTTGATTGCGGCTCCTTCGGCATACCAAAGCTGGCCAATACGACCGAAAGACCTAAATAGAATTTAAATATACAAGGAACGTAGCTACGGTCGTGAATCAATGTAAACAAAAAATACCGGGACCGTAAACTTGAATAATCATATTATAAATAATATTAAACTTATTAATTAACACAATTAATTAATTATTATTAATATTAAACTAACTATTAATATTATTATAAACTTTAATATTCAAGTTTACGGTCCCGGTATTTTTTTGTTTACACCTAAATAGAAGTCGAAGAAGCGGTGCCGTAATTTCAGCGTGCATCGAGCTCCGTTCCGCACCATCGTGAGTGTGACATTAGGGAGTTCGGAACGGTGTGACGACATTTAAGTACGTTAGGCGTTGTTAAGAAGATTTCTGCTCATCGTTCGGTGATTTCAAACGGTATGTTTCGGTGCACCGTGGTGTCTCACTTATGCTCGTGCACCGAGCGCCCAGGGCGGTTTCCGCCCTCCCTCCGTCGCTTCTCGCCGCGCGCGTCGCTTCCCACTTCATGGTCGGTGCGTCGGCCTTTCACGCTGCGGCGTCTGGCTTCGAGTTTCCGCGGATATCCGTGATGCCTTTCAGCCTTGGCCCGAGTCTGTTCCCACGTTACGCCCACGTGTGCTGCTCTCCTCACCCCACCTCAACACCTCCCACTCGTACACATTCCCCCCTCGTGTCGAACCGGGGTATGCACTTAGTAGCATGAACACACTGGCGGCGACCCCTCCCTGTCTTGCCGACGGTGGAAGGAAAGTCGGTGCTGCGACAGTCTGCCAAGATGCACGAGATAAAAGAGTCTAGAGAATGTCGGGATATCTATGCGAATGCGTTCAACAGCCTTTCACTATAGACCTCTCTTTACTGGGTTTAAAGACATGTAATAGTCGTCACTGGCTGAAAATGTTTGCTATATTAATTACAAGTATGATGGGTATTCATGCGAAGAAAATATTAGTAAATACTTCAAATATGGAACGTAGTGCTTTTTGGGTGTAAGACTTGGTCTTTGAGGGAAGAAGATGGGCGCATATTGGAGGCTTTTGAGATGTGGGCATGGCGGGAGAATGACGAAAATTAGTTGTACCGAGAGGAAGGCAAACACGAGGTTTTCAATGAAGTGTGCGAAGAGAGGAAATGACTGAGGGGAATTCCGAAAAAGGCAGAGAGTAAATAGTGAAAGTTAGTCTTAGTAAGGAATTAGAAGTAGGAAATCCCCAAGATACTTAAAAATGTATACATTGTCGTTAGGGGGGTCGAAAACTTAGCTTCGAAATAGGTAGAATACCTTTATTAATTGATTAAAGTAGAATTTTCCGCTCAAGAATGCCGTGTGCCGACTTTGTACAATCATGGTGGAGCCATGAAACTAAAATGTATCGCTTCATACACTGTGTCATTTGATGCGTAATGAATGCCACTTTCATACTTTGTAGTACATTTTCCGCTAACTCTTGATAGTGAAACTTGAAGGTCAAAATCATTGTTGCAGTTCTGTTACGGGCCATTTGGCTGTAGGAAACAAAGTGTATCCTTGGACGCCAATCTGGAGTAAGTGAATGAAGGAAAATCTTAAATATTTCTCGTTTGAATGAAATGATTTTCTATAGTTCGATCGAGATGCGAAAAAAGACTAACGGAATAGGAAAGTGTAATTTATTAATTACATTATCTTCCGATGCCAATACTTGCGGATAAATTATTTTATATATAATGTGTGGATAAAAATTTTAAGAATTGCATTGGATGAATGATTGTGTATCCCTTGGAGTCTTAACGTGGGAGCAAACGACCTCGTATCGGTCGTCTCCCCCAATAAACTATACGATCAATACATGATGGGAAAAATTACCTGGTTTATTTTTATACCTACTATAGGTTTTCCAAGTGGTTTTTACTGGCCCCCTTAAGAGTATCCACCTTCGAAGGCTCTCCGATGTACTCGACATAATTACGTAATGGCTGACGTTATCATACTCGGAAGCTAAAATAAGTTTTTTGTTTTGGCACAGAATTGGCGAAGCGGTATTTAAGGCTTGGGTATCTATACTTTATAAAAACTGCAACCTACATATTCTTAGCAAATTATACCGGATTCCTGATTTAGAATCGTTTTGATCGAATTAAATTTTAAGTGTGCGTTCTGTATTAAGTAAGTCTTTTCTGTCTTAGTTTGCAGTTAAAAAAGTTAATTTTCAATTATGTTTTAAATGATGAGCTTTCATTTACATGGCTCTACTTCTTAGGAAACTTAGCTGTTAGTATGATTTCAAGAGTCTTGTTGGCTCAAATGGACATTCAGGATCGGAAATTTGAAAACGAGATTTTCGGTTGCTGCTGATGATATTTTGTAGCTAGGTCGGCTAATAATTTATTCATCAATGTCAGACAATTGTTAACTAGTGCCTTTAAGCGAAACTTGGTGGTAAATTATGAACCACAATACTCCACACCAATTCAGGAAGGCGAGAGGTGGAATCGTAAATCGTTAAATGTACAGGAAAATATCCTAATTTGTTTAAAGTATCTTGTTTTTGTTAAAAAAAAAGCGAGCACTAGAAAATTTCGAAAGCATATGCGGATAGAAAAAAGAATGGTATGGAATTAAGATTTAAATGAAAGGAATTTTGCAAAAAAACGCAGTTAAAAAAACGAGTAGAATTACTAAGAAACTGCTCTCCGTCCTGCCATTAGTATGGCAGCAGTGTACACCTGGAGTCATATGATAGCCTGCAGATTTCTTTCATACGCACGTACAAAAGCACTGAGCGTTACTTCGGTGCACAGTTTTACGGAAGACTTTTACTGCCATCAACTCATTGTTAGTGTTTTCCTAGACACGCGTGCCATCATCATACTAATGTTAAAAATTTCATTGAAATGGCGAGGATTTACGACATATGACGTAAGTTGCCCTTGAAGAGGCTTCAGGATAAGGGTATATTAGAGGCATGTATAAAATCCACTCTTAAAAATATTATCTCATAGATTGTATGTTAAATAATCGCACCTCATAGATTCTATATTAAAGTCTTAGGGAAATTGTATTAAAGCTAGCCTAAGCATATAATCTATGACAGAAGATGATGCTCCGTATTCGAAACCGGTTCAGAGATGTCATTCTGTTGTACGGCGTCGTTCCCTTCCTTTGCGTCATGATGGAGTTTCACCAAGTCACGCCTCTTACGATTACTGTATTAAATACCCGAAGACTGCAATATCGTGCGACAAAGTTTGCTATCCTCTCCACGGCTACAACCTCTGTGCTCGTACTTTTGAAATTGGTGAACAGGCATTTAAAAGAGTGCGTAAAGCTATAAAGTTCACTGTGAAATATTTGTAAGTCCCGTATTCTTTTAGACGTTCAAAGTAAATACCTGTAAGGGCGAAAGATCCAGGGTCGTGGACTCAAGCCTGTTTGTGGAAATGTTTACAGAGGATCGGCTAGAAGATGGTTCAAAAGTTCGTCACGTGACTCTCACATCCTTCCTCTCTTATCAAGTTTTGCTTTTTAAGGGACAGAGAACACTGATAGACCAAAACCAATAGACTCGTCTCGTCAGTCCGAAGACGACGTCATGAGATCTCTACCTATCTGTAGGAATCCCTCTGTTTTCGAGGTTTTTCTTGGTGAGGAGTGGTAGAGGGGAGTGCCTCTGATGGCCTCGTAATCTCCGAGTGGTGCAACGAGTATGTGCGGCATCCTATTTTAAATGGCCCGCCACACAGCGCGCCCACCGAGTACCTTCTCGGTTACACCCGAGGGCAGAAAGGGGGAAAGGGATGCTGGGTCGGTTCCGCCCCCACAGGCCGGCGGGTAAGGAGGCGGTGGAAATGCCGAAGAGCTAGTGTGTGACCGGTTTTCGGAATCGGTGTTTCCCTCCTCCCGATTGTCAGATTGACCGCTCAGTCGGGACAATTGGGGAAAATATTTAATATGCGAATCGGGAATGATATGATATGAGAGTCTGGGATAGCCAGTGACAACAGCTTTCCTTTTAGATGTGAGATCAGTTCGTTTAAGGGAGAAAATGTCGCGCGTGAAAACCTTGGGGAAAAAATTGGAACAATTGTTTCGGATTGGCTTATGTGATACCAGTGGGACGGGAAGGGAGGGGGGATGATCCATCCGAAAGAAACATAATCAGATTTGTCAGGTTCTAGTGAAAAATCGGGAAGACGTACGGCACGTTCGTCGAGAAAGATTCGGGAATGTGAATCTATTGACTGAATGGGCAACCTTATTGTCGTAATTCCGGTATGTTAGTACTCGGGCTTTTCATCTGAATACGAATATTATTTTTTTTTTAATTTGAGCCATGTCCACGTACCCATGACCTAAAACTTGACTTCATACTTGGCCAAAAATGACCGTATAAAGAATTGCTTAAAAAAATAATCGTAAAAAAGACTTATTCATCCATTTTTTTAAGGAGTCAGCTCATTATTTTCAGGTTTTTTTTAGCAAAACCCCTCATTTTTCTCCTAAACTTTATTCTCTGCCTGACTGAGCTGATTCACAGCTCGCCTGCTGTATCCTAATCATCTGAAAAATATGTGACAGTGATTAATGCCAATAAAAAGGTCCATTATGAGATCCTAAAGAAGTAAGAAGACCAAGTGTAATCATTAAAGTGCCAGAGAGCACACTTAATGTTAATGCAACAAACTAGAGGTTATTTTGGAGAAATGACATTAATGGTGACATTTGGAGAAGAATTGTGTTACCTGTAGAAACATAAATTGAATTAGAAAAAATTCCGCGTTCAGCAACATTGTCAATCTTTAGTGGAATATGATTACAATGCAACAATTTCAGAGAGTAAAAAATCATTCGCCTTGACCGGGATTCGAACCCGGATCCCTCGGATATAGAAATCGATGGCAAATGTTCAATGAACACCTATTGGAAGGAATTTATTAACTGGTTCAGTACTGTACACGTTTTGTTCTGAAACCTGGTATTTTTTTGCAAACGGTAAAGGGTACAGCAGTTTTTTCTGTCCCGAGTACGAAGTGGCAAAGAAAAGAGAGAACTATAAATTTTATTTCTAAATAAATACCCTGGGTTTTGCTCATTCAGTGATGAAATCATTGTTTCACGAATGTACGAATCGTACTCGTATCTTGGAAATAATTGGAATGTCCCACTTCGTTGCACTGAATTTAATTCATGTGCGTGTTCGATATATCTTCAGAAAGATCATTTTTCATAGTTTTTCGGCATGATTTTTCCTAAGTGTTCCAAGTATGAGAAATATTTTTTTTATCCTCAAAAATCATGAGCAGGTTCTAGTTCCTTCCATCCCTTGCTGCTTAAAAATTTCACCAAAAATTGACACATGCTTAGTTTGTGCCTATGGTGTAATACATTTTTAAAACTCTTTCTGTGCTGAAATAAAATAACCGCTTTGATTGCTATACACGTCCAAAGCTGGTGAACGTGTTCTGTGTGACAATATATCTCCTAATTTGTGATTGGGTGTAATGAATTCGTCGTGCACGTTATTACTCGTGATTTCTCGTATTTCTTGTTTTCTCCCATTTGCGATTGCGACATCATTTATTTGGAGCCCCGGAGAGAATTGAACATTGCGCCTTTTACTGTGGACTTCGAAGTCCTATTATGGTCCGATATATTGGCGTATATGTGAGCTAAACGTGAATTTTTAATGAGAGCGCAGTGTTACATTGATGAAAGAAGGTTCAGTTCGTATCCTCGCCGAGTACTCGTTCTTCCGGTACTTTGCCCACCTAAACGGGCATTCGATCTCACCGTGCTCCGGTGGTTCTTAAAAGGCTTTTAAGGGTCGCGAACTACATGTAAACGGGGGCGAACGCTGTCCGCAAAACGTCTCCTCCTACCCCTCCCGCTCTTTCACCCCCTCCACAAACCTCGCCGCCTCAAGCTGGGAGCTTTAAGGCGATCATGGGGGGGGGGTTGCGAATCCCCGGCCCCTTCCTCAGCCTCTCTCCCCTCTCCCCTTAGGGACCTCCGTGCCATCCATCGAACCATTTGAAGCATCTCTTCCCACCCCCTCCCCAAAGTGGTCTCCCCTCAAAACACTCCATACTTCCTTCCTCTCCATTCTCTCGCTTCCGCATTTCCATCCCCTCGATGCCCGCCCCAGAGAACTCTCGAACGTGGGCGGCAAATCGGATTGGTGAGGGGGAGTTTTACCGGCCGCGTTATTTTTAAGTTTTCTCGTGCGACTCGACGTAAATTCCGACAGGGTACCTGTACGTCGATGTCCGGGAGGTTCGAAAACTCTCGTACAGTAATAATGAAAATGTCTTTTTCTTCATGCTACCTTGTCTTCAAATTTTTTTGTTGAAACACTGGAGAGACGACGCAATACTACTCGTTTTTATTACGTTCGCTGTTTCGTTACTCGAAGGGAGGACTTCGGAGATCGTTAATGCGTTTGCAAAATTTCCTTGAAAAGGTACATTCCGTTCTGTTAGACTTCTGGTTCGTCGCTTAGTGTTATGGCCTTGTTCATCAGCGTTGGGACCGCGGTGTTCCGAATACCTTCGGGGGGATTTCCACTTTTTTCCATTTAAATATGTTGATGTGACCTTAGTATTTACTATCAAGGCAGAAATAAAACGATAAGAAATGAGTGCTATTTTATATGTGGGAATAAATATCCTCCTGTTGATTTTTTTTATTATGGCAGTGTGCCCTTTAAGAATTAAAGAAACGAATTAGTCAATTTATTACCTTTCCTGATGTTACCGTAGCAGTCTCGTGGGCTCCTCACCCCCACCTTGAATAGGTGTAATTCAAACTCCATAGGGTTTAGCTGGCAGTGAGATATACCCCACAAAATATCAAAGAAATCCCTAATTATTCCATTTACTAGGGTTATTTTTTGAGTTAGGTCCGTTTGGTCTTTTAAAAATATATTCGTTTGAAAAAGTCTTTTGTGATTGTTGTAGTTACCTACAAACTACTTCACTTCTCTGCGTAATTGCCGTTCGTTTCTAATAATTTTTCATAAAGCTACACTAGCTTCTTTAATCCATCATCATAGAAGTAGCCTGGGAGTTGAACCAGTTTACAATGGCGGTCTTGAATTCCTCATTTTCTAACCGCTGTTTGTGCTCAGCCAATGTGCAAGAAGAGTGCAGTTGCTAGGTGCATGCTCTGTCTTTTTAGTAGAGGTCCAAAAACGATCGACCACTCACCATACTTTGCTCTCTGTATTGCTCGGTAAGCATGTTCGATACCCACCTTGCACACAGTGAGTGATATTCGAACTTTTCCGTAATGACCGTATAAATAGTTGTACGTCCAACAAGAGGGAATTTATCAACAATAGCACT
Organism: Hetaerina titia; assembly: GCA_037158775.1. NCBI lineage: Eukaryota > Metazoa > Arthropoda > Insecta > Odonata > Calopterygidae > Hetaerina > Hetaerina titia. The sequence continues at coordinate 52,912,500 of CM073775.1, forward strand.
AATCGTCTTATTTTCCATCGGAATGCAGTTCTTGGTCCAGAACGATTTCACCGGTCTGGATACTGGGTCTGTCACGCCACACTGCGTCATGCACATTTGTACGTTCATTTTTGAACTCTCGATAACATTGTCTAACCTTTCCTTCGCTCATGACTGTAGTTGCGTACGCACGACTCCCGATGAATTTGGGTCGCTGAAGATCATTTTGTAAACAAACATGGAGTCACTGCATACAATTCCCAACTGGCAGGTGCAATGATTTTCTTGGTTACGTTGTTATTAGCATTCACTGCAAACGACTATTGAGTCAAAACAATAACCTCAGTGGCTTCGGAGCAATAGATGGCTCTGCATTCGTAGACCTTTTTTTTCTGGTCCGCCAATATTTAAATATAAGGAATTGGCCCTTGCTTTCCGAATATGCCTCGTACTTTTACATTACGCGTGCATCCTCAAATATGGTCTTAATAGTAGGGCTTGGTTTTGATGTTTTGATTGGCAATTTTAAGTAGGTAGATTAGAGAGAATTTTTTCTTCACATGTCGGTTTCAAATAATTTTAACGACCTGACTATAATGCTTTTCCGCGAGTTAGAGTAATAAACCAAAGTAACCTTGATCGTCTCGGTATCCTGTCCTCGCTGGCACCACGGTCTAAGAGTTTTTTTCTAATATAATGGCCTCAACTTCTGGGTGGTAGAGTGACTCTCTTTTCAGGGATGAAGTGTGGACTTGAAGAAAAAAATTGGAATTGAAAATTGTAGTTTGATATACTACTTTTTAAATGTTTAATTCTGGCATAGAAGGATTGTCAGACATGTTGAGTTTCTAGTTCATTCTCCCAGTGCCCAGGCTTCAAAACGTCTTGCAAACAAATTTTAGATGATAATAGGAGGTAAACATGGGAGTAAAAGGTACTCCACTGCCAGAAACTCGTGGGAAAGCAAATGCTTGGAGTGTCTGCTTCACGCGTATGAACCCCACCGAATAAATTGCGAATTTACCAAAAAGAGCTAATCTTTTTCGTGTCTTAATTCGGCAAAATCTGGTTAAATGCATGAAGCCAACACCGTTGGTCTCCATTTAAATCTTTATAGACCTAGGTTATTTACATATGTAAACAAAATCTCTGAAAAAATGTTCACGAGACTATTGCTCGTAAATTTGATACAATATATGTGATGTTATCAGTCTGTAGCATCATTTCTTATTCAGGTATTCATATTGCGGGCATTTATCTAATTCCTCTGCCCGAGCTCCTCTCAAACGAATCTGCACTAGTTCTAGTGTTTTAGGTTTTTCGATTCTGCGATGAATCCTCGATTTGTGAGTGAACTTGTCCACGTCTATAATTAGGGGGGGGGGGGGACGACCCATTTTTCAAGCATGGAAACTTTTACATCGATGTGTTTTATAGCAGCATCGCCGGTTCTCGAGTGAGAGAGAGAGAGAGAGATAGGTGCTTGAATGGGCCGAGGGGGGATAAGGAGCGTCGGGGTAGGAGCTCGGGGGAGGGGAAATCGGGAGGGGAAACGCAGCATCGTCCCCCTTCCCTCTCTCCTCCGCCACATCACTCTTCCCTTCGAATCCGTGTCCGGAGTGGCTGATCAATGAACTTCGTCATTCCTCCCCTCACATCTCCCGCCCATCCCCCGTGCCCTTTTCATGAACTACTTCAACAGAGCTCAGCCTCCATTCCCCTTATATGCCTCACGAGGGAACCGGAATGGCTAGGCTCGGATGTGTCGTTCGCGTCTCCTTTCTTTTGTTTCTTCTTTTCATCCCCAAAGTCTTTTTTTTATCCTCCAAAACCTGATGCAGTCATTTGTTTTCGGACGCCATTCTCGGAAAATTTTTTTTTGCAGATGACAAAAACTTAAATTTTGTTTCAACTTTTGGTGTTCTATTAACTTTTTTCGCATGTGTCAAGTTCCAAAATTTGCCATTATTAACCATTTGAAATTTAGTTCTGCTGGATTTTTAATGTCTGCGGGACATGCAAGTTGTATTTACTGACCATAAATTTGGAAAGCTTTGAGATTCTAAAGTTTTAATGTATAGCGATAATCAATGATGTGACAGGTAATTGATGATGCCCGATAATCTATGGCTAAGTTTTAGCTGCATATGTCTGCTGCTACATGTATTCCTCTTGAATAAATGAACCCTTGCTAATAGCCCAAAACCTTTAACAAACTTGCAAGGCAGAAAGAATCTATTCACAGGTTTTTGTCTCTATTTGCACTGAATGTAGGAAACCTAATGACAAATACGACTTTTGCTACTTAATTTTTACCCAGAGAATTCTCTTCGGGCATCGATATATTTTAGTGACTGTTGATTTTGAGAACAATATATGTGTGTACAAAGTTTACGTGTAAAAATAATTTCCCTATCGGGTGAACTTGTCCCTAGCATGACTTCTTTAAGAAAGATTTTTTTCATCACATATTTTTTGTTGAATTATAGTAAATTTTCCACAAATAATTACATTATTAGGCAAATCATTATTGCTAATGTAGTTTTGATGTATGCCATATCCTTATTCTCTGTTCTTTCCTGCTTTTCAGGTGCTCATCTTGAAACTAAACAAAGAAGCTCCATTCAAAAAGGATGTGTTCCGAGCACCTGGCCACCAAGGTAACATGAAGAAGCTGGTGCACTTTCTTCAGAATGGTCGGCTGGTCAACATTGACAACTTCTCTCCATACACGATAGCCTCTGTTCTAAAAAAGTTCCTTCGAAAGCTCCCAGGGGGTATTTTTGGTTGGGAGGGCGAACGGAGGCTTTTTGATGTGATTGGGGCTTCCACAGTGGTACCTGGGGAGGGTTGCCTTGAAGGCACCGAAGGTAGCGGCACCGTGATGGACATTGTAGAGCAGAGGGACCAGATACACAGGTAAAGTCTCTTTTCGTTGGCAAATAAGTTGATGATTGTCAGTGTAGTCAGCAATGAAGGGAGAGAGGTTCCAAAAGACTATATGGGAAATCCAGAAAAATACAAGGAAATAAAGTTTTAAGTTACCTAAAATCCATACTGTGAGCTGAATTCAAAATGGGGTGAAATTAAGAGATGTTTAGAGTTTTAAATCATCAATATACTAATTATAATTCTATTTTCCATGGATCCTGAAAACTGTTGCGCAGCATCCTGGCCATCAAAAAAACTTAGCTCTACAAAAGCACCACTAAATATAAATACCTTTAACTCCACACTATTTCATTCTTGCAGCTCCACAAATTTGCACCTCCCTTCATGTCATAAAAATTGGTTATTATTTGCCTCCCTTTTCCTGGCTAATGATTTAGCTTCTCCTACAGCTTTCTGCTCATTATTACCTCCTGACTCCTCCTCTGACTTACTTTACCTTATTTGCGTGTTTGCAAACAATTTCCTGCCTTCCCTGGCAGCAGCTTAAACTTTGTTTTTCTCTTTCCATCATGTTTGCTCCTACCTCATTTTCTGAAAATATCAATCTAGGGATTTCAGATTGATAGGTGGTCAAATACAGAAAAACTCATTGTGGTGTAGTGCATGACATTCCTAATGGCCATCTCCCATGAAAACCCATCCTTGTATCTATTATTTTAAGAAATGTACAGTGTGTCCTATTTGTCAGGGCACGCAGGAAGCATATTTTCCACATGAATAGAGACCTGTGTCATCTTAAAAATTGCATATGTTTCCCATATAAAATTAAGAATTCATCTTTAGGAAATAATACAGTAGTTGTATTTTTTTATGGGTGGAGAGAAACCTGGCATCGGCATTAGCCTACTCTTGTTGAAAGGTACCAAGGAGTCCACAGGTCAACGTCCTATCTGACGGACGTCGTACTCACTCAAAGTGCTCTCCACAAAGCACCTTAAGTAGGGTTCGGGATACCACTGAAAGATATTTGTCCCCAGGATTTGAACCCAGGCCCTCTCAGTGGGAAGCCTGTACGTTAACCACCGCACCATCCCGATCCCCAGAAATAATACACATGAAGCAAGTCATAAGAATGACCTATTCTTTAAAATATAATGTCAGTGTTGCTTTTTAAGTCATCTTCGAACAGGGTGTACTTACTAGAATTTAACTAGGAATTGTCTCAAAATAGTCTGTTGTCTTTTGTGGCACCCAAAGATACTTCTATCTTGTTTGCAATGTAAGTGGGATGCTGGTGCTGTTAACTTACCATCAGAGTATGTTGGCACTATGGGGTTTCCGCCTTAATTTGCCAACTTCAATTTAATTTTCATTTGGGTTATTTGAAACTTAAAATGTTCATATTTTGGTGTATTTGGAAATTGAAAAGTATAATACCCACCTTGATGCTACAAGAGTAAAATTGTGTGGTGATAAGAGAGAGGACAAATTATATGACTCGTTTTAACTAATGTATAATGTTAATTGTAATAAAAACCACTAATGTTGGTCGACATGATGTCCCAGGTACTTGGCTTGGGCAATCATGATTAACTTCCAAATTTGGTCAAACACATGAGAGTACCCAGCATTTTCCTTTTAACCTAAATAACATGATTTTGTACAAGTTCACTGTGGAAAAAATTATTTATTGAAAGATCCAAGCTTGTTGTGGCAGCTCCACAAGGACTAATTTGAATATTTCGTGGTAAAATTGGAATTGATGCCTTTGCAACATCATCACTGTAGTAGTACAACAGTTGTCGATAAATATATTCATTGGAGAAAGTCAAATAAAAAAATATATCTATGCTTCTTTTCAATATGGAGACCCTTTTTCTTTTATAATTTTTCAGAACTTTGTTGGTTCTTGGACAACTGGTCCATCAAAACTTTTGAGGCATTAATATGTACGTGCTTTGTAAGAGTGACCAGTGATCAGACTGGTCTGTTGCCACCAGGACAAATGCCTAATTGCAATTTGGTTTATATTTTAATAATAATATCAGTATCAATTAAGATGTAGTATGATGATATTGAGATTTCAGATTAAGCCAATGAATCAATTTCTAACCATAATTGCAGCTGAAAAAATATCAATCCCCCCAATCTTAAGTCAGATAAAAATGGGGGAAATTATATAAATGTCCGACAGAGGTGTTACCAAGTGCACATGGTAAAGGGACAGTATGCTGTTATCCAGTTAGGGGGGGGGATAAATATTGCTCCAATTGTTGCACGAGGAATTAGAAACCTACCCTAGTCTCCCATTATCACATGTCAAGTCTTCCTCTCTGCTTGCTCTCTTCCAGGCTTATCACATCACTGCCAATCCACACACAACGCCTTTTAGTTCTTCTCTTTGGGACCTTTCGGGTGATAGCGACAAATGCAGAGAGAGCGCACACAGGGATGACATCAGAGGCCCTAGGCGTCTCAGTGGCACCCTCGTTCTTCCACTCGTGCGTGAGTGGGGGCGAGGGGGGCGGAGGTGGAGGGAGTGGGGGCAGTGGGGGAGGTGGAGGTGGAACCTCGTGCGTGGGTGGGGGTGGAGGAGGTTGGGGCAGGACAACAGCCCGGATGGAGGATGTCCTTCGTTTCAAGGTGAGAGGCGAGAACTAAAGCACACTATTCTCTCTCTCTCTCTATCTCTCTCTTTCGTTTCCACGTTTTTCTTAATGTTTGGGTTAGGGACTCCAATAAAATCTCTTGGATTTGTCTTGGATCTAAGCTAGTGAACTAAATACTGAATATTTTGGGCAAGTGTGGTCCCAGAAAAATGTTGGTTTCTGAAGTATGAAAGATTTGTAGAGTCACTTGCAAAGAAAATCCTTCCACTCTCCTCTGTTGGCAGTAACGAGTGGCAGCATTTTCTTTGCAAGGCAATTAACAAGGTTTGATAATTGCAATAATTATAGTGATTGACCGTCACTCTTAGTTTTTATGTTATGATGTTAATGCTGTAATTTTTATATGCATATACTTTAGCTCACCAAAGCAAGCTTATAAATGTTTTTTTTAGGAAATATTTGATTTTTGCAGTTAAAATATTGTTTTTCTTATGCCAATATGTGCCCCAAAACTTAGTTTTTTTGATGATGAATGCCAATTTGTAAGTATCGATTTGTCTATCTGGTGGAAGTATTTGTTTGATTGTATAGGTTTTTCCAAAACAAGTATTATTTTTTTGGTTTTTGAGTTTTGTACTAACTATTATAAATTGATGTTTTTTTGTACTTGCAGAATTATTTAATGTTTAATTGGGAAAAGGGTATATATATGCTTTGTTGAATGAGTCAAATTTTTGTATATTATGTAAATAAGTGAGGGTAAAGCAAAGAAGTTGAGCTGTAGAAATGCATTTTTCAATTCTAGTTTCTTTGACTCGAATCGGGAGGATGAAACTTTAATCAGGGAGAAGTTAAGGAATGAGCCAGGGGTTCTCAAAAATTTTTGATTGGCGTTTCCTCAGACCTAAAAATTTTCATTTTCCCTCTGGCAATATCATTTCAGGAAGATGATTGGGTAGTTTTAAGTGGTAAGAGAATCTTAAAAGGGAAAAACTATTGCATTTGAAAACCCGGAAGTTAATTTGATAGTTGATGATAAATTTCACCTTATATTAAACACCAAAGCATGTTAAATTCACACATGTTAGGGGCAATTCTTATTGTTGTTCTGCGTGTGGTTTCACTGAAAATTGGGTCCTGGCAAATCTCACAGCTCAGTTTTAGCTTCTAATGTTCACAAGGCTGAATTTGAACCCGAGTTGATTCAAGCAGAACTCAAATGGTATGCTCATGTTGGCTTTCAATGTTTTTTTTGTAATTTGTAGTGTCTACCGAAAGGATAAATTGTAAATATGTTAAAATTCTTCTGGTGTGGTCCAGAATGGGGCTATTTATCTGAGGGTACTGAGATCAAAGAAAGATAAATGCCATAGGGCAACTCCATTGAATTAAGACCAAGCTACAAGGTGATTTGATGCAAACTAGAGCTTTGCAGGAAACCACAAGCAGCAGAGAGAAAGGAATTGCTTGCTCCTTACGTGAATTTCATATGTCAAATGGCTTTCATAGAGTGGAGCTGAGCAAATTAGCTTCAGGTTTTTTATTGTGGTGATAATACAAAAGAAACTTACAGAGCTGAATATTTTGTAAATGACCTAATGAATAATAAAAATTACTAAAATGATTTAGTTGATTTGGGAACCTCTGGAACAAATAAAAAATTAATTAAAAAGTTTAACAGTTTTGGATTGTGCTATTTAATGGGTTTATCAAGTATGGAATTTCATAGAAAATTTTAGAAATTTAATTTGCTTGAATTTAATGTATTAATAATGTGAGTACTAATTTTTGAAGGCATTCGTCATTGATTCATACTTAATAGTCATTTGTCTTGTAAATTGAAGTTTAATACATAATTTCCTGAAGTGAAATGTCCTTTGGGACTGAGATAAGACAGTCAAGTGGAAAGTATGTATTAAATCAAACTGGAGGAACCAATTACCATTTCGTTTTCACTAAATAAAATTTTAAATCAGCACTATAAATGTAAAGTTTTTATAAATCGGTGCATAAAGTTGTTTTTCATAATATGTTTCCAATGAAACGACAGTTCCGGTTTTGTCGTAAGCTACGTAGATTTGAGACATTTCAGGTTCTGTGTTGTTCATCCAATTTTATTTATAAATAAAAATTATGAAAAATAATTATTACACATGGTAGCTGGTTATAATAATATCTTTGATATATGCTGTAAGAAAATTTGAACATACTAAAACACTAAAAAACCTGATTCCCTAATTATCAGGTACCATGTGAGGCGATTAACAACATCATTGGCTATTATTGAATGCTGAAATAGTTATAATGTAGCTATGGTTTATAAATTTTTTAGCAAACTGTGCACTTCAGATTTTGTAAATTGTTTGTACAGTTCTTTAAGCCTTGCAATATTTTATGTTAGTAACAGAGGACATTTCACTTAACTTTAAAAATTCTATTTTTCATGAGAAGAATTTTCTTTACTTAATGTAAAAGTGGGTTGCCAAACTTCGTAGTTCCTACACCAAAAATGTGATGGATGATAGAGAGATTAACAATTAATGTCAACATTATAACTCCAATTTTTCAATTTAAATCTCTTAATTGCCCTCTCAGTATTCTGACTTTTGCGCCTTTGTCGCCAAGTATTTTTAGCAGTGAAGTTTTCCTTATTTGAGCCATTTTAGTAATTTTTGACCTACTTATACATGTTAAGAAGTTCTTTTACCTTAACATTGCCCTCATAAAGGGAAAATATTAACTCTGGTAATGCAAGTGTATTACCCAAGCACCAGGTATTCAGTTTTAATGCAAAAATTAAGACTGGAAATCAGTGAATTCTCTATGTATTTCCAAACTGATTTCTCAAGGAAAAGTTGCACACCAACATGCCCTCAAAAATTGTTTTCTGTTCATTGATGAACTTACTGTTTTATGAGATAAATAAAAAGAAGAACATGTGCTGATTTACCCAGCCACGTTGTCGACCAGATTGAGTATCATGAATTGGCTTATTACAAAATTTGTGCCTGCTGTGGTGCATTGAAAACCCATTTGGCCCATATGAGAATCAGTGGAATTAGCTGTACATACTGCATTGTATTAGTGTTGAGGCGGAACAGGGTTACAATGGTGATTACATTAATGCTTTAAACTTCAAATGTTCATGAAAAATCCTATGCATTTTTAAGAGGTTACCCTTTTTTTCTCTCTCTCTTCCTTCCCCATCCGGATCCGATGACAACTTCCTCTCCCTCTCCTCTCCCATTCCATCTCCCCAAAAAATACAATCCAAATCAGGCTGAAGTCAGTGTAAGTATCACTCCTTTCTTTGACATTTATTGTCAAAAGAAAAATAAAATGAGGTCTGCTCTGTCAAACTGAAGTGATGTCAGCACAGCTTTTTTTTATGTTTTTGGAATTGTTTTGTGTGCATTGCATTTGTTTTGTGACCAAGAATGAAATATCTATGTATGTAGTGAGAACATTTTTTCAGGATTTGGAAAAGCCTTGCAGAAACTTTTTAAGGTTGTGAAACCATGGATGGGTATATGTCATGTACATAACTGCTTCCTTCATTAGTTTATCAAAGTTGTGTTAAATCCACCAGATGTTACTTGTTTCCTTGTATCTCTCTGTGATGGTGTTCATAATTTAATTTCCCTTCTCTGCAAAATAATCTTTTTTTTTTAATGCTTGGGAGGCTAATCTTTAGAATTTGGTGGGCCATGTGTTTGATGTGTAACACTAGTTAATTAGTTTTGCATGGCATGAATTATTTTAAGGAATACTTTATCTAGCATGACTAAGGAGCCCCTAACCGAGAGTAAATGTTTTGATTGCATGTTGCATTACATAACATAAGTTATGGTACATTGCCTTTGTGTAATAGTTAAGTACTTAATACCTTTTAGTTAAGTGTTAAGATGGCTAACCTGAAAGTGTGACTACTATAATTTTAAAGTGGATGCATTGGATTTTCATATGCTAGTGGAATAAATTGTTTTTCTTTGCTGGACATTCTTGGAAGTTAGTTGCTCAAAGCGCTAAATATTTTCTAATTTGCCAAAAGACTACTGTTATAGCAGAAGCTCTGTTCCTTTAGAATTCATGGATTTTTGTATTTAGTAAGTGGAAATTTTTTTTTACAGAGTTTCATTGACAAGAGTCCTGTCGTTTTTACCAATTGTGTTAATTTTTAAGCATGGTAAATAATTCAATTTTATGTCTTCTTCTCATTCTGATTGATGTAAAATTCACAAATTTCCAAGACTTGATGGAATTAGAATAATCTTTCTGATTAGGGGAGTTATTTCTTTATCTTCACCTTCCATGGTTAAAATTTTTTTCAATTCTTATGGTACTTTCTAATTTTCTGTCATATTGCTAACACTGTGTAAAAATGTCTCCATAATGAGTGCATAAAACTTCTCTTCCTTGTCTCTTCTCTTTTCAAGCAAGCCCTATGTTTCAGTGATTCATCTTTATATATCGTAATTCATTTTTATGGTAGGATTGTGTCTTACTCTTTATTCATTCAACTTCAGATGAAAATTGTGTATGCATCTCTTCTGTTACTGAAGTTTAGCATTTTGTAAGTCAGATCTTACATGTCTTTCCATTGCAAATGTTCCCAGTGTATATTTAGTTAAATGTTTACACATATATTCTATGTCTATCTTTGCATAATTTTTTTTATATTGTAATGAAAAGATATTCTTGTAGCACTGATTAGACTCATTTCATGGAGTACTAGCTGTTCACATTAAGATAAAGAACATTAAAGAAGTTTAAGTTTTTCTGAGATGGGATGAAAACTTTTTGGTGATTAGAATATATTTAAATCAAGAAGAGAGTTTACATTGGAAATACAAGTCATTTCTTCAGTCTCTTGGTAATATCCTGTTATTATAGAGCACTAAATGACTTATAGTTAATAACAAGAGCATGGAATTAGAATCTGAGTCCGTGAAGTTATGTGTCTTAAAATATTCCAGCTTTCATTTTCATTTTGTCCTTCTAAAATATAGTAATTTAGCTTTTTTAGTAGCATCTGATTTATATTCCTGATATGAATATTGAAAGGATAGGTTTTTCAAATGGCATTCTCCACATTAATTGGCATCATTAAACTGGAACTCCTGTTTCCCATGCTTCAATCTGATTTAATCTAAATATTTTGCACTTGCCACTTCATTTACTCAACATTTCATCAACATGAGCATTTCTCAGAGTAATGGATGTATGTTTTAGGGTATTTCTTTTTCAATTGAGAAAGCTCTTTTCTTAATATGTGCTGTAAAAAGTATTTCCAGTTTTTTCTGAAACTTTTAAATAATAGAATTGACAAAGAAAAACACTTTACTGTAAAATTGGTCTTGTGGATTATCATGTAAATTTTTTGAGCTCTTCCTGTATGTATTTTGTAAATTTTTGAGACTTTTGGAAGTCAAAAGTGTTGAATTAGTAAAATATATTCACAGTGGTGGTTTGATTGGTGGAATAGGAATTTCAATAGCATGTATTGCAAAAAAAAATATTTACTATAGACATGATTTTCTGCCATGTTTGCAACTTTTGGTTTCAAGCATATTGTGAAAAGCACTTGGACTTTTGTTCCAACTTATTAAATTCCAGATTATTTAGGGAATTTTGGAGTGGCATTGAAACAAGGAATAGTCTGAGAAACTGCCCCTTTTAAAAAGGTGGGAGTATGGGATTGGAGACAATTTTATTTAATCAACTTTGCTCTGGCAGTTATGTTAAAAACTAAATTGAATCGTTGAGCCTCTCGAGATGCCTGGATTTTTTTTGGGGGGCGAGTGCGCTCTGTTTCCTGGACTCAGAGCAAAAACACCCTTTTCCTTTTCCAGGTTGCGACGAGGATCATGAAATTCCTGATAGACAACTTTGGAGTGAGCAACCTGTTTGGCCGGGAAAATTATGAGTTCTACGCACGCATCACGGGACGAATCCTCAAGGTGGAGGAAGACTGGATCTTCAGCTTCCGCTATCCCCCCGACACGGTCGTCTCACGTAAGGGAGATGTGGTCCCCTGCGGGGGTTCAATCCCGTACCTACCCCCCACTCCATGGGAGACCCTCCCTGGGATGGAGCAGTTTCGCATCGTCCTGATCTGCCACAGATGGGGATCAAGCGACGGCTGTGCTAAGGCAGGCCGTCGGGGAGTGCATGATACCTAAGAGAGACTTTGTTGTTGTTGTTGTTGCTGTTGTGCTTTGTAGTGTGTTCTCCTCCTCCCCAAACACCCCCTTCCATACCCCCTGCAACCATGCTGTAATTTTGCCGGTGTTTGCGCATAGCCAAGCAAAATGGTGGGGGAGGGTGTGGGAGGGGGAGGAGGGTGGAGTTGATTGAATCGGAGCCCTAACACACGTTTTGTATTCCCAAAAAAAAATGATATGCACCCATACTTTTAATATGAGAATGGTGAAGAAAGTCCTGCCCGAACAGTTTGTCCTATTTTTTTGTAAGTCCCATGGCACAAAAAGATTTCAAGGGTTCCAATTGTGGAAAGTGCCAAGTTCTAACCCCGGCTGAGACAATGATTGCATTCTGCATTCCTTAGTGCACTATTGCTACAGTGAAGACATTCGTAAAAACGCTTTAGCAAACTTAGAGATGGACTGCTCTAGAGAATGATAGTGTTGCAGTATATCCAATAGATGTGCTGGAAATTTAAATGAAGCTCTCTAATAAGTGGTGGTGTTGGGAGGTTTTGATGTTTACAGGGTTGTGGATGTAGATAATGATTGGCATGTCAGTATTTTTTTCAAAGGGGAGTTTTAAAATGCGCCATAGAGTGGCATCCTCCTTGTGAAGGATTTGAGATGCTAATCCCAACTAACCTACCACATTTATTAATGAGTACAAAACAGAGACTGGTAAATGAGTTTGAGTAAAAAAGAAAGATAAAACATTGTGCTTCTTTGTTCAGTCTGTGCAGTTTCACAAATAATGCCTGCTGATCTTCGTGCACATTGATTCTTTTAATGTTTAATTCTACTAATATTTTAGTGTGAACTTTTTTTTTACCTGTTGTAGCATGGTTCAGGTGGCTTGAACTCATGTGCATGTTATTACCTTTTTTTTCACATAAGTTATTTTCCCGGCTTGTGTACAAAACCCACTTTATCATCACATTGTTTTTTTTTTAAGTGCAAGTAGTGTTATTTAAAACTCTGAAGTGAAAACGACAGTTTTCTCTGTTGTGCATATTGATAAGAAGTCCAAGGGATGTACAACTCCTTTTGAGATGTATATCCATTGTGATATCATAACTGGAATTCATGAATTATCTCAAAGCTCCTAGACTTTTTAAATGAGATTTTTTTATGGCATCTGAAGTATATTCTTTAAAGTGTTTCCTATAATAGATCTGTATTATTTTTTTGTCATGCACTTTATTCATCATACTGATCATTTTAGTGAGTTATCAATGCATTATTGCAAAAATATATTATGCCAAAAACTATCAATATTGTTTTGATTTATTACTTTTTTCTTTTTATCTCACCCATAACCTCCACTTTTGGAATTGGACTTTTAACTCTTCTGTTTTGGGTTCATTTCTTGCCCCACTTTTGGTACATTTTCATTTGAGTCATGCCATTGGATTGGATTATTTCTCATATAATGGGGGTCATAGTAATCCAAATACATAGTAAAGCTTTGAGTTTTCCAGATAAAAGAAAACCATTTGTTGTTGTAAGTTATGGCCCAGACAAATCTTGCTGATTCAATTACGTCTCTCCCTCCTGTCCTTTCCAATTCTAAACCTTCTCATCCCATAATTCCTCCTGACATCCGAACCCCCTCCAATTGCCAAAAAAAATATATAACAGGTGAAGTTTCTTTGGAAGCTGAAAAGACTTGGTTACTGTATGAATGTGAGAGGTGGGGGCTCAATTATAACCTTGAAGGTAAGATTGCTTTAGAATTTATATTGATCATGACCGTTTAATCATATGGGTGTGACCTTTCTCCCTCTTGGTCCTTAAAAAAGTGCTCTCATCAGTTCATTCTATGCATACTTTTTTTCTTTGATTGCATCACCACTCGGTGCATGCTTTGAAGAGTCCATTTTCTTTATTTCTTAATTTTCACCCTATTTTGAAAATCCTTATGTTGCACCATCCCATGGTTAAGTACAATGCAGTAAAGGTTTATTTGAAAAAAAGTCACAAGGCTCATTTTCTGCTCTGTAGTTCTTTTGCATGGTCTAATTTAATGCCTAGAGCAAATGATTTAAAAGCATTTTGATTTAAATATCTTTGGCTTGTGACAAGTTGTTCCTTGAATGCCTGTCTCCAGTTCTAGCACATTTAGATAAATCTTTTTCAAAACATTGAAATGCCTGCATATTATTCACTCCTCAGAAATAGATTTATCACTATAATGTTTTAGATTTGATAAGTATGTATTAATTTTATTCGCTCTAGGTGATGAACTAATTTGTTGTGGATACATTAAGCGTGAAGTTGCATGGGTCATATTCTTGTGAGAAGATGTTTGAATTCAGAAACGTGGAAACAAAGAGGTTTGAATGGAAAATCTAGGGTTGGGCTTCTGGCTTTAAGGGCTCCCCACGTGTGCAAGAGTCACAAATGATGCATCTTTACGTTGAAATAGAGATTCCAATCATTTTTTCATGAATCTTAGCCACTTGAATTTCATAAATAATGGTGTCTCTGAAAGAAGGGGTATAGGTTTTTAAATACATAATTTTCTGCTGACATTTGCTCATCCTTCTTGTCCTTCCCAGCAGGTTTTTAAGGAATATTTCTAACATTTTTTTCATAATAGGAAAGATTACAATTAGTATGTTTTTTCCTCTGGAATTGCACCACATTTGGAAAATAAAGAGGAAAGTCTTATCTTAAATACTCTTGGCAAAACAAACCTCAACAAATGTTAACATTGGGAAATGTTTTGTCTGGTATAATGATCCAAACAATGTTTCTCTATTTCTTAAGTATACCCTAGATACAGGTGTTGAGGTTTTCATCGTTTTCATGATAAATGGTGGGAGGGAAGTTTAAATTGAACGCCGTTTGAATTTATTGTTCAGTTACTAGATTAATTGATATTTTAGTTGTAAATGTCACTACATGGTGTAAATGAACATGGCCATCATCTGCTGAGTTGATGTTTACCAATGGCCTTCAGGTATGCTTAGAATTCTTCTTGCTTCATAGATGATTCCAGATTGAATTTCTGTTTATAAACTGAGAAAACTGTGTATCAAAACCCTTGTGTTTGAAGAACTGTTAGGTTGAAGATGTACCAAAAATGTAAGCTTTCTCTCAACTTACTGACCAAGGCTAGACAAATTGAATAGAAGGTGTACTCTCCACAAAAAAAGAGGTACTTTTCACTAAACCTCCACTTCTAAACTGTTTTAGAAAAAATAATTTATAATAAATTTCTACAGTAGTCTTTCAATTACTCGTAATAGGTACTAGTCATGCTAGAGAATACTTTTCAAAGCCATGCATAATGTAAAAAGATTTACTTGGGCATATACATTTCTTTCATTCAGTAATTCCATCTGTATAGAATTAAATTTTTTATGCATTGAGCAAATCAGTAAAAGTAGTACTCGGACATTTAGCATTTCCCTATGCCGGTACACTAATTTAGTATGTATATCTGAGGAGTATATAGGAGAGGTAATTAGCTAGAGCATACTTCCCTCTCAAATATTCTAAGTACCTAGAAAAGTAAAATGATAACTTTTTAAGTTTTTTTCATTCAATTTTTTTCTGTAAGTTTGTCAATTTTCCATCTTGGCTGGTCCTAAAAATTATTTAAATATTATTAAACTAAATTCAGGTAAAACATATTGCCAAAGGCAGATGTTGCAGCTAGGGAATATTTTGTCAGAATTGTTACAAGGTGTATGTTACTTCTATTCCTTGGAATGTGCTTGCAATACTTACTTATTCTCAACTCTCTTCTGTTGATTAACTTCAATGTCATTCAAATTCTTATTTCAGGGATTATAAAATTTTGTATGTTGGAGTAAGACCCAAGACCTAAATGAGCATTAATCAACGACTAGGACAACTGCAATTGTGAAGTCTGCTACCTCATGTTACAGCTGTCACTAATGCTTTGCAAGTTATAGTTGTTCTTTCAGCTGATTTAGCATTTTTAATGTATTTCATAATGTGAACAGTGGAAGCCTCAACTTGGTGAAATTCCTTGATGATGACATTCAAGCAATGAAAGTGCATGTGAAATGGGCCTCGGTTTACGGCCAAATGAGAATAAGATTGGATGGAAGGATTTTTGGTGGGCAATAAATTGTCATTAATGATGAGTTGGCTATTCTCATTGTCGACATTCTCCAGTGAACGTTCAATGTCTGTGAGTTATCATTCCTTATTGTAATTCCCCAATTTCCCTCTCCCCACTCATTGCCTCTCCCTGTACCACAATTATTGTCCAATGACAATCCATCTACCTAATCTTATTGAAGTACCTCTAGTACAAAAATTAATGCTGAAATTTGACCAAGTTGTATCATATTTCCATGTTTATCAATTCCATATTAACTTGAGAATCTAATTGGCTTTTATGAGTAATTCATATCTCTGTTATATGTTAAAGTTGAATTGAAACAACTTATTTGACGTAAGCATTTCTTGAAAATTTTGGTTTTTAATGAGTTTATTTATGTTTTACTTTGCTTATTTAGCTTTAACTCTGTGCCATTGATACCGTAAATATGAATATCTCACTTAAAATTAAACTTTCCTGCTGTCAGACATTAAATTTTCTGTCTGTGTCAGTCTGATGAGCCTGCATCTACACTCAATGCATATTTTATTGCCCTGCATTTAAAATCTTGGGCAAGATAATTATTTTGCTTTCATTTTAAACTCCATATTATTGTGCAAAATGTCTAATATTATCCTTTAAAATATATATTATTTTAGGCCCAATTAAACGTAGTTGTCTATTCCAACTAATGCATTTTCTATAATATATTTGGCACTTGGGAGGTGTCCACCAAAGGAATGAACTGCATGAATATATTATTGCACAAGTGATGTCTTCTGCAAGTGGTTTCTGCTAAAATCACGACTTAATGGCTTGAGTTGGGTTTATGGGTATTAAATTAGTCATTTATTTGATGGAATTGGCTTGGAATATGCTGACCTTTCAATGATTTCTGGCTCTTCAATGGCAAAGCCATGTTTTTTTTATTCACAGATAGCACAATGTTGCCTATGCTTGAGCTCTTGTTAACTGTGGAAATGTATGTCAGTACTAGTCATTCTCTTGACCCATATCTATGTCTCACCCTTCATCAAACTCATACGTGTGTATGGCCTCATCATGCTTTATCTTAGCTGCACATGAAATGACCCAAAGATTTAACTTTCTTCTAAGTCGAGCTTCATATGATGGCTGGAAAATATTTCGCCAATCTGGGTGGTGAATTCTCAGCATCTATGCTCTTGAGTGTTTTAATTATTTTTAAAAGCATTGGTAACTTTGCTGTAAGTCCAGTGTGTACTTACTAATGTTTTCTCCTTGTGATGCACTGTTCTGAACATTGAATGGCACTTAAGAAATCAAATTCAATTTTTTCAATCAGAACACAAACGAAGAGCAATCACATCTCTTGCTTTTGTGCATTACTTTGTCATTCACTATTTTATATTCATCACTGAACTCTTTTTAAGAGTTATCATTAGAAATGCAATAAATGTGAGTAGTGGAATTGATGTGTAGTAAGTTAAAATGGATAGGGTATTACTGAGAAGGGAGATTGGGGAAGGATTCAAGGCAGTTATCTTGGAAATAAATAAATTAATTGAATGATACATAAGTTCATTTTATAATTGTTTGAATATTTTACCAGTATTTTTGGAATCATAACTTGAAAAAAGTATTGGTTGCGATGAATATTTTGGGAGAACAATTCTTTTTCTTGATAAAATCAATTTGCAAGTTTAAAAATTTGGCGGTGTAACTCATAGGTGTTAATTTTATTTCCCTTTATGAAATATATTGGACAATGATCAAAGGTCTTATCAATAGGTATGTTAAATAATGAATGTGTGTTATGAACAAAGCCTAATAAGAGTGTATTTTGAAAGGTTCTTGGAATCACCACAAGATATCAGCGCTAGCGAAAACAGTTTCCTGGTTATTTCTAATCCTTTATGAGTATGCACGTAACATATCAGAGCTCTGGGAAGAAATCTGTTGTGTGGATGCCTCTCGGTTGTTGTTCCCATATAGTGATTTGTGAAGATGAAAAAAGTGGTGCAAGCAGTGGTCCAATGCTTCTAAAGAAAGGAATCAAAGCAAATAAAATACATGCTGACTTTCAGAACACTCAGGGAGAATCCGCTCCTTCATATTCAACTATTGCCAAGTGAACAAACGAGTTTGTTTGGTCAGGACAGCTTACCTGATGATCCATGTAGTGGTCAGCCAAAATGTGCCACTATCCCAGAAATTATTGCAAAAGTGCATAAAATGAGTGCATCACTGAAGCTCTAGGGATGTCATCTGAATATCACATTTTAACAGTAGAATTGGATATGAGAAAATTATAATTTTAATAAATAAAATAAATAATATAACTTTTTAATAAATAAAATAATTATCTACTAGATGGGTGCCGTGACTCTTGATGGAGGATCGCAAATACATAGAATGGAAATTTATGAACAATGTTTGACCCATTTTAAGAGCAACCAACAAGATTTTGTGCAACGGTCTGTGATCACAGATGAAACTTGGGTCTACTACTATACCCCAGAGGCAAAACAGCATTCCAAGCAGTGGGAACATGTTGATTCACCACCACAAAAGAAAGCTAAGGCATTACAGTTGGTCAGAAAATTGATGGCTTCAGTTTTCTGGGACGCAAGAGGAATTTTGCTGTTAGAATATCTTCCCACTAATAAAACAATTACTGGACAATACCGCATTAACCTCCTGGCCCAAGTGCAGCAAAAGATACGCGAAAAAAGGCCAGGTTTGGCAAGGAAGAGAGTTATCTTTCATCAAGACAATCCATGCCCACACACATGTTGTTGCAAAGGCAAAAATACATGAACTAAGATATGAATTGTTGCCACACCCACCTAATTTCCCTGACTTGTCTTCATTTTCAACTCTTCCCCAAGCCCAAAATCTCCCTAATTGGAGGGTGTAGATTCTCTTCAAACAAAAGAGCTAATGGCCAAAGTAGCTGGGTATTTTGCAGGTCTGAAGGAATCTAGTTTTTGTGATGGAATTAAAACATTGAAACATCACTGAACTAAGTGTACAGGGAGCCTACATTAAAAAATAAAAAAGTGTCAGTAGGTCAAGTCTTTTCTATTCCATTCCTAGAGCTTTTCAAATTACCCTCGTATTTCACTATTAATAGAACTATTGTGATTTTACATGTTCTGCAGTCAACTATAAGTTTTTAAGGGCAGGTATTAATTTATGGCATTGTCTTTAAACAGGCGAAAATTTTTCATTGTCTTGTTTATATATCATTGAAGTGTACTGGGATCTTTAGCACACTACATTCATTGTATCTCTTATGATCTAATTTTGTTCCCTCAGCAATCTGAAAGCATTATTTTTACCAAAACTTTTCATGTAATATAGAATGCAGCTTTTAAGGATGCTAATAAGACCTAGTCATTTGCAATTGCAAGTTTCTGGCTAAATGACGTATTATATCATGAGTAACCATTCAAAATTCTACTGGCCATAGACTTGAGAATTAGTAATTTAAGATTTAGTATTATTACAACCCTTCCCCAAGAGCAAAATTACTATCCAAATGAAATAGTTTAAGTTCTAGCAGTTCAACTACTATGATCATTTGAACTGTAATGTAAGAGTAGGTATAACCTGGGTTAAAGGTGAATGAAAGGAAAGACGGTGGAGGGAGACATTTGTCAGAGTTGGAATAATGCAAACTGGAGATGGGTCAAACTAGAGATGGTTTATGGGCCCATTTTCCGAACCAGCCAATGCTTAGTTGGAATTGGATTTTACAGGAATAGTTCTTGAACCCCATTTAAGTTAATTTTTGCATATGGTGCAGAATCATCTCTGTTGTGTAGCAAGTAGCAAGCAATATGATGTTATTATTTTTCTTGTTTCATCAATTTATTTCAGTTTTAAAGTTGGATCCATTTTACATATACTGTGGTGATGGGCTGTGTTGCACTTGGGAAATGTTTTACAAGAAAGGGGGGCATAAGTGATGCGGAAATCCTTTCTTTGAAATCTAAATTACGTCTTCATTGTGGGGATGAATAAATTGATGATGCCTAAATTCTCACCCATAGAAAATAGCAATCATAAAAAGGAAGCCTAGCTCTGCCAAAAATTGTGTGTGCAAGATTCACAGTCTGTGGAGTAGGCTCAGATTGACATATGCCAGGAAAGGGTTAGCCTGGGAATGAAATGTTCTCCATTTTAAATAGAACTTTCAGGTCTTTTAAATGTGAGCCAAGAGTCTAGTAATAGTTTCATAGTTACTCGCCAGTTATTTGAAAAGTAGTTCAGTTATTGGGAACAAAACATAAGTAATTCATCCCAGTTTATACCTTATGGTATTGAAATTAGAATTTTAAAAACAGTTTACAAAATGCAGATATTTACTTAGAATTGTAATGCACAACTTCTCGTTTTAACATGGAATTTGGTGAAGGAATGCCTGACATGCCTGAACAGCATGACTTACAAACATTCTGTTATGGAAGCAAGGGTTATTGGCCAGGGTAATCAGTGTTTGGGTGCTTTCATTTTCTTTCCATTATGAATGCTCGTAATTAGTTCAGTTGTGCCCTAGCCAAATTGCTTTTGGGGACATAAAGGGGCATATATAATGCATAGCAGAAAAAAATTGATTGTAGCTTACAATTTTTTTAAGTTTCAGTTCATTCAAAATCCATTGGTATTTATAATGAATTATTAAGATCACTTTATGCAGTCTTCCAATAGGTAGAGGAATAATATTGACTCCAATACTAGGCCTCTTCAACAAAATTGTTTTGCAATTTCTTTTATTTTGTTTGATGATCTGGCTTTATGGGTGTCCCAGGATTGTATGGTGTGATGCTCTCAAGTACATTGATAAACAATTTGTAATGTTCGTACCCATAATTCCCTATTGAAAGATTCTTTCGAAAGAAGCATGAATGATTTGCATTCTTCAATCAGTAAATCGAGAATTATGGCAGCAGTGTTGTGCAGCAAATCTTGAACACAATGGTAATTTATTATTGTTCCCCTCAACACCAGATTTAATTTGTGTTTTTCCCATTGAAAATCATTGCTTACTATTACAGTTTCCACATCGTAAATCACAACTTTCTACTGATTCAATAAAAATATGGTCTCCTTTTATCAGATTATGGATAGTATTTCATGAATATTCAAATATTTCCTAGCTGGAATTTGCAGCGTTCACAGAATAATTTTGGTGTGGCAATGTGTTTGGTGATTTTCTTTTTGTGTGAGATCTTCCTCAAATTACAAACTTTACAATTACAAACAAACCATTATTAAACAAACATTACCACAGATTTTCATATACTGTGGTTTTGAAGAGTTAATATTTTTTTTAGCGTTGACTGGGATAGTTTCGTACCATTTTCAATTATGGCCGAGCGTGGAAGGAATGTAATTTTAGAAGATTAAAGGTGCAAGGTTAAAATTTAGTGCGCAGAGAGACATTATAGATATATGATAAAACCCACACACTAAATGTAGATATCTTAACATTTCATTTGTGACGACACATAACTCCATTATGCAATTGTTTCTGATGCAGCCATGTCCCATCAAGAAGAGAGTCAGTCCACCCCAGCTCTACTCCACATACCCACCGACTCTGCACTGTCAGGCGGCAGCAGTACAGGTGTTGGTAGCATCCCTGGTGAGGCCACTACATCCTTGGGCATCATTCCAGAGAACAACCTCCTTGAGAGCTACACACGGTTGTCCATAAGCTTGGAAGAGAATGGACTCTTCAAGGTGAGTTGTTAAATCAGGCACATCACTTAACTCATTGGTGTCATTGCTATTTTTATTTGATGAACAAATAAATTTGGTAATATTCATTGGGTTAACATGTAAATGTACTCATTTTTAATGCTGTTACTTTTTTCCTGTTCTATCTTATTTTTGTAAGAGTAATCTTGTGAGTAAAGTTAATTTTTACTCACTTGTGCAGTATAAAATTCCCTTGCCCTGATTACAAACTTTTTTACAAATGGCAGCAAATGTTGTTTTTTTACATTTAATATTTAGGTTTTTAACAGGAATTCATCTTAAAAATGCACCAGTTTGAGGTTTTCAGGATGCCTGAATTTCCTATGTAGTATTTTTTTTAATTAGATCATTAAAATTAGGCTCCATAGCATTGGTTGCTGGTATTTACAAAGAATAACTGCAAATGTATTACAATTTATCAGCCACTAAATTTGGTGCATTGTAGTGAGAGTCATGTAGTTAGCATTATGTGTAGTTAAGTGTGCATCAAAACTGCATCCCTACTAATTAAAAAAAAAATTGGTTGTGCCTGGACATAAACTTTTCCATATTTCCATTTCTATTGTCAAATAAGCCAAGTAAATCAAGAAAAAAACTCATTAAATTAAAAATTTCGAAGTTTGTTTCCCTTGTATAATTTGTTTTCAGTATTCAATCATGTGTTATTAATGAAATATTCTTTCCTAAAATAATTGTAACTTAATGACTGGGAATTAATAATAATCTGCAAAGTCTTATTTTTTGGCTAAGCAACCTAGTCTGCATTTCATTTTTCTCCTAAATTCATTTTTTTTAAATCACCAAAAAAAGACTTTTGCTATTAAATTGGTCACCTCTTCTTCTACATTATTTGCTACTACATAAATGTTTTGATAAGATTTCAGAATATAGAGTGGAAGCCTGATATAAGGAGTACAGCATATTGAAAATCAGTATTATGAGTAATATCCTAGGTACATTTTATTGCCTTAAGGTTTGTGCGTAAAATAAATCAGTATTAGTAAGGTCATACACCATCACCATGCGATGTTATGAGTCTCTTATAATCAGTATGAAGGTAGAACTGTAAAATTGCATGTATATTTTACGGCCAAGGGCATATACTTTCAACTGTTTCAGCCTGCCGGTACATAATTTTCAGGCAAATTTTCTCTTTATGGGTAACTTGTTTTCTGCGAGTTGGCATTTCAGTCCATCTGTTGCACAGACATTGCTCATAAATGGATTTGAGTAAAAATCTGGAAAATTTAGAACTTGCCCTTTCCAATTGTCTTTGTCAGCAAAAATCACCATGTGTTTGATACAAGAAGCATTATTGGGTTTCTGTGTAAGGCGAAAGACATTAAATCAGTGGCAGGCAATATATTCTGATGGCACTAACTTGGATCAGAAAAAAAAGAACGGTTTGGTTTGACAAAGTCTGACCTTGATTCTTAAGAGGATATTTAAATAATTTTTCAATATTGCATTTTGTTGAGATGATGCAGGACTGATCTACAACGCCATTTATCATGAAACACTGACTTAAGTATATGTCACCAAAAGGCAGTGGATGAAGGTTATTGCAACATTCAAGGAAAAAATATATATATCGTCTCCATATCCACTTAAAAGATATTGGAAGCAAGAAATGGGAAGAACATAATAATTTATTTCAGTGTTTGTGTGTGTGTTATTAATATTTGAGCTGATATTTATTACCTAGATAAACCTTTATTTTACCTCCTATGACTAAACATTGAAATTGGTTGTTTTTACTTACATATTTATTTGAAGATATACAAGGGTTGTTTGAAAAGTTTCCGACCTAACAAAGATGAAGACATTTTTTCTGAAATTTTCCGAGTTGGAAACTTTTCAGACCACCCACGTGCGTATATAGAAGAAAAGACAACATGATTGGGTACACACAAGGTCTGTAACTTAATTAATGAGAGTAGCAATATAGCATTCGATCTGGCAACACTGGAGGCACTGGGCTTGGAGAGGTGGCAGAGGAACTTGTGATCTGCCTTCAGTAAGGGTTTGAACTCACTTGAGTCATTTGGTTGTCCGTAGCAATTTTTTTTGTGGAACAGTTTTTTCTATTTTGTTCTAAAAATGAGTGACATCAATTTCAAGCAATGGTGTGCTATCAGGTTTTGCTTCAGACTAGGGCACAGGTCAACAGAAACCCTTGCTAATCTTTAGCAGGCCTACAGAGTTTTTGTCAAGAGCCCAGGTTTTTCAGTGTTTTAAGCAATTTTCAGAAGGAAGAGAGCCCATTGAAGACGCACCACAAAGCGGAAACCTTCATCTTCAAGAACCGATGAAAATGTCAACAGAGTCCAGGATCTTGTGCATTCAGATTGTCAGTTGAAAGTCGGAATTATCAGGGAATAGTTGACTTTGACTCACACCATTGTTCATCAGATTTTGACCAATGAATTGGAGATGAGAAAAATCTGCACAAAACTGGTTCCAAAAAACCTTTTGCAAGACTTAAAGGACATCAGGAGGGAAAGGTGCCTTGAATTTTTGGATTTGATTGAAAATGACCCCCATTGTCTGGAATGTGTCATTACTGGTGAAAATTCTTGGGTGTTTGAGTACGACCCAGAAACCAAGCATCAGAGCATGGAGTAGCACACTTCAACCTCTCTAAAGCCCAGAAAAGCAATGATGAGGAAGTCGAAGATCAAATGCATGCTGATTTGGTTTTTTGATATCCATGGAATCGTCCACAAAGTCCTACCTCAAGGCCAAACAGTCAATCAATACTTTTACCGGGAGGTCCTTGAAGAACTTCAAAAAAGGGTCATTCGTGTGAGACCAAACATCAAGAACAACTGGGCGTTGCATCATGATAATGCTCCTTGTCACACAGCAATTTCAATAAATGAGTTTTGGCTAGTAAAAACATTCCTGTGGCTCTTCAGCCTCCTTATTCACCCGACTTGAGTCCTTGTGACTTTTTTCCCTTCCGAAATTAAAAAATCACCTCAAGGGAACTCATTTTGGGACAGTCGAAAACATTCAAATGGCTGTAACCCATCAGCTGAAGGGTATTCCAGTATAGGAGTTCCAGCACTGCTATAAGGAGTGGAAGAACCATCTTCAGCACTGTTTGGCTTCAGAAAGAAGTTATTTTGGGTGTGGCAATATAAAATTTTAATTCTATTTTAATGAAAAAATTAAAAAGAATCAATCTCATTACTTAATTTACAGACCTCGTGTTATTATTTTCTTGAGTCACTATCATTGTGTATTGCGCTAGGCAAGGAAGCTTTCTCAAGGAGGAGGGAGTTGATGACGGGGATGTTGAGTAGAGATGTTAAGACAAGACTCCTAAAAACTCTGATATGGAGTGTAGCCATGTACGGCGCGGAAACGTGGTCACTGAAGCAGGAGGATAGACTTAGATTGGAGGCTTTTGAAATGTGGGTGTGGAGAAGAATGGAGAAGGTGAAATGGACCGAAAGGAAAACAAATGAGGAAGTACTGGAGAGGGTGGGTGAGGAGAGGGGTTTGTTGAGAGAAATCCTATGGAGGCAGGAAAAATGGATGAAAGGCGTATTGAGCGGTAGTGGAATGTTGAAGAAGGTAATAGAGGGGAGAATGTTGGGCAAGCAAGGAAAGGGTAGGAACAGGATAGGGATGTTGGATGGGATGAAGGGAGGAAAGAAGTACACAGAGATGAAGAGGGACCTGATGTAGAGTTAGTTGCTGGATTGGGTTTCGTTTAGAGTTAAAGAAATGTTTATTTGATAGTTGTCTCCATCCAAAAACCTACCTTAATCGGTAGATTACCAAATAATAAATATCATTGTGTGTTGATTTTTTAGTGATTAACACTGTTCTTATCTTGACAGTTTTCTTTTCCTGCTGAATTTTATTGGAATTACCCAAATATCTAGTCCTAAGATAGTCCTAAGAACAGTCGTAAGATGTTCTTCAATGCAACTGAGCACAATCAAGATTTCTCTAATTTTAACAGCATCATCAACACTTTAATTATATTAAATTAATATTTAAATATCTCATGAACCCAAGACCATGGATCCCATGCTATGTGCATATATTTTGAATTGCATTGTCACATGCTTTTATGTAGTAACCTCTAAGTTAATAGTTCTTTATTCGTTGATATCTATGAAATGCTTTATTTATAAAATGTAGCATGGGATGTAGGACTAATTTTTTGTGATAGAACATGAAAAGATTAGCTGGAAAAGTACATATTATATTCTTCTAGTGTTAAGCAAAATATTAATTTGTGGGCTTGTAGAAATGTCTGTTTTGTCTATTAAAAGATTCAGTTTTCTGTTAAGTAGTGTCAATTGTGGTCATGTAAGCATGGGTATCTGTTAAAACCATAAACTTCATATTACTCATTTAGTACCCACTACTGGGCCAGCTAAAAATTGTGTTTTTCTCACTGTTCTTACCTTGTATTGTCAATAAAATACAGTAAAGAATTATTCCATTGGAGAAAAAAATTAGTTTGCATATAAAGTGCTCAGATGTTATGATTTTTTCAGGCCAATACTCATTAAAGTTTCATGCCAATTAAATTCATTCACATAATCTAGCCACCAAAAAGCGAGTCAGAAAATTGGAGGGAATATTCTTGAATGTACTAGAATTTATTAAATGTTTTCTGTGAAGCCACAAAGGCTGAATTGTCACATTCCTTTGATGTCTTTCTGACTAAGCTTTATTTCTGAAAATAATCTACGGTTTGATGTAATCCTAGGCATTTCATTAGTTGGTAAACAAATTATCATTATTCACTTTGAAGATTGGAATAATAAATTAGTAATTTCATTGGTTTCATCAAACTCACATTGTGCTAAAATATTAACCTCTCTTTATTTAGGCAGACTTTAGTGATGAAAATTAGCCACATGAAGTTATGAACATATTGGATATTTGAGTTAACTACTGTCACAGAGTTATATTGGTTTTCATTATAATTGTATAGTTACATGTGGCTTTATGAAATGATTTGTTAGTTAGAGGTGATGTTTTTTGACTTAGGTTATGTTTTTGCTTAAGAATAGCACTTGGCTAGAATCTATACTGGTTTTGGGATTTAATTTTGGTGTAATTCCCCTCATTTTGTCCCTTCCAAGTAACATCCATAGGTATAATGGCATGAATGTGTGAATATGCAAGCTCCAGAATGTATGGATAGCTAGAATTTACAAAGATATCAGTAAGCCTTCTTAATTGATGGCATTGACCTGAAGTTGACTGCACCAAATGTAGATGATCTGGATTTTTAGGCTATCATTTTAAGAATAGTTCTTTTGTGTGCATATTCGGAAAGATCAAGAAAAAAACGTGTATTGGTAGTTTTCCATAAATATGTTCAATGAATTTAATTATGCAAATGGGCATGAACTATGAATATAGCTAGCTTGTATATTTAAGAACTTGATTATAGATTTCTATAAGTGAACCTTTTTTAGTACCTGGTAAATGAATTGGTGCAATTACTAGGACATCAAGACTGAAAAATGTCAGTTTCTGAAAATATCCTGAATTATTTCAAGAAAAAGTCGTCAATTATATATTTTTCTTGTTTCAATGTACTATTTTGCAATAATTTTTGCAACAATAATATGTTTAATCCTCTGGTCTCTTGCATTATATGAAATTCTTTCTTCGATTTCCATCTCCATACTTCCAAAGCAAAAAGGAGATTAGCAAGCCATATTGACTCATGTCATATAAGTTAAGACTATACTGGTTAAAACGAAATAAGTATAAGAAATGTTGTCAAGTATCTTGATATGAAGCAAACGGCATGATAGTGGAAATGCGTAGGGAGTTCTGATAAATTGTTTATTCCACCTGGCACTGATCCAAAATTGAAACCTTGCAGCACCAGCCATGGATACTGCTGAATCAAGCTGGAATATTTATGAATTTGCTGATTGTCAAGACAATAAGTTGAATATTACATATTTTATATAAAGTATACAATATATATATATATATTTTTTGGGAGTCGCAACCGGCACCCCAGCAAATCTCCAGACCCCTTCACAACGCCTTACAGAAATTCAAGCCGGCTTCAGCCCAAGAACCCAGTCCCCTCCCCTCAAATCATCCAATTGAAATTTTTATAAACCTTCTCTTGTCCAGAATCGCCAACCCGTCTTTCCTCAAGTCCCTTAATCCTCGATCTAACCTGTCCCCTACCGAATCCTCAGAGCTAAATAACTTAATGAAAAATCCTAACATCATCATTACTTCCGCAGATAAAGGGTCAACGGTTGTGATCTTAAACAGATCAGACTACATTAGGGAAGCTGAAACACAACTCTCTGACACCTCTTCCTACCAGCAAATCCCCGAAGATCCAAATCCCGCACTTCAGGAGGACCTAATTGAATTTCTTAGTGCCAATGGGCCGAATGAGGGTCTATCTCCTTCAGACTTAGCCCTCCTCTCCCCTCCCCACCCACGCACTCCTCATTTCTATATCCTTCCGAAGATTCACAAGCCGGGTAATCCTGGTCGACCGATTTTATCCTCCCGTCACTCCCCAACAGAAAGAATCTCGGCATTTGTAGACCACTATCTCCAGCCGATTGTCCAGGCCCTACCATCATTCACTAAAGATTCCTACCATTTCCTGGATAGATTAAATTCTATCTCCCTCCCTCCAGATGCCGAGATCATTATGGCCACTATAGATGCCACGTCCCTGTACACATCCATTCCCCACTCAGAAGGTCTCTCCGCCCTCCAACACTACCTCTCCCAACGCCCTGAGCCACACATCCCCAGCACAGATTTTCTCCTCAGCCTTTCCGAGTTCATTCTTACCCGCAATTCCTTCTCCTTTAATGATAATTTCTACCTACAAATCAAGGGTTGTGCCATGGGTAGCAGGTTCAGCCCGTCCTATGCAAACCTCTTTCTTGGTCTCGCGGAGAATAAATTCCTATCACAACAACCCCTGAAACCGCTATTGTGGCTCAGATATATTGACGATATTTTCCTTGTCTGGCCACATGGTCCTGATTCCCTGAAAACTTTCATTTCCAACCTTAATGCTTCGTCCTCTATCTCCTTCACCTCTACAGTTTCCTCCTCCCAAATCACCTTCCTAGATGTAAACATATCATTTATAGACCATAAATTTCACACATCCGTACATATAAAACCCACAAATAAACAACAGTACTTACATTTTAGCAGCTGTCACCCATACCACACCAAACGTTCCATTCCTTATTCCCTTTCCATAAGGGGTCACAGAATTTGCAATGACCCTGACTCCCTAGACAATTTCCTCATAAATTTACACCATTCCCTCCTCAAACGAGGTTATCCTGAATCCCTCCTGAATAAGAGGATCCGTAGGCATACTTACACTCCCAGACCTTCCACCACCGCGAAAAACCACCCTCTTTCAATTTGTACCACGTTTCTCCCTGGCCTAGAATCTCTGCGTTCTATCCTAAAGGACCTCTATCCTATCCTCAAAAACCACAATTCCACCACCAACCTTTTCCCCAAATGCCCCTCTGTCACTTTCAAACGCCCCGCCAATCTATCAGATCTTCTAAAATCTACCAATCCACTTCTTAAATCCTCGCCCCGTTCCAAAATCACTCCCAGACCCTGCAATAAACCTAGATGCAAAACATGTCCTATTTTCCTAACCAGAATCCCATCCCTCTCCCACCCGTTCTTTAACTCTCTCCCACCAATTCCCTACTCATCGTGTACCTCCAGCAATGTTGTCTACCTACTCAAGTGCCAACTTTGCCCTGCCTTTTACATTGGACAGTGTACCACACCCCTCAATATTAGAATCAATAATCATAGAGCCTCATGCAACAATTCCTCCCTTATTGGTATGCTCCCAATCCCCAAACATGCCTCCGAACACAACGCTGCCTTTGACCAATGTTTTAAAGTATCCGTCTTAGCATCCCTCCCACACTCAGACCCTCCACTGAAACTCAAAACATTAGAGCTAGCTTTCATCTGGCTCTTGGATTCCTGGAATCGCCCAGGTATTAATATTAGACATTAATTGCCCCCTTTATGCATATAATTTCATCCCCCTCCGCCCCCAACAACTTCCATATCATCCCCACCTTTTTTAAAATTCCCGCGCCATACACTACCCCTCCAAACTCCTCACCTCGAATGCCTTCCCCCCTTTTCCTTTCTTTTCCCCTCTTTTCCCCTCTTTTCCCCTCTTTTCCCCCATTTCCCCTTCTCCTTCCTACCACTGCTTTCGGGCCCTCCTCTGCCTCAGTTCTGTTCCTAATTCCTCTTGAGAAAGGTGGTTGGACCACCGAAAATTCGAGAACCAGTGAGTTTTTCCTCTTTTGTGTTTTGGTTTCTGTGTTTGTTATGACTATCAGTGAATTTATATATATATATATATATATATATATATATATATATATATATATATATATATATATATATATATATATATATATATATAAACACACAAACACTAACACAAAAAACACTACACACATAGAAACATAAAAGAAGGACACTTACATTGGATATTTACGTTTCGACGGCACGGCCGTCGTCATCAGAATCTTGATTCTGATGACGACGGCCGTGCCGTCGAAACGTAAATATCCAATGTAAGTGTCCTTCTTTTATGTTTCTATGTGTGTAGTGTTTTTTGTGTTAGTGTTTGTGTGTTTGTGCGTCGCCGGAGAGCGTCTTTTCCAAGTTTATATATATATATATATATATATATATATATATATATATATATATATATATATATATATATATATATATATATATATATATATATATATATATATATATATATATATATATATATATATATATATATATATATATATATAATAAAGGTTTTGTACATAAGGTGGCATATTATGTCTGTTTTGTGCAAATTAGATTGCTTTCAGTTATTTACTTCCTGGACTTTAGGTTTAAATGCATGATTGATCTTAAGGAAAAATTAAAGAAAAACAATGCCTGTTCTCTGCTACTTGCACAAATATAGCAAATGCGTACAGACATTCATCTTAAATGCAAACAGCTTAGCATATGCTCGAATTAGATTTTTATGATCCAAAATTTAAAAAGTCTTGCTGTCTTCAATTAAAAGAAAAATTATCTTATTCAAGTCAATTCACCACATAATTTTGTTTTATACTGCTATAATTTCCCTTTAAATTGTTTTAGTCAACATGATGAGTTAAGCTTATAATGAGACCATGTTTATAATCCATTTTCATCTATCAAAAAAGCAGCTGCTGAATGTGTAGTTGATTGCAGGTTAACTCTGTATCTAACTTGTTCTTAACCTACATTGCATGGCAGGATTATTTTTGATGACTTAGACAGTGAAAGCTGTTAGCTTGGAGATTTTTGTCCATAGCACAAACTGAAACATTTGAAATATATCTGCGTGTTTTGTATATTTGAATTCTGAAAATTCACTAGTAGTGATTTATTTAGTTGTTTCATTTCATATTTTTAACATTTACAGGTTTTTCTGTATGATTGATAAAATTATATGTAAATACACCTGTCATTTTTATTGATGCATGCCACTAATCATTCAAATATTCGTCATTATTTGAATAAGGGATAAAGTATCATAAAAAATGCATGAAATAATACCTAATTCAAGTTAACACAGGCCCCTGCTTGTGTTAACTTGACTTTTTAATGGCCTTTGCTTATGAATAATCTACATAAGTAATAATATTTTATTTTTCCAACTAGTTTAAAAATCTTAGGCCTAGACTTGCAAGTGTGTTCATGTACATTGGTCAATGAAAATCTCATTGAAGGGTTACACATACCCAGGAAAAACTACATACTTTGATAGTTTTATTATAGCGTACATAATTTTCCTAAATTTAACAGTTTTGATGTAATGCTACCTTCTTTTATCCTACTCAATCAAGGAAAATTCTCTGAGTAATTAGTCTTGATTGAGGAAGATAAGATTTGTTTGAGAAAAAATTAACATGAATACTTAGTACAAAATGATTAGTGTACAAAAATTCAAAAACATTGTGACATGCCTACAATGGGTGTGATTTGCTTCAATTTATTATTTTAGATTTTCATTCCATTGTACATGATGATTTATTTTTTTTCCTACTAAAATATGATAACTTCTATATTATAAGGGTCATCAATAACTTAAATGGGTATTTTTTTCTCATAATTAATTCATGCCAAATGGTACATTGGAGTTGATAATACATCCAAAATTGAAATACACTAATGAGAAGAAGTCTCCAAAGGAATGTATGCTTAAAACTTTGACTACTTGTACATGGTAGCCAAGAAGACCAAATATTCATATTAGTTATTGATTCACCTTTACATAAACCTAATGAATAATCAGTGGGCTCCACTCTAATTTGCTTTTTAGTCACCTAAAACATAATTTCACATTGATTATCACCAGTGAATTACTCATGTATAAATTCTCATTATCTGCTAAGGCATGTTTGCTTTCTGCATCACAAACCTCCAGTACCCTCCAGAGCTGTGGACTTTAAAATTTAATTGTATATCATTTTGGTCACCATTTTTCTTCTACCATACCTCTTCATCCAAGTCTCCCATATCCTGCAGTGAGTTAATTGATTTGCAAAATTTGAAATGAAAAGGATTGTTCAAAAATATAGGCATGGTGCTGGTACAATAATTAAATTATTTTTTAAGTATTGACCTAAGTTTCTGTACTTAATGAAATTAAGAGATTAGGACCAAATTTTCTAGTGGGAAAGAATTTTTCTCAGTGCAAGGAAAATATCATTGCTTCAGACACTTGTGCATTTTTGGAACTAACTGCATCCTTTAGTTAATTAATCTTGCGAAAAGTAGGTTTTACCATTATTAAATACTCTAGTTGTATTAAATTAATTCATAAGTATTGTAGTTGCCATTGTAGTGGGTGCTCATTATGGGCCAAATATTATATAGCAAATCTATCTAATTTTTTGGAATGAAAATTTCCACATTTCTTGGAAGAATTACAGGAGAGGAACTTGAAAAGATTTCATCATCTCTCATTTGCTAGTACTATGAGGTACTTCCTTTTAACATAGTATCTTTAGGAATAATTCCCAAATTTATATCTCTTCCAAGTCATGATGGATTACTCACTAATATCCAGAGTTCCTTATCCCTTAGCTTTAGTTCTTAAGGTATATTGCTCTTGACTTACCTGAGTGATTGTATAGTTGGGAATGGCATGGAAAAAATATCTACAAGTAGCTGGCTATGAACTTTGTCATAATCTGAGTTCAGATTGTGAAAATAAGTATTTTCAGAAGTTCATTGTTGAATTATTACATGGCTTTTTGAGATAACAAAACAGTCTCAACTGACTTGTAACAGCAGGTCTATCTCAAGAAACCTCTCTTTGAGGAGCATTAAAATTTCTTGGGTTATTCATTTCCCAAAAAATATTATTTAGACAATTTATTTTCCATCAAATCAATATTCTCTGGATTGATGTAAGCACTATAATTGGGTCAAAAATATTATTTTCTGAAGCATACAAAGAAGTGTTTTTCTAATCAAAAATTCATGTATCTTCTTCAAACTAGCTAGTTATTTGATTGTATTTGTAATCACCAGTGATTCATTATGATTTAAACCATCAATCCAAAGTGCCTGTGTCTCTGCCACAAAAGTAAAGGCTGTCATCATTTACCTGCATGAAATTCAAAATATTTTATTAAAATTATTCAAATACATCAATTCCACTAAGAATCATCTCAAAGCAATTTAATGTTAAAATCAACTTGTTAACCTGCATCATAATCGGTAGGAATCGAAGTAGGAGAGTGAAATTGGCAACAAAATCATCAAAACTTCAAACTTTCTATCTTCCCCTCATATAGCAACTTGCCCACTCATTTTCACCCTTTGGAACGTTAAGATTCACAGTATGCTATCAATCCTTCGACTTTGTGGAATACAAAAGTAATTTATATTTTATCACTTATGTTTAATGTACAGAGTTTATATATCGTCAGTGTGGCATTACACTTACTGTACCCAGCCCCTAGCTCATGTCTTGCTCTCTTTTTCCCTCATTTTGGTGTCATGATGAATATGAAGAGCCCCTATAATTTTAGTGTTTAATGCTGGCAAGAGATATGGAAAATTTTATTTCCCCAAGGAAGAAAATGGTGTTGCTTTTGAAATTTTTTTAGAAGGAACCACCCAAGAAATGTTATGAAACATCATGCAGTATACGTCGAGCCATTAAGATTCCATGGGAGTTTCTTAGGATGTTTTCGCCTATTTCTTTTGATCCTTGGTTAGTTGGTAAATTTTACTTTTGGGATAATTCCCATCCCATGATTTTTTCCCAGCTCTGGTGCTAGGATCCCGTTCAAAACCCTTTCATTCCTATATCATCTCAATTGCGCATCCTGTTGACCTTCCATTGATCACCCATTCATCCTCGCCCCCAATCAGGGATCAAGTCGCTCCTCCTCCACTAGTGCCAACAGCCACCGCATGACCCTGGAGGAGCTACGAGCTGTCAATCGTTATGCCGAAAGCACCAAAAGTCTCTCTTATCTGCCTCAGGTGAGCTTGTTTACAAAGTAGATCAACTTTATGTTGCCAGAATGGTGTCCAAACGTGGTAAGACTTAAGGATTAATGCAAATTATTTTTTGATTGCTTTTTTGCCACTTGAAACTTATAATTATTGCTTGTCTGGATGTTGATGAATAAAAAATTGAAATTTAACTGAGCTTTATCATGGGTTGCATTTGTATTACTAACTTGCTTAATGTAACTTGTAACAAAATTTACACCTATTGCACTGAGAATTGGTGATGGAATGATCATATTTGCCCATATATAATGTTCTATTAATATAAGACAGTTATTTTACAAATATATCCTAACATTCATTTCCTCATTTCTTAAGCAGGTAATTTCATTGTCTTGATACCGTATAGTTTTGCCTTTGATATTTAAAGTAGGACATGCCTACTGATATTGTCTTTAGTCTTAATATTCATCATGTTGGCATTAGCCTTCATTACCATACCTCAGTGTGATAGGCCAAGCAATCATCATACCTGAGGTGCAATTGCATGTGATACTTTTGTATGTTACCATATATAAATTGCTTCGAGCCATTTCAAGTAATTGGCGACATGCTGAGTTTCATTGTCTAATGAAATGTGAATGTGTGATGAATTAGTAAAGATGTTACTGGTATTATTTTTTATTAGATGCACCCTGATGACTTCATTGTTAAAGCATTTTGAAATTAATTTACGATTATAGTTTACTTATTTGGCATTAGTTGTGTTTAATAAGCATCCATTGTTAGGTCTCGGTCTGCTAAACTAAAAGAAAAATCCAGAAGAATAAACAGAAATGTTACAGCCAGAAACTGGGTATTTTTCTTTTGCTTCTCCTTAAATGGAAGTGATGCTGAAATGTGGTTGGGGCTTCTGCCATTGAAGTTTTACTGAGGAATTAGTTGACATCTCTGCTGCTGTTTAATGATAATAGAGGCTGTTCAGCAGGGGTGGGTGGAGCTGGTATGAAATTTCTGATGGATCAGGGCCTGGCAGACCAAAAGAGGGTGGACCAGGGCCCAGCTCTGCTGCAATTATTGTTGTCTTTCTCAGTATTATTTTTATCTGTATAAAATTATAGTTGATCTTCCTTTTATTGACCCTTTCACAGTGTATTTTGCCTCACTAAGTCATGACAAGTGCATTTCTCCTACAAATAAACAAATATCTCATTACTGCACTGGGGCAAATAGGGTTGAGAGCATTCTCTTTTATTTTACTATATTCACTATTTAACCAGGAGTCAATACATGTGGAAGTTAAAATGCCTTGAGTGTAGTACGATTTTTTTCTGGAAGAGGTAAACTAAAGTTCCTGTCACTCAGAGCTGCAATTGATTTAATTGGCCATAATCATTTTCTTTTGTGAAAGAAATTAGGGTCCTGAAAACTGTTTTCTCTTGGTAATACTCCTGAAGATTTTCCTTTGGTAGTTATGAAAATAAGTGAAATATTAATGAAATATAAGTGAAGCAAATGAAATAATTTTTCGTTTGCGCAGCACTGATAAGAAACAGAATTCCTATCACATTGTTTTTTAAATAAAGTGAATTATTGTTTGAGATGCCATATATGCCATAGTAATTTCAATGTCTGAATGAGGATTACAAATGCAATACATTCCAGTTCTTTCCACATTCTTCTCACTTAGAACTTCCAGGTAAATAGTCAAGATGTTGACTTTCTATTGTTTCAGGCTCAACTTTGTGGAAGTTCATGTTCATTAAAAAAAGAACACAATGTATATATCCACTGTTCTTTATTCTCGTACAACTAGTGTCAACGCTTAGGCGTCATCATCAGGTACAAAATAAAACCAGCTGTGGCCCATTTATACAGCATTTATGAGGGAGAGTGGAGTGGGTGAGAGAGAGGGAAAAAAGAGGGGAAAAAATCGGGTTGTGATTGACGTAAATGGGAAGGAGGAGAGGGGTGTTAAGCATCAGTGATTGGTGGGTTCACAGTGGGTGCGGGAGTTGTTGTGTCTTTCGTTGAAGGAAAGGGACACTTCCAGGATTGGGGAGTGGTATTCAAACAATAATTCGTTCACCAAATGACCCGTTTTTAAATTCTTTCTAATTTCAAGCTCTTCCCACTTGTCCATCCTCATCCCTTTGTCCATCTGGTGTAAGAGTTCTAGGTTGAAATCACTCTCATGGTTGTTTTCCCATAGATGCTTTGTGAAGTGCGATTGCTTGAGGTATAATAAATGAATAATGAACAGTGGATATATACATTGTGTTCTTAATTTAATGAAGATGTTGACTCTATAAACACTGAAATAATTTTTACAGGTGGGGAATCAGGGGAAGGTCTCTAGAAAGGTCAAAGGTCAAAAGCTATAATTGAAAAAAAAGATAAGGCAACTGAATACTTAAAGCATTGTCAGGTTAAGAGATATGTTCAAATGGAACTTAATAAAAAAATATTTTAAACAAAAAAAAACACTTTTTTCGTATTTCAGTGAGATACCTCCCCAATATGGTGATTAGCACAGAGTTCTACAAAGTTGAAGTAATTTCATCTTATGTTGGAATTTTATCCTTCCTTCTCCTTTTCAGTTCTTGCCAAATTTCTAAAAACTCAGCCGTCTCCCTATGTTGTTTCTTTATATTTTAACTGTATCGTATTAACATTCAAGATCCTAGTAAGTTTGGAGAAACACTCATGCAAAAATCTGACCAGAAATCATGACAACTCCATAAAGTATGTGTCACAACGGAGAAATGTTAACTGGAACTTAGGATGATGAGGCTTTGGCTGTGTAACCATATTCATAGTCACCTAAGATTGTTACGTGTGCAAACTCATTTAATTTTTAACTCTCTTTTTTTTACCTCTCCTCTTTTTTATATTTTGAAAGACAAATTCATTTAGAATGTCATTTAAAAAATTGCTTGTAATCGGGCGATCCTTTCCAGGCATTCATATCATTCTTGCCAAGAATTAGAATGGAGTATTATGCATGTCACTTATGGTCATTTTCTCTTTACATGCAGAAATGTGTTTCAAATTACAATTCAGGCAGCCATAATAAACACAATTTCCACATTGAAGTGCAAATAGATTAAATCTTTAATATCGGATCTGTTATCCTTTTAATCAAACATTATATTTATTATGTTTGATTGTGCACCAATGCAAACATTTTTAATTTTTTTCAAAGATTCATTACTACTCTTCAAGGCTCATTTGAATGTTCTGGCAAAGTATTAAATTTTGTCAGAAAAGTGTTTGGAGTATTATCTAGAGTCATGTGATACGCATCAGTGTGTAATGATTAAGATTCAGGTTTCTCCGTGGCATTGTAAGGTTCATGAGCGTCAGACAGCTAGGATGAGGACAAGATCGGAGTGGTTCCTGTCCCCGGCATTGCAGGAACACAGACAGCAGCCATCACACCTGCAGCATTACTATCATCCCCACTACTTACTCCATCAGAACACCAATCACCTTCACTCGCCAAATTTCTGCAACCAGCACCACTTACCATTCCATTCGTCTCAGCACCAAGAGCACCCGTTGATGTTGGGGAGCATGGCTGTGGTCCCAATTGACATCGATAGTGATCCAAGTTCCATCCATGTGTTGAGAGGCTCAAACAACCGTTCCTCCTCTGGGAACATAGGTGAGTTTCACAGCAATATGTCTAAAGTTTGCATTTATTCATGTATTTAAAGTGAAAGTATCCCGTTTTTATGAAAAATTTCTCCCTTGAAAATTGCATGCATTATGTATGGGCAAAACCAAAGGTCATGGCTCCTAAACATGAAAGGGAATGGTGAAAGTAGGGGAAATTGAGTGAGGAAGGAGTAGAGATAAAAAGAACATAAGAACACAAGCAGCTATAGCAGAGGCAATGGTAAGAGAAGTAATTCAGACCATTCTAAAGTATTTTGCTACACCATGTGGTGACACACTTTTCTCATTGTGAGGGTTCTTATTCTCCAAGAAATGTTGGCTGGTCAACTTCCCATTAACTGTGTGAACCATTGTAACACTTCGACAGAGAACCCTATACCAAGGGCCTCTATTTCTTTTTATGTAGGAAGGAATTCACACAGACATATTACTTTTTCAACCAGTTTAGGTGGAATACAAATACTCTTAATAACAAAATAGGCATCAAATAATAATAAGTGCTTGGGGTCTTCCATCCCAAATGAGTTAACTGAACTGGTGGCATGAACTTCCTGTTTTCCTGTAACCGAAATAAACAGGTAATATTTTGTCATTGCCCATCTGTAAAAGGGGGGGTGGGTGGTGATTTTGCACAGGCAGATGCATTCATTCGCCATGTCCCTTGTGATGCAGTTTGATGGGAGTATTTTCTCAAATGTTAGGTTATTTTTATAGAGGTCAGAAAGTGCACTTATGATTTGTGTGTACTTCAGTAGCATAACAGGAAAGGTGAGAAGACATTAATAATTAGATGAAGAAAATAATCACCTTATTCTTTGAGGAAAATTCAATCCTTAAAGTTTTAACTAAAATCTAATCTGATCAAATAGATATCTTTCCTCAAATGTTTCAATTTTCCATTCAATTCACAAAGTGGGTTTCTGTGTTAAATCTTTTGATCCATTGCATTCAATGATGGATTCAGGCATCCTTGATTCTCTTGTTGAACTGATATCTATTAGTATAGATAAATGAAAACTTGTGACAATTAGATGCTCAAGGGAGTGTGTTAAGTAGAGAAATGTTGGAATTGAGGAAAAAGAGATAGCCAAGACCGTAAACTTGATCAACTTGATAAACTTAATCAAGTTTACGGTCTTGGCTATCTCTTTTTCATTGATTCACGACCGTAGCTACGTTCATTCTAGATTTAAATGTTGGAATTGAAGGAAAAAATTGAAAGCTTCAAATTCAAAGATTCAAAGCTTCAGCAGAATCACATATTTATATGAGAAATTAATTAGTACCATCGTAGGCCACATGGGCATTTACTTTTCACATCCCATGAATTTGCATGTCCGCACTTTTGACAGCCAATTCCCTTAATCCACATGACGCCGGGTCAAACTTTAAATTTGACCACCTGGGATCCCTTTTCCAGAAAGGGATTTGCAGTGTCTTCTACCCCTTGCCACATTTTCAGATTTTTTGGCCTCTTACTGCCTCGTCGGTGCCACGACATTTGGTTTTTTTCTGCTTTGATTTTATACGCGTTTGATGGACTGAACTGAAATTCTCCTTCCATCTCAAGTTGGAGCGGGGCTGAGCGCCAGCTCTGAGTCGGTGAAGCCGGGCATAGTGAGGCGCTCGTCAAGCCGCGGCGGAGAGAGGCGCCTGGTGCACCGGAACTCGAGCCGGTGCCGGAACAAGGAGAATGGCGCCAAGGCACGTGGCGGCGACTTGGGAAACGCGGGTATCATGAGCAGCGGCTCAGTGGAGGGTATCTGTGCCGTGAGCGGGATGGTGAGCGGGAAGGGAAGTACGTCGGCTACGGACATTGTCGGGGCTCGGGATAGCATGGACATGGCGTCTCCGGGAGTTTGCCACGGGAGTGGGGAAATTCGCGGCAGTGGGAGTGCGGGGGGCGTGGGAGATGCGGGAGTGGCCGGGGGCGGGCTGGGCGGCGGCGGGAGCGACGGAGACGAACCTGCAAGTGTGACGAGGAACAGTGGGAACATCTCGGAG
Organism: Hetaerina titia; assembly: GCA_037158775.1. Taxonomy (NCBI): domain Eukaryota; kingdom Metazoa; phylum Arthropoda; class Insecta; order Odonata; family Calopterygidae; genus Hetaerina; species Hetaerina titia. Next base: position 52,952,246 of record CM073775.1, read on the forward strand.
CGGGATTCAGATATGGACGTGCAAACCTACCACGTCACCTTGACGTACAAGCCGAGAATATAAAATATATATGTATGTATATATGTATACATGCATACATATACATATGTACGTGAAAGAAATTCTCTTTTATAAACGAACGCCTCACCAAAAAGGACAATGCTTTTCACAAGTGACTTAAAAAGACTGAGATTTTTTTAAAAAAAAAGAGAGAGATTGAATTGAAGTGAGTTTCAAAATAGCACAAATTTTCGAGAGTTCTCGTTTAAGTGATCTCTCTTTATCTCTCTTCTCTATCTATCTTTCTCCATCTCTCTCTTTCTCTCTCTTCTTTGCACTTCCATGTTATTGATTAATTTTCATCAAAATTTTCCACAATATTTTCATCACAGGTGTTGCTCTTTCTCTCTTTCTCTCTCTCTCATCTCTCTCTCTGCCTAAGAAAAAAATCCCACCTGAAAAATGGTTCTTTTCATTCAATCTGTGCCCACCGAATCTGGTTGTTGTCCTGTACTTCAGAATGTTACTTTGATTGATGCACCACTAATGTGAGGTGCTTTTCATTGTGCTTTCAGCCAAGTGATGAAGGCAGGGAAAAAAGTGCTGCTGTGCACACATTATCAATGGATCAAATGTAAATATAACACCAAGAAACATTTCAACATGCCCCATTCTCTGGAAAATGTCCATCACGCATGGAGTTTTTTTGGAAATGGGCTATTTTATGCTATTTGTATACATTTATTATGTCTCACAAAATTTGATTTTTTTTACAAAAGATTTAAAATGAAGATGAGCTTTGTAAATGAAATGATAATAATGAAGGAATAGCCAAAATATTTTGTGACAATACAGCTGTTTGGCAGAGATCTAATAACTGATGTTCTCTTGTGAGATACTAGTCAACTTTGCTGAGGAAATTTAAAAGGTGAGTTTTTGTCATGAATTTTTGCACGAATATGCTAGTGTGGATTAAAATCATGCTTTTCAAAAGCCAAAGTTTGTTTAACGTTTTTCAAGTCATGCATTAGTAAAGACAAACTTGGCAATGTTGGAAAAAACTCAAGTAAATTGCTCTTTAACTTATTATTTTTCATCGCTTAAACTTCACCATTGTTAAGTTGTTCTCTCATGTTGATTTTAATCCTATGTTTATATATATTTGTTTAGTAAAGAATGTATTGTTTACCTATGAAATAAGTTATAAATGAAATGCTTGGCTCTGAGAATTTACTGCTGCATAAATTTTTGTCAAAAATCATTTATCCACTTGTGTTAATTACTTGAATGCATTCCACCAGACTCGTAGTTCAATGAGTCTGGTGGGAGTTTTTGGATATATTATCTCTCAGGATGAGTCAAATCATTTTGAATATAGCTTAAGATAGAAATGTTAAAGTGGTATCATTCTTGAAAACATATGGATATACCATGATATTATTTAAAATCAAAATGTCAGATAAAGTAATACAAGACTAAACTTTGAGAGTTTTATGGGAGAACCTGATTTCATTTAAACTTTCTCATACAATTTTAAAGTGAAATTTTAATCCAGTCCATCAATATATACAATTATGAATGGTCTACATTATAAATTTGGAGGTCTGGAAATCAAAACTCTGCAAATCTGTCATAGGTGATCCCTCTAAGTGTTCACACTCATAGTTTAAGGAAAATATGGAAGTAAAACAGTTATTTGGTCTTACAATAGTTCATTTTTGAGGACTGAGTTTGGCCAGAAGTCTTCTTTGGGTCAATTTAGATCCCCATTCCAATGTGATCCTTTTATTTTTTGCATAGATTTATTGAAGGTATTACAAAGTATGCATTGATCAGAGTTAAAGAAGACATAACAGTGTGAATGAGCCAATTGGAGGGATAGGTTCCTTCATATCTGAATCTTTGCAAGGGCTGGACTGCACGACAAATTGTAGCAGATTAATGTTTAAGGTAGCTAGTGTAAGGCAAAGGACTCAGCCATGCTGAGTATATCCACTCTCTTCAACATAAAAATAGGATAAAGACCCAGGAACTGGGAAACAGTCAACTAGGTTTGTAAGTGATTTGAAAGCCTTAGTCAGCCAAGGAATTTGCTCATTAAAGGGATGATATCAGATGTATGAAGCAAGAATAAATCATAATATATGGACAGTATTGAGCTGCTCCAGAAATAGGAGGGCTAAATTTAAACTCCATAGTGAGAGAAGGTGAACAGTTCATATATAGTGTAATGGATGAAAAGCAGCAAAGTATGCCAATAGTGAGGATATTAGGACAAGAACTCCAGTAGTGGGAGTAGCAGTTAGGCGGAAGTTGATGATAAGCAACATAGGAAAGATATAAAGAAAAGATTGGTGAAGGTTTGAGAAAGGCGAGTAAGTGTTAATATGGTTGGAGAAAATAGCAAATTATTGGGAGAAATTCAAAGAAAACAGAAAAGGTTGAATGAGTTATTATTGATAGAAAATTTGACATTTAGAAAGTTTTATTGGAAATAGAATATTGAGTAAGGAGGGAAGAAGTGAAAGATTCTAATGCTGTTGATATTTTTATGGAAAGAATTAATTCAAAAAGAATGTAGCGATAGAGGACTTAGTATATTGGCAAATGTTACTTAACCTGTTCACAAGGGCTTCAGAAGTCTATGGAGATATCTTATGGTTTTCAGGGAGCAATTAAAACTTCCTCTAATCTGTAGTGTGCCTATGAATTCAGTATTTTTCAAATCCTGAGGGAACTTGTGGATTGTATGTTTTAAGGTTTAACTTTGTGGAAATCCATCATCGCTGAAATTTAAAAAAACCAATGCATATGTCCACCTAATTTTTTATTAAGTACAACTAGTTTCAATGCTTCAGTATAATCTTCAGGTACAAGGTTACTCATTCAGGTCAGTTATATATATATATATATATATATATATATATATATATATATATATATATATATATATATATATATATATATATATATATATATATATATATATATATACACACACACACACACACACACACACACACACACACACACATTCAAACATGAAATCCCACCATACGGCGAACAATGGGGAATGAATATCTTTGAAAAGCAATGTCGTTAAGGATATGCCCTTTTTTCACTTGTCTCCAGCTATTCTAATATTTCCATTTTACATCCTTTTCCAATCAGGTGCAGGATTTCAGGGTTGAAGCCACTTGCATGTCCCTCCTCCAGCAGATGACTTACAAAAGTGGGAGTGGGATCGCTTCCCATGAATGAAACTTCTCTTATGTTCTCCCACTCTTGTGGAAAAAGTTGATAAAGGCAATGCCGCAGTAGTAAAGGATCAAGAGGACTATGTGAACAAGTGTTATGACTTCATCAAAAATAACAATGTGAAACTCCTATATGATCCCGCTAACAACTTCCATAAAACTGTAAAGAAAGCTTTTAAGCCCACAATGTCTGTTGTCAAGGCTAACAAATCGTACCAATTAATAGTGATGAATCCAAGTGCTCCAAATTTTTTTGTGTCACCAAATACAAATATATATATTTATGGGTTGCGGTAGTCCTGTTGGTAGAGCGTTGGGCTACTGACCGGAGGGTCCCGGGTTCGATTCCCGGGCAAGGCACTCTGGACACCTGCAGCTCCACCCAAGCTAGTTGATTTTTCGGGTACAACAAAACGGTGCAACAAAAAATGGATACAGCAGTAGGTTTATAGATAAAATGCTCGAAAAAAAAATCAAGGAAAAAGCAGTTTCACTCTTTTACCATCCCAATGAAGGGAAGGGTACATCTCAAAAGTGCAAATTACCTTTCTGTGTGGAGAGACATCCCTAAAATTAAATGTCCTTTCCAAAGGACAAATTTAGAGTTGCCTACCACACTAGAAACAATTTAAGATATATTTTTAATAGAACAAAAGACTGGACAAAGTTTGGACAAAAGTGGAGTGGACAAGTTAAAATGTATTGATTTTGATGTCACATATTTAGGGCAGAATGGGAGATATCATAAAGATGTAAATTAATAAAAATAAATACCTCATCCCATGTGACATTTTCCCATTTTTCAATTTGAAGAATTACCTCCCCGGGATTTAGTTTTCATCACCAGAAGCACTAAATTACTGTCTTTTCATTATCAGGCTGAAAATATAAAAACCCTCGTACTTCCAAATGAGAGTGAAGGAATAAAGGAGATGTTTCATTCATGAGAAGCCATCCCACTTCCACTTTTGTAAGTCATCTGCTGGAGGAGGGACACGCAAGTGACTTCAACCCTGAAATCCTGCACCTGATTGGAAAAGGATGTAAAATGGAAATATTAGAATAGCTGGAGACAAGTGAAAAAAGGGCATTTCCTTAACTACATTGCCTTTCAAAGATATTTATTCCCCACCAACTTCAATCAGTCCAGCCACCTCTTTCCCCTCTTCACCTCCACTCATATATGTATATATATAGTATGTATATATTTATATTTCTATGTATATATATATGATATATATATATGTTTCTCTGTATGTATATGTATATATATATATATATATATAATATATTCAATGTTTAACCAGAGATACTGCAACATCCACGACCCAGGTGTCAACTTACAAAGTCGTCATCATGACTTAGTAAGTCAAAACCCAGGCCAAAAATAACACAATACATGGGGATGAACAAAATATTTTTCTCTCCTGTATGAAACAATTCCACACCTATCCACAAATTGTTTTCTTTTCCATTTGTGAGTTATTTCCACAACCTCCCTCTCACTTCTATCCTATCTTCACTCCCCTTTGGCCTCCCTTTCCCCTTCCACAACCCTTTCTTTCATCCCTCCCCCACCACCCGTTCTCCCCTTCCCCCATCCCCTTCTCTCTCTCTCACATACCTCAACCTCCCCCAATTCTGTTGAAATTATCAAGAACTTTCGTGTGAGTGTTCCTTTTATGTGTTCTTATATTGTTTGTTGCTGTCAAAGCTTTTTATTCAACACTTCCGTGTTACTTCAATGAAATCATATATATGCATATAATATGATATGTATATATATCAATATATGTTTATATATAAAACCAACCTGCACGAGTAACTTTGTCCCTGAGGATTACCCCAAAGTATTAAAATGAGTTGTACTGAATAAAAAATTTGGTGGAAAGATACATTGTTTTTTTTACTTCAAGAGTTCAGTTAGTTTTTGCATGGATGTAGAAATGACTTTTTGATGTATGGATAAGCAGGTGTTTTTTCCATGCATAAACTGGGTTTGTAATGTTTTGTGGTGGCAGATGTCTTGTTGAAATTTATGAGTAGGTTGTTCTGTGAGTTAACAAAAAAGCATTAAGCCAGACACATTTCTATTTAAATTGGAGCATAGTAATGTGTTTGCTACAGGTCATGTGATCTGTACATGCTACAGGTATCTCCCAAGTGTATTCAGGTCTTAAACTTAATTAATGATTGTTTGATGTATATGAGTTATAGAATTTTTAATGCTATTCAAAAAATTAAATTCAGTTTATATATACTGTTAATGCAATGAATACAAATTACCCAAAGCCGTACTCTTGGGGGTCCAAGTCCTTTTACAAACAGGACTTCGGCACCACAATGGGAAATTTAACAATATAAAAAAAAATAATAAAATAAATAAATAAAAACCCCCAAGAGTACGGCTTTGGGTAATTTGTATTCATTGCATTCATTCGGCTGTAGTACGTTCCCTTTTGCTTTATTATACTGTTAATGTTTACTCTTCTCCTTTTTCTCTAAAGCCTTCCAACTAAGGATATCAATGAAGTAAGATAAAAATAAGAAGTATTCGCCAAGGTCCTCGCCTCAAGAACAGCTGAAAGATGTTGATATCGTTTAAGTACTTCTTTTCTTGGACTGGGATAAATAGTTAATCATCAGATTAAGGAAATTAGTACCTACTGAAATTGATTCCCTGAGCATTTTGTAATCTTTTATGTAAAAACAATTTTAAGAAATGTAATGCAATTGGTGGGAAAATATTGGTGTTACACATATTTAAATATTTTTAATATATTCTTCAAATTGGTTCTTTAATCATGCATGGTCATATATATATCGAGTATATGATTTAGACTTCACTTACAGTATGTTATTAAAATGAGCACTGATAGGAAAATATCTGGTGGTTTTTCCATTTTTCTTAAAAAATTTGCTCCACAAAACATATTGCCAAGCTCCATCATTATATTTGCTCCTTGTTAACTATATTCTGAAGTACAAATAAATTCATTTTCATCATAGAATTAAGGAAATAAATAGTTTAATGTTGACATCTTTGATGATAGCTATCTTCATTTTCCATCAAAATGTGATATCGTTGATTCTTTAAGTATTTCATAACTTGGATGATAAGTATTTTCAGTCAAAACATCTTTCCAGTCTTGCGTTTGCCCCATTCAGAAAGCCTTGGAAGTTTATAGTTGCAAAAGCATTAATTCATATATCAATCTTTGTGTATATTAGGAGTGTGGTATATGCCATTCACATCCTCCTTAGCTTCTAAATGACTGGGATCAGAAATTTATTTAATTTTACTGCAAAATTTAGTCACATCCTTAGTTTGGTGATAATTAATACTGAGGACCTAAAGGGGCAGAGATCAATTTTAATTATGGACTGTTGAGAAGGTCCATGGTCGTTTGAATTCAAAGTGTAGTTCAAAAGCATTACTAGCCACATGTTATTGATTGCTCAGGGCTGGAAGCCTTTCAGTAATGAAAGCTTAATTGTAAAAAGGGAGTGCGCCATAAGTATGTGTATTCCTCTCAATGGCTGCGTCATAAATGAAAATTGACCAAACCAACTGCATGCAATCATTGTTGATGAATTTTGAATGACTGTTGTTTGAAAATTTTACATATTTGGAGTTAATGGTTTTATTGACTTCTTTGAGTGGAGCAGATAAAATGTTGGCTTATCTTAAACAACTAATCATTGTTATTTCAACCTCCATTTATTTTGGGAGACACATCTACATGGTTGAATTAATGTTCATTGTTCATTCAAATGAGTGTAATGCTCTACTCTAATCTCTGTTCTCAAGTATGTTTATTTACTGTGTGAAAATATGATTTTCGTGTTCATTTGTGGTGATTATTGTATTAAAAATCATACATTGTGTTCAAAGAAATGTATTCTTCATGCAGTATTCAGGAATAGTTTCAAGGTGTTCATTCAATGTCAACAAATTGTTTCAAGTGACCTGTCGCAATAACAAGACTTTTCATATTCAGACTAATTATGCAACCCTTGCATTGAATAATCCTTTACCTTATTGGTACATTTATAAAAAATGTCATTTTGATTTTTTATAAGTTTTTATTGGTATGTATTTGTTTTTGTTTGTTTCTGGTTTGACAATTTTTACACAGTTGAGTTTTGTTAAATGTTTTATGTCAAATTATAAGTACTAATAGGTAGTTTATTATTATTTTTATATTGTTTCTTTGACACGAATCCAGTGATAGAGAAGCCCGAAAGCAGAAGAACTTCAATTACATGTTTTTCCCAAAATTAATTTCTCATGGAGTTTCTGAACTTAAAGTTCTTTGTGATTGATGTACCAGAGAAACATGCCTATGTGTTTGAGCAACCATATTTTATGTAATTCAAGTTCTGTTCTTAGTTACTACTTATTGGCAATATTAAGAAAATCCTATACCAATGGCCTGATATCATCATCACCATAACCACATTTAAGCACAAGGTTGTACACTTGTCTCTCCTGCATATTATACACAAATGAACTCGTAAAAGTTTTCAGAGATGGATTCTTCCCTTTTTTAGTGAATCAAAGGTACAATGACACAACCACCATATATGGTTTTCAATTTTTTGTTCATTAATATCACACTTTTTTCCTGAAAATTTTTACTACTTAATTATGTTTCCCTGTTAGCCATTTTCAGCATTTACCAAAGATGTTTTTACTTTTTTTGTTTTGTAGTATTATTAATTTTACTCTTGATAAAATTAATCTTCAGGGATTTCTCAAAAAATCATATTACATTTTCATATCATCTGTTTACTCACGAGGCAAAATAATTACTATTATCACCCTTTCTTGACAACACTTCTACTATTTCTTATTAGGTGTTATTTTGAATTTCATACTGTTAATTTTTTTACATGCTCAATATAAATCTTTATGATTTAATAATATTTTTCTGTTTTCATTGAATGCAAATCTTCATCATATACTGCACAGAGTTGTTGCAACCTTCATCACATTTACAATTCTTTTTTCACTCAACTTCCAAAAAAAATCATATTTGTATTACCTGTATCAAAATCACCAGTTCAACATGCAATATTATTTGTGTGTTAGATTTTCATATACATAGATATTTAATGCATTTTACATGTCAGATACATTTATGTTACATATCATTTTTTTCTGTCTTTAAATGAAATAATTCATGACTTACTGCATTGCATTTGCTGTGGAATGGAACCCAAGCAATGAAAAATATGCATGTACCTTATAAACCAGTTTTCATCTGACTGACATAATCATTGTGTTAAATTTCTCTGTAAGACATGAGAAATTGGAGGTTGTAATTTCATAAAGTGATGTTAATCTTGAGTGAGTACGGAGAGTGAAACTTGTGGCATAGCCTGTGTTCCTCTCCCACTATACCATTAAAAGCATGTGCTCTGCCACACGTACAAATTGTGTGCCATGGTAGTGAATCTGCTAATTTATCACCTAAAAATGATATATTAATGTATAGCTCAAAAAGTGAGCTCCTGATTTTTATCCATAACCCAGCTATATTATAATCTATCAGTTGACAATTGTGAAATGTATACATCATGCCTAAAGTGTCCTAGTTTGTTTCATTATAGTGAAGAAGGGATACTTGGAGTAGTATTTTTATTTTCTTCAAAAACTTTAGTCTCTCCATTATTATGCTAAGATGAAGGACTTGAGATTTAGTTGGATTTTAGAATGATCAAATGAAGAGGACCAAAATATGTTTAAGTTATGAAAAACATTAATTGAAGTTCTGCTGATGTAATTTTTACAACTGTGAGATGTCCATGTACTTTGTTTCTTTTTGCAGTTCATGAAAAAATATCTCAAATGTTTAGATTCCTTGTCTATAAGAAAATGATGTAGTGAAATTATGAGAAATTCAATACTCTTGGTTTAAATGGATATGTATCAATAAGTTTGAGCTCTTTCAATGATTGCATTCATATATAGTGTTTTTCTTCCAAAAACTTGTTGATCTAATCCATAAGAATGTTGATATTTATCCATTAGAATTTATCTCTTCATGACCAAGACTGACATTTGCTTAGACCATTCAAATAGACCTTTATGTATGCATGTGCAAAGTTATCCTCATTTATTATAGGGAATCTTAGTAGTGCTGTGTGCATGAGGATGCTGAAAGATAAAGACATATGCATTTAAACGACTGGTTTGGGCGGGTGAATAATTTAGGTATCTGTGGAGCTTATTTGTATTTAAATTTCAAAATTGGATCTCTCTTATAAGTAAAATTTTAAATGCAAAAAAATGTTGTGCTGGGCATAATTATACAGAAGCTACAAATTTAAAAGTTGGAAATTTAATGGCATTTAAGTAATTGGGATATGTGAAAGAATGTCTTTCATGAAAAAAGAAATATTTACTGCAGTTCTTCCCGGAAGCTCTCAGGGAATGGGATGCTCCAATGTTGAAATCTCTAGGTGTTGTAAATTTCTGGTAGTTCTCTTTGAGTACATTTTTTTTCAATTAAGGAAGTGTTGCTTCAAAATTTGTGATAGCTTGATTGAACATGTATCAATTTGGCTCAGAGGAAAAAAAGATGATTGCTTCAATTACCATTGATATGGCTCCAAAAAGCAACAAAGAATTTGCATCTTTACTGTTTAATTGTAACATTGAATGTTCTTCTCCAAAGGAAATTCCATGCAATTAGTGTTTTTTGTGCATTTTATTAGAAATTATATAAAATGTGTACAGACAAAATTCTTGTGAGAAATAGCCCTGAGTAATTGCTCATTACTCAATCAATGGCTTTGAAAAAAAAAGAAATGCATTTAACACCACTGTTGAAATATTACTGCCCTGTGAAATGTTGAAAAATGCACCCAACGAATGGCTTTAACATTCTTTCTTTTATCAGAAGTTACAAAAGTGAAAAAATTTTTTAATGATTGTCAACATTTTGCAAATTAACCGAAGTTTTTATTAGAATCATTTTGAAAATGTGTAAATTTATAATGGCTGTGTATATATATATATATATACCCACTTGGATTAATTTAAATTTGCTAAATGTAAATAACTCTGTGTGTAAAAATCTTGTTATCCAATGATTGAGTATTAAAAAGATTGTATAAATGAATGAATGGAAGTGAATTAGAAGCAAATGCCTGAGATGATATGTGGTTTGGTGGCAATTTGATTCCATCGCAAACTAAGGGCCTAGGTGAAAGTTTAAATGAAAAGTGTCTATGAACCAAATTATTCAATGATATTAGATTTCCTGATGAAATCACATTGAAAAACGGTGTTTTCACCTGCTTCAAAAAAGCCACCCTTGTTTTTAATGTTCATAAATTTTGTAGAATAACAAATTTATCTTGAAGCCTGGTTGCGCCTGTGTTTTTAATTTTTTCTTGAAATTTAAATTAACCATTTAAGTACATATTTTGTAAAGCATTAATCCTAAATGTACATACATTTATCAAAAGAATTAAATAAGAGAGTTTTAAGTTAATTCACTGCCAGAGGTGCAATGTACAACCCTCATAATTATAAACTTTGCACAAACATTTGTCATAACTTAGCATGTTATCTCTAAGTGGAGGCAAATAAATCATATTTTGCACTTTGGTTATTCAAACTTCAATACCCTGACAGAAATAAATTAGAAAAAACATGGGATGTCAATTATATTTGTTGATTCAGGTTTCGATTTGTATCTCATAATATATTAAAGCATCATTACAGACTATGTATTAGAAATGCACTGAATGCATTTACTTTTGATATTAACATTGATTTCATTGTTAAAAATATTCTGGAATGCACATATAATAAATGGTCACCTTTATTTGAACCATTCTTTTAGTACCTATCACCCAGTATGGTCTATGTAGGTAAAAGATTTTATACTTGTTAGGAAACTCAATTAGGTATATTTTCAATCGTGAATTTTCTTTTCATTGGTCCCTTCAAAGGACAGTGATATTTATTTATATGGAGAAGATTGATTACCAATTACATTTCACTGGAACTGTAATTGTACTTCCTCTTCAATCTATGGACTTTTTAAGAATTTTAAAAATTTATTTATATTTATACAATTTCTTCATTTATATGAAGCATTTTATTTTATTGTTGATGTCAAATGTGTAAGTCATCTCAATCCCATATTGTATTATGGAAATTGGTTATTAAAACAATTGTTCATAAAAATTGGATCGTTAAATAATTACCATTTCACTGCAAAGGGTGTGTAGATGTTCCAGTCATGGTTGTTTTTGTTATCCAAGTGTTTAAAATAAGTTATTTTAATATCTTTCCATCATCCTCTTGTGCCTTCTTCAACTTCACCAGCAGTACTTTGTGTCAGGAGTTTGCAATATGACCATTGGTCACATGAACAGTTTCTTGAGTTGTGTAAAAGTTGTTTCTCCTCAGAATAAGTCTACTAGTGAGTTCCAAGGGTATGCTTTAAAGTAAAGTTTACCTCAAGATTGAATAAGTATTAACTAATTCAATCAGGAAAATGAACTTCATGTTAAAATTGAGATGTTCACAAAGATGATCATATGTATTAAGACAACTATTCATATCCTAGAAAAAATTCTTTACAAATGTTTATCAAGTCTGTGCTACATAAGATTACCCTAAGTAACATTTTATTATTCTTGTTATATATATTTTACAATATGTCCTCAATTTTTTTTCATTCAATTAGAAAAAATTAAAAAACACAGGTCCCATTACAATAGATTATTAACAGTAAATATCACAGGACCAATATTTTAGAAAAATTTCTAAAGTGGTATCAATTGAAAAATAAAATTAATAAAGATTGAGTTAGTAACATAAATAAAACAGTTTCTAGCGTAACTTGGTGGAAACTCTTCATGTTGACGTTTTTAAAAAAAACCACTGCTTTTCCACATAAACTATTATTCTCACGACCCAGTTTTCGTCATAGCATGATGTAACCTGCTATAACGAAACCTGGGTCGTGAGAATAAAAAGTTTATGTGGAAAAGCAAAGTGGTTTTTTTAAAAAACGTCAATTAGTAACATTAGTAAAATCCCAATGCAACACTATAACTGAGGAGATGACTTGTAAAGATTGGGTGCTTCAATGGCTTCAATTACATCAGGCTTACCTTGCAGAAGATATACAGTACATGTGGTGCTGTTATTAAGAAACTAGTATATAATTTTGAGATACTTGAAAAATATAGAGATGAGAGAACACAAGAAACATGGTATTTCTCATTAAATTCATCTCACAGTGGATTGTTGTATTCATAACCTATCCTCCAGAGCAATTATATGATTATTATTAGGTAATCTACCAGTTAAGGTAGGTTTTTGGATGGAGACAACTATCAAATAAACATTTTGTAACTCCCCACCTAGCAACCTAATCTATATCAGGTCCCTCTTCATCTCTGTGTACTTCTTTCCTCCCTTTATCCCGTCCAACATCCCTATCCTGTTCCTGCCCTCACCTCTCTTGCCCAACATACTCCTCTCTATTTCCTTCTTCAACATTCCACTACTACTCCATACACCTTTCATCCATTTTTCCTGCCTCCATAGGATTTCTCTCAACAAACCCCTCTCCTCACCCACCATCTCCAGTACTTCCTCATGTTTTCCTTTCGGTCCATTTCACCTTCTCCATTCTTCTCCACACCCACATTTCAAAACCTCCAATCTATGTCTATCCTCCTGCTTCAGTGGCCACGTTTCTGCACTGTACATAGCTACGCTCCATATCAGAGTTTTTACGAGTCTTGTCTTAACATCCCTACTCAACGTCCCCGTCATCAACTCCCTCCTCCTTGAGAAAGCCTCCTTGCCTAGTGCAATTCTTCTCCTTACGTTCCTACTACTTTGACCATATTGGTCCAAAACACTTCCGAGATATGTAAACTGTTCTACCTGCTCTATTTTTTCCCCGCCTATTTTAATATTTAGCTTAGCCTTTTTCTTTCTGGAAAATCACATAATCTTTGTTTTATTAATATTGATTCTCATACCATATTTATCGCGCTGAACCTCCAATTCACTCAGCAATGCTTGCAACCCCTTGGCTGACTGAGCAACTAATGCTTGGTCATCAGCAAACCTAACCGATTTTACGAATTCCCCTCCGACTTTCATTCCTACCTCCAGTTCTTCCCATGCCTCTTTAATCATTTCCTCCACATATACGTTGAACAGCACCGGTGACAATGGGCAACCCTGCCTTACACCTCTTCTAACACTGCCCATCCAGACTCTCCGTTCCCCACTCGCACCTGAGCAGTCTGAGATATGTACAGGTTGCGGATCAGTCTCCTGTCCCTCCAATCCATTCCTATTTTCTGCCGTACACGCATTAATTTTTCCCAATTCACTCTATCAAACGATTTTTCAAAATCTATGAAACAGGCAAATACATCTTGATTGTATTATATTCCTCTCGATTAGTGATCTCATTACTGCAATGGCATCACGCGTACCTCTTCCTTTCCTAAACCCAAACTGATCATCCCCTAAGTAATCATTTGCCTTACTCTCTATCCTTTTGTTGATGATCCTGAGAATAACTTTAGCTGCGTGGGATATCAAACTTATTATTCTGCAATCCTCACATGCCATTTTTGGAATAGGAACTAACACTGATCTCACAAAATCTGGCCAGATTCCTTCCTCATAGATACTACGAATCAGTCCATATAGGGCCTTCTTCCCACATTTTCCTTAACATTTCAATAGTTCTGCAGGGATGTTGTCCACCCCCACAGCCTTATTTGCTTTCATCTCCTTTAATGCCCTTTCTATTTCCTCGTCGAGTATGCCTGGACCTAAGCTATCTTCTTCTACGTCATGTTCCTTTTCTATGTCTAACCTTGTCGGCCTAAGTTCTTTACCATACAGTGTTTCTATATATTCCTTCCATCTCTCTTGGATTTTTCCTGGTTCAACTATTATCTTACCCCATTTATCTTTAACTGTTAGCACAGATCTTGCCTTCTTACTTCCCGATAATAACTTAACCTTGCTGTATAGAGCACCAATTTCACCCTTCTTCTGTAAACTTTCCATATCCTCACATTGCGTTTTCCACCATTCTTCTTTTGCTTTATTTGTGGCCCTTCTCAATTTATTGTTTAATTCTTTGTACTTCATTTTGCCTAACTCTGTAATGACATTCTTCCATCTTCTTCTCTCATCTATCTTTGCAATCATCTCATCCATTACCCATGGTTTCCTTATCCTTTTCCCGTTAACGGTCCCTATAGTGTCTTTTGTGGCTTCCAATATCCCTTGTTTGATACATTCCCATTTTTCTTCGATAGTAATCAGTTCTTTACCGTCATCCATCATTTTCTCTAGAGCCTGCTGATACTCCTTCCTCATTAATCCATTTTAATGCTTCTACATTCCATTTCCTAACCCGCCTCCCTTGCCTTATCTTCTTGAAACGGAAGTTACATTTCATAACAACTAAATTGTGGTCAGAATCCGCATCCGCTCCTGGGAAACTGTGCGAATTTATCACACTGTTCCTAAACCTGTACCTAACTATAATATAATCTAACTGATACCTTTCTGAGTCACCTGGCATTTTCCATGTATACCTACGCCTTTTGTGGTGTCTAAACCATGTGTTGGTGATGACTAACCCCTGTCTCCTGCAGAATTCAATTGCTTTCTCCCCTCATTCATTCCTCGTGCCTAATCCATAGTTCCCCACCTCACCACCCTCTCTTCCTTCTCCTACCATCGCATTCCATTCCCCCATCACTATCAAATGTTTCCCTGCAGGAACACACGCGATTATATCCTCTAACTCATCGTACATCCTGTCGACTTCTTCCTCCTTGTGGTTGCTCAGTGGCATGTATACCTGCAATGATATGATATTTGAACAAAATACAGAGAAAAGTTGTGCAGTTCATTAACATTGCCTAGAAAATACATATAAGCACACACTTGGCATATACTTTTTCCAATTCATCTTCAGTGCCAATACTAAGATGTTGTATGGAATTTTGCAAAACTGGTGATCCCAACCACGACAGTGGTGAAATTGGTACCACTTAGGGCAAAAAAGAGCGAGGGGAAGGGAGAGGGTTCGGAAAGAGGTTCGGTAAGTGAAGGAAAAGAGTGAAAGATTATTGAGGACAAAGGCCAATGCTGAAAGGAACCCATTGCTAGAGGAATAAGCTCAAGTCAAGTGGGGTAGGTTCACGCTCCGCACACACGGGGAAATAAAGTCAGCGCCTGTGAAACTTGACATGGAACCTCAAGCCCTGTCTGGGGTGAAGATGGACTATGACTTAGAGTGAGCGCAATGAGGATGACTTGCCACTCCCATTACTCAATCACATCTTAACAATATAAGCCCTCCTGTTTTGAATCTTCACGAGGCTTCTATCCAGGCACGATATGGTCCAATTGTAAAATGACTCTAGAAAATGAATAGCTGGAAATGAATTAATGGTTTCTTCTTTAACTTCCTAAAACCCAATTTAAATAATTCCAGCCTGATTTATTTCACTAATAAAAACAAAGTTTCCATTGCAATCTCAGCAGATGTAGGAGATGTAAGCATTCCCCAAAATTCCAGTACCCAATTCTTGGGAGTTATCCTGCACAGAAACATGTCTTGGGAGGAATACTTTTTCAAATTATGTAGAAAGTTCTCTGTGCTTCCTCATTAGAAATATTAGATATTCAGTAAATTTAGAGGTTTTTCTATCCATTTACTATGGTGAATTTTATTCTCGTGTTACTTATAGTATCCTCTTCTGGGGTTCCTCTCCCCATATAGGCATAATCTTCAAAATCCAAAAAAGGATTATACGTATTATGAGCAATGCTCCTTGCAATGCACCATATAAACCTCTCTTTAAAAGACTTTGTTTATTACTAATACCTTGCATATATATATTGAATGTCATCTTGTATGCAAAGGGTAATATTTCTCAGTACAAGTCCAACCACGATGAATATAGCCATTATACAAGGACCTGCATCAGCCATTTGTCAGAACACAATACTGGTTTTGGGCCCAAAGCAATGGGCTTAAGGTTATTCAATAAACGTCCCCATGAAATGAAATATGAAACAAAAGTACATATTTTCAAGAAAAAGCTATTCAACCTATTAAAAATAATATATTCTATTCTGTAATGAATGCCTGGAATTGTCACTACACATCAATTCCAGCTTAACCAAATAATAAGTAAATTTAGTAGTGTATTGGTATGTGTATATATATATATATATATATATATACATATTGTATTCTAAAATTGTGAAATTTTTTTTGATGTGTCCTATATTTGTGTATGCATGAATTATCAACAAATATCGGGACAAATCAATGTGTTATTATTATTATTAAAACTTCAGTTTCATCCATTTAACAGTGCACAACAATAATTTAAATAGGTGAAATAAGTACTCACCTAAGGAGCATTTGCAATTGCTTATGTAATTCAGCATAAACAATTGCAAATGTTCCTTAGGTGAGTACTTTATTTCACCAATTTAAATTATCGTTGTGCACTGTTCAATGGATGAAACTGAAGTTTTAATAATAATGGAGGATCCCGGGTTCGATTCCTGGGCAAGGCACTCTGGGCACCTGCAGCTCCACCCAAGCTAGTTGATTTTTCGGTTAACAGATCTTTCTGGGAAACCATAACCAGCACAGGGAAAGGAACTGGCCCCCCTACCCTAATGTGTGAATATTCACCCGCCGTCGGGCTTAGTACATGGGTGAGCTCTACCATCACCTACTAAACCAACCTTCAGGTTGATTAATGTGTTTATGGTTTTATGTTATTCAAATATTTCCAAGGTTGCCTGCTAACTTTTTACTTAGTGAAATCATCTCTGAACTTCTAGACTGATACCTCATGAACTCCTTCAAAAATGTAAAAGCATTTAGTGGACTAAGAACCATCGCAGAAAAAAATCTTTCATTCCTACTGAAGGGCCATTAATAATTAATGCATTTTTCTGCTTCAAAAGAAAATTAACATTTTCATAAGACTATTGTACTTCTTAGGCTGTGTGGTAGTCCTGCTCACCAGGTGCCAATTTCAAATCTCGATGACATTACCTTTGAACTATTAACTCCTCAAAAAAGTATTCCTTGGGTTCAATTTCTTTTTAGCATAGTATAAATAGGATCCAACTCAAGTTTCAACACTGTACCATATTCATATGATGGGGTATAGAACTAATGCCTTCCTTATGCACATTGATAATAAGTTGTGGAAGTAGGAAAATAAATGAAGTAGTGAAAGAGGATTCATTTGATAACCAATACAAGAAAGGAGAAAGCAGGATTCAAGTACTCATTGATAAGAATAACTTCAGGGTTATGAATTCTTTTGAAAAGTTCAGGATGTCAAATAACACAAAAAATGTCAATATTAAGATCACTTTTTAACACACAATTATTTAAAAGAAGCTAATCAAACTGATAAATAAAACATTTTCTGGTGTAACTTGGTGGAAAATCTTCATATTAACGTTTTTTAAAAATAAAGCCAAAAGCAAAATGGTTTTATTTTTAAAAAACGTCTTATCAAACTGATAAAGATCTGAAAGGTCAGCATGCTTTCAAATTATCCTGATTGTCATCTTTGGAAAACAGAATTTTATAGTACCTCAGCTACTCTGGTTATGGTACTGATGTGTCTAGTGTCGCCTCTATAAGACCATATATAGAGGAATTTAGTTTTGAATCTTAGTTAAGACAAATGATTTCTATGTTGTGAAATTCTTGCATTTGACAAAAAATACATTGTATAATACGAATTTGTCAAATCCTTTCATTAAAACGATTAAGAATTTTCTTGTTCAGCCACGGGACACTAGGTGGCATACTTTAGAAGAGAAAACATGCCGTTTAGTTTTTTTATTCTCCTAGGAGGAGCAACCTAAAAATGGTGACCAAAACCAATCTCAAATGACATATATTGCATAATAAAAGTATGAGTGGTGGCAGGGAGACTTCATTAGGAAGTGAATTAGGAAGAACACACACACACACTATCAAGCAAAAAAGGAGAGTCATTGGTCGTTTGTGGTGCTGCAAGGAATGAGCTTAATACATGGATATTTTTTTCACCAGAAGTAAAATTGCTTTGTCATGTATTTTTGTTTCCAATAAGTAGTTTCATTCTTCTCCTTTAGAGATTGGACCCAAGTCAGCTTGATCCAGGATCAGTCTCTTCCTCAGTCTACCAATTCACATCTTTCCTTCTGGTTTATTTTCTAGGTCTGCTACTGGTAGTCTGCTTTCTGAAATATGATTGAAATGTTTGAACCGTCTTCTTTTGTATCCTATAATCTTGTAATTTAAGGAATGAATTTTAATTCTTTCTGGATCTCTTCATTTCTTTTTCTGTCTACAAGGGAATATCCTTGGTCAAATCTCAACCATTTCATTTCTACATCGAGAATTTTCTTTTCCATTTTACCATGGCTCTGTATTTTTTGGCACATAATAATGTTGCAATATGGGTCACGGTAGTCCAGGGGGTAGAGCATTGGACTTCTGACCGGAGGGTCCCGGGTTCGATTCCCGGGCACCCTTATCCTTTCCCGAGCACCTGCAGCTCCACCCAAGCTAAGTGATTTTTCGGGTATCAGATCTGACTGGGAAACCATAACCGGCACAGGGAAAGGAACTGGCCCCCCTACCCTGATGTGTGAATTTCACACACCGTCGGGCTTAGTACTGGGTGAACTCTACCATCACCTACCCAACTGACCTTCGGGTTAAATACTGTGTTTTCTGGTTAATGTTGCAATAAATCGCTGGTGACAAGATTTGCAAAAACTTTGTCATGATAAAAGTTTAGGAAATAATCTAGTCCCTCTGATGTGAAGCAAAAAATACTAATTCCACATTCTCCTCCAGATTCCGCAATATTGCATAAAATATAACAGAAGTACAGTATGTAGAAAATGCTAGAGGATGGAAGATGAATTTGCGGTGCCTTCAAATCATTATTATTATAGGTAATCTACCATTTAAGGTAGGTTTTTGATAGACACAAACTACCTAATAATTCTATTTTCTCTCCTAATAAAAACACAACCAACATCCTACTTTACAACAAAACCCTCTTCATCATCGTGTGGTTCCTCCCTTCATTCTGTCCAACATCCCCATTGTATTCCTGTTCCTCACTCCTATGCCTAACATTCTCTTAAAAATCCAATTGCCATCAAAATGCTTTGCATCCATTTTTCCTGACTCCTTATGATTTCTCCCAGTAATCCCCTCCCCTCCCCCACCATGCCTAGCCCTTCCTCATTTGTTTCCTTGTCTGTCAACATCACATTCAGCAAAACAACATTTCAAAAGTCTCCAATCTATGCCTATCAGCCAGCTTTAAAGACCATGTTTCCATGCTGTACATAATTACGCTCTATACCAAATTTTTAATGACCTTTTCGTTAACATCACTTGACATTGACTATTTTTCCTCTACAAACAAAATAACCAGATAACTGACACCAAAATACACCCTTCTTCAATTCTGCATACTTCCTTTCTTCATTCTGTTCTACATACCCATCCCTTTCCTACCCCATCCTTGTTTGCCTAACATTCTTTCATCTCTCAGAGTTTTCGACATCCCATTGTAAATCAAAATGGCTCATATTCATTTTTCCAGCTGATATTTTTCCCAAGGAAAGGGAGTCTATGTCATTTTAGTCTGTTGTTTTCTTTGGGTTTAGGGCCATGTTTATCCTTCATGGCTATTTGTGTCTGTTTACTAATGTTAAGTGTCTCTATTAATTTTGTAGTGAATCTGTAATTGGCTGCTATTCATTTTATTGTCTGGAGTAAAGTTACACAGGCCAAGTTGTCATCGTCTGGAGTGAATTATGGAAAAATTAATGAATGTACGGGTCGCAGTGGTCTAGTGGGTAGAGCGTTGGACTACTGACTGGAGGGTCCCGGGCTCGATTCCTGGGCAAGGCACTTTGGGCACCTGCAGCTCCACCCAAGCTAGTTGATTTTTTGGGTACCAGATCTTCCTGGGAAACCATAACTGGCACAGGGAAAGGAACTGGCCCCCCCTACCCTGATGTGTGAATATTCACACGCCATCGGGCTTGGTATATGGGTGAGATCTACCATCACCTACTAAACTGACCTTCGGGTTGATTACTGTGTTTATGTTAATGAATGTACGGCAGAAAATAGGAGTAGACTGGCAGGATAGGGACTTATCCATAACCTATACAAGTCACAATTTGCTAAGGTACGAGTAGTGGTTGGAGAGTCCATATGGATGGTGTTATGAAAAGGGGTAATACAGGGGCATACATTATCACCTTTAATGTTCAACATGTAAGAGGAGGATATGGTAAAAGAGGCATGGAAAGAATTGGAAGTATATGAAAATCAGTTGGAAACTCATACACAGCCAAGGGGTTGCAACTCTGCTGAGTGCATTGAAATGTTAGTGTGATAGGTATGAGATGAGAATAAATGTAAACAGAACAGATGTTATGCAATTTTCAAGAAAGAGGTAAGCTAAATTAAATATTAAAATTGGAGTCCATAATCAGAGCAGGTAGTTGATCTATCTCGCAAGTGTTTTGGATCAAAATGGTCAAAGTAATAAGAGCAGCAAGGAAAACAAACAAGGAAGTGCTAGGTATGGTTACGGAAAAGAAAGAATTGTTGGAAGAAATCATAAAGAGGTAATAAAGATGGATGCAGAGAAAATTGATTAGTAATAGGATTTTGAAGTCTGTAATACAGGGGAGAATGTTGGGCAAACAAGTAAGGGGCAGGAATAGGATAGGGATGTTGGACAGAATGAAGGGAGGAAAGAAATATGCTGAATGGAAGAGGAAGTTAGTTGATCTAGTGCCCAATTTCAGATTACTGAACAGTATACAATTGTACAGGCTGGGTCCATCCAAAACCTACCTTAATTGATAAAATACCAAACAATAATAATTTTCAGATAATCATTTTTAAGGATACATCCAACTTCATTTGTTAAGTCACTATGTGAATACTGCTCTGATGTATGGTTCCCTAACCACCAACTCCAAATTCATACAATCGAATATGTTCAAAGAAAATCTACGCACAAAATTGCATTCAAAATCAATTTTCACAAAGATCTTTATAGTTATCATGAAATTTTACCTCTACTAAATTTTCCCTCCTTGCATAAATGTAGAAAAATTAATGACATAACTTTTCTTATTAAATTACTGCATAACAATATTGATTCCTTAGAACTCCTAAGTGCATTATCTTTCAGAGTACCTCCAAATAACACAAGGTATGAAACACTCTTTGATATAAGATATCATGCACAATATTACACTTACTACTCGCCTATAAGCCTATATGACAGATGCCGACAGTTGCGATTATATTAACCTATTTTCTATCTCACAAGGACCCCTTAAAAAAATGCTATTGAAAATACCTGAAGAATTTTGGAATACTAATTATTGCTGTGTGGATATCTGTCCTTGTCAATACATTATTCCTAATATCCATTGGGTAAATTTTCTTAGCCAATGCCACAAGGTCTATTTAATAACTACAACTAACATTTATCATTTTCTACCATCATCTGGCTTGTAAAAAATACGATATTTCTTATGTTCTGTTTTCATTTTTTTAATTTGGAATATTATTTAATATTGATATTTTGTCTACACTTATTAATCTAAATAGGTATGAATGAGTACCCATATAGCAGCTAAAAATGTCCTTCATGCAATGTGCACCTGTACGTAAATGTTTTTAATTATTGTGGAACTAATCTATGCTTTTGCCTTTCTTTTTGTAAAAGGGTTATTCCCATCAATAAATAAATTAAAACTCAACACTCATTCTTGACTGGCACTCTTATGCCCATAATAATTATGCATACTGCCACGGCATATTTCTCACTTACACAGTATTTAGTTCTGAAGTATTGATAAATTACTATTATGTGCACCATCCACAGGAGTAAGAGATTGTGCATTACCACAGTTTTATTTGGCAAAATATGAGAGCAGTTTCACCTTTATAAGAACTAATGAGTCATATTTTTCTCATGCCAGTCAATTTTGGGACAAATAAAAGTGTGAAAAGTCCAAGGTCCTAACTTCTGTGGATAAACACAACTCCACTAAGTTACACCTCCACAACATTAGGGCAATATTGGTAAGAAATTCATACGTAAATCCTAATAATTTGTTTATCCAACCAACATTTAAGTCTCTCTTAAAATAATATTTTCCTAAAATGTCAATTTAAAAAATGTCCCTAGCAGTGTGTATTGCACAGATTGATACTACTGTTGAGCACTTTTTTAGGGCATCACTGATATTAATAGAACCTGAAACAATTGCATCTACTGCTCTGTTGTTCTTGAGTAAGAGATTTTATGATAAAACATCAATAAATATCTATTCTTCAGCAATTTTCAGCAGATACGTGTAAATTAGTGTAAATTCCATTCTGAAGTCCTATAAAAGAGAATTTATGGATTAAATCAGATAGTTAACCAAATCCTGAGAATGCTTTCAATCCTTTTGATGGTATCAGCAACTGCACAGAAAAATAGTAGGTATCCCTGATATAAACACAGATTTTACCAATTATCCAAATGTCACAATCGACAAGTGGGTTACAAGGATATGTATATTACTGCGGCCAGATGATAAAAGACGCTTGATAAAATATCAGTTAACTAGTTACCTATGAAATAAATTATCACCAACAATCAGTTGTTTCCAGTCTCAGGGCACATGGCATTTGTGAATAGCAAAACACAAGAGCCATTTCACCAGAACAAATTTAAAAGAAAAACTAATAATCATGAGTAATCCAAACAGCCTTTAATTATATAATTCATTCCAGTTCAAACACTTTTTGATTACTGCTAGAGCATAAAAATTGATGAACCAAGTTTATACATAAAAAATTATTGCAAAACTCAATGTATTCATTCTCATCTGTAGTCCACTATAACCATATTTAATTATGAAAAAATTCTCCATGCAGATAAACTAGGATATAGAACCAGCTACCAGGAACCACTTTAACAATGCTAGGTAATGACCATTGCAGTTGAATGGAAGCTGTGCGCCAGGGGTAAAAATGAAATGTCATTTTTCTGCTCCCAAGATGTTTATCATCAGCATGATAAAGTATAACTTTAAAAATAATTTAACGTTTTCTTATGTACACACATTGGCTATCACTAGTACCTGCTTGGGTATAAACGAAATATAACAATTTCCACATGAGTTTACTGAATTATTTCAACTGTCCAGAACTCATCTTCCAGATGGCTCATTCAAAGAGTTGGTGAACAATCTCATGTCTTGTGGGGGCCATACTTTACAAAGTGCTCTTCCCCTAATCAATCCTTGAGGGACAGGTCCATAATCCCTAGAATCAGTGGAATTACTGTTGTTATCTCCCTCCAGCCATACATAACCTCGAGGCACCTGAAATAAAGGCAACAACGAATAATTTTATTTTCACCATTACTTTATTTATCTTAGCTGGTACTTAATTTATGAACTTGTACGGTTGACATGCATATTCATCGAAAGTTTAGTATAGATATAGCAAAGAAGTGGATGGCGAAGATCCTACGCTAAGCCTCTAAATAAATATTTTCATTTAAATACAAATTTAATAACTCACCACATCGGATTTTATCATTCCCCATCTCACTCGATCTCCTGGAAGACCGACCACACGCTTGCAAATGAGTTGTCGGGGATTGTTCGGAGACTTTGCAATGACAATATCTCCTTTCTTTATTCTTCGAAGCCTTGGAGTGATATGTTCGGTTAGTATGATGTTCTGACTTTCTATTGTCGGTTCCATTGATGGCCCAACGCACTAATTTCATAGTTGTTCGGTACAAAAATAACAAAGAATTAACAAAATACCTTTTCAAATCATAATTATTACTTTCATCGTGACATGTCAAAGCTCTTGAAATGAAAAAATTATCCAATAACCAAGGACTAGCACACGTAGAATTTGAGCAACAAGAACAATCAATTCAAAAACGCTAACATTAATGAAAAAGCGGCAACCAAGGCAATACTTACGACGACAAAATCGCCGATAAATTCTAGCGTACAATGGGCTATACATCCATATTTCACCACACATCCCACAAGCACGAAAAATTTAGTACTAACAGTCTT
This sequence comes from Hetaerina titia, assembly GCA_037158775.1. Classification (NCBI taxonomy): domain Eukaryota; kingdom Metazoa; phylum Arthropoda; class Insecta; order Odonata; family Calopterygidae; genus Hetaerina; species Hetaerina titia. The sequence goes on from CM073775.1 coordinate 52,976,708, forward strand.
TAAGTTTACCATTATTGTAGTTTCTACTGATCTATATATTGAAAATCACATCCCTTAAAGCTTTCATCTGAGTATTAACTCCTTGCCACGGAGCCTGACAACTGTCTTATGAAAAAGTCTTATTTAAACGAAATTTGGCACAAGGAATTAAAAACATATCAAAACATTTAAGTCAAGACCCCGCAATATGATACAATACCCGGGTCTTCATGATGATAAGAAATACAAATTTTTCATAGCGATGCAGAAGAAAAATATTTTCATGTAGGAATGTTAATTAATTGTGATACTAGATGGCAATAGGATCAACCACAAAGGCGGGCAAACCAAAGAGAATTTCTGGATTAATCGGAATACCATATTTTTAGTGCAGCAGAAGAGGACAATAAGGAAAATTTTAGGCTAAAAAGAGTACATCAAGCAATAATTAAGATTTGCGTAATTTTTATTCAATTTTTATGAACAAATAATAATAATCTGTAGTCATTATGTGGATGTCATCCAACTAGTACCCTAATGTTGAATCATTAAATAATTAGGAGGATAATCATGTGATCAATGGACAACAGTGCATCTAAATTACAAAATTACCAAAGTCTATTTCAAAATATTCATTTTTGGAATAAAGGAAGGATTGGTGCACAGCCATTTCTCAATTCAATTTTTAAACCTTATTTGGTTAATGAGTAGGCTTGGAAGCTGATTGAAAAATTGTAACGCTAAGTTGTCAGACTCATCATATGTCTTACAGATATTGTTGGCCAATCAATCAGTTGCATGTGCTCTAAGAGATTGGCAACGCTGGAGTTGTTAGATTTCTGAATCAAGAGTATCCTCTTTGAGTATATGATGCATTATTCTGTTGTTCTTTATTATTTCGCTGTTAAGTATGTCATTGATTAATGTTAGAAACAGAACGTGGCCAACACTGTAATCCATGTTCCATAGATAAGAATTGGGATTATTTGTACCATTGCTCTCATTCGGGAAAGTAAGATTAATTATAGTTCCATGTTTAAGAAGCCATAATACAGAATTTCAAGGTTTAGTATTGCATGATCAACCAGTCAAATTCTGAAGTTGAAATGCACAGTGAATAAGATCATTGCTTTACTTCAAATGTTCGTAATATTTTTTGTACAAGTATGAAGGATATTACATTGTGTTCACAAACGATAAAACCACAGTCAAATTTCTTAAATATAAAATTCAAAATTAATGTTTTTACAGATTGTTGACTACAAAATTCCTTATTATAGATACATTTTAATCCTTAATTTATACTATTATGAATTACATTAAATAATTTTATTAAATAAACACCAATAATTGTTACAAAGGACCTCTTATCTTGGCCAAATTGGAATATCATTTTTGGAGGGATTTCAAAAGCAAGGTGCAAGTGCAAAATGCAGCAAATGATTGAACAGCGGTAGCCATCAACTTTGTGTTGGCTATTCAGACTGGGGATACAGGGTACAGAGACATTGGGCATGATTTTCCATGTGTTCAAGGATGAAAGCATGCCACAAACTGCAGTTTTTAAGGGACGCAAGCTCTTCGAAGATGGCTGAGTGTGCGTGGAGGACAAAACCAGTGCTGGATGGTCGTCGACGTCAAAAACCAAAAACAACAATGCAAAAATGTGCGTGACATGCTGAATTCAGACCGTCAGTTAAGTGTGCGCATGATCGCAGATGATATTGGAATAAATAAGATGGCAGTGCACACCAATATCACTGAAAATTTGTCAATGCAAAAGATCTGCGCTAAACTCATCTCGAAGGCACCCAACCACTCCTGCTCCAAGGCAACCGACAACCTGATGAAAAACAGCATTGCAACGATTCCCCAACTGCCTTACAGTCATGAATTGGCACCAGAAGACTATTTCTTTTTCCCAAAAGTGAAATCCTTCCGGAATTCACCGACCAGGGAACCTTGGAGTCATGGAAAGCACCTAGCTAAAGTGTGTCGGCACTCAAGGGATGTTCTTTGAAGAATTTTGAGACATTGTAGCAATATCTGAACTAAATCTATTTTTCCCAATACTTTTTATTCAAACCTTGTAACTCTGATGATACCCCCACATAAATGGGAGGCTATTGAGATTTGGGTGTGAAGAATGGGGAATCAACATAGACATCATGGAACAAAGCGGAATATATCAATTCCTCTGTGATGACTGCATCACCATATACTTTGGGCAATCTGGGAGAACATCCAGTATCAGAGCCAAAGAACATTTAGCCACCTTCACAAACAGATTTCTCCATTCACTAAACACCTATTGATACACAACCATCGCATTTAATTCCAACCCAAGATCCAATGCATGGAGAAAAAATATCCAAGATCAGATGCGCTTGAAGAATTAGAGATAAGCACTGCCTCATACACCAAGGAAAGTCCCTGGTTAATGAGCTATTGTATCCTTCCCACACTCCCCTTCTGTTTCCCATTACCCCAACTATCTCCCTTGGCCACGCAGTGTACTCAGGCCCTCATGAGCTGCTCATCAGCCCTCCCCCATACTCCCACCCATTGCCCTAACGAGTCACTCCTTCAAACTAGAAGAACTATAAAAATATGTTTCATGTACCCAATTGGAAAGTGTTTAAACTGGAGGAAAGTATAGACGCCATGACCAAAACTGATAAAACCCAAACGAGGCTGAAGACTTAAAAAGTGAACAATCTGAGCAATTTGTATAATTATGGAAATATGACATAGAAAAGGTTTTTGATTTTGCAAATTATTTCTAGGTCACCTATTTTGGTATAACATTAACCCAATATTACACCTCTATCTGTCAGTAAGGATGTAAAAACAAACAAGGCATTTACACTTAGAAGCACCTGCCAAATACAATACTCATTTGGGATTAGTTTTTAACAAATTTGTCAAAACCTCACCCCAAAGGTTAGTTGGGGATGAAACTCATCTATTACTATGCCTTATGGCCTGTGAAATTGAGTGAGTTATGTTGAGGAGAGTATCCTTCTCTTCCAAGTCACTGGCAATTTAGAGTAGAGAGCGAGGCTTGTACAGTTCAGAGGTACCACATGTGAGCTGAAATTGCATCTTGTGATATGACGTGAAAAATAAAATTCATGAAGTCCATAATTTGGTTATTTTTAAGGCCAATTTTTAGTCTGTACAAAAGAGTCTTTGTACGATCCTCTTCCAAAACACACACCTAGTTTCACTCATGCCACCGCCTTCATATGTAGGTTCATCCCTCATATATTTAACCAAAAACAAGTCATTATGAAATTTTCTACTTTGTGGTCATAATTATATGATTCAGTTAAACTTTTCCACATAAAAAAAAATAAATATGAAGATCATGGTTTCACTAGAAATTATTTTTAATAGTAATAATATAATTATTAAATTAATTAATTTGATAATAATAAAATGCTTACAATAGATGACAAAAATAATCTCCTCACCTAATTCAACTATATTGAATTACATGATGGAATTTCATGTTGCAAAACAAATGAATTCAATGATATAATTTTCAAATGCAATCAACAGGATTTGTAATAATTAATTTTCACTTCCAACTATCAACTATGGATACATCAGGGAAGCAAGATTGCCAATCATTATCATCTTCATTGCCGGTAATCATCTTCTAATATGGACGTCTAAAGAAACAAAAGGAAAACAATTAGGTTGAGTTTGAAACTTGAATTAATGTATTTTATTCAACAATAAATGCAAGGTTACAAACACAACTATACAGAAAAGCAAGATAACATGCCATGCCATGAAATATTCATAGATGTGTAGGATTGACTGGGTAAGAAACAGACAGGGAAAATTTCAAACACATGGTTGACGAGGAAGAGGTTTATGAAATCAATTACAAAAGAAAAAGGTTCATCCAGGACTTGAGTTTGCTAAAAAGAAGTCAGCCTAGGTCTACGGTACTTCTTCTTTCTGGCAGGGTGCATAAATCAATTACAAATGCAGTATGTTTTATTTTCTTATCTCTCTCCAACATTTTATCACTTAGGTCGTTCTTGTAATAATCTGATCAAGCAATGCAGTTTGGACAGTGAAATAAGTTTGTAGGAAACAATTATATTGCATTCTTTGCAGAGGCTTACTCTTGTAAGCATCTTAACAGATTACAAGAGAGTTAAAGGATTATGAATCACATAAACTTGGCAGAGCAAAATCAATGCGTAGACATAACGTTTCAGACAAAAAAAGGAAGATGTTTTGCATTTTGATCCAAAACACATTACATTGTTAAAAATATTTTGGGGATAGACTCAAGTTTTTCGAGGTCTAAATACATAATGCTTTTACTAAAGTAATAGTGTCATGAGTCATAAGCTATTAGATAAACCTAATGTAGAACAGAAACAAAATATATTTCCATTATTAAATTAATTATTACACAAAATAAAAATAATATGTTCACATTTCCTTCCTTCCTCTTAATTTGATGGAATTACTTCAGCTAGAACATTGACAACTTATTTTCATCCACTGCCAAAGCTCCTCTTGATGCTAGATCTTAGGGAATTATATGATGATGAAGTAAATTCTTAGACTTAATGATAATTACAAGGATAGATAGTAGCTACATCATGTGAATTTGAAGGCTAGCACTATTCTCATGGCCCTGACAGAAACAAAATGTGCATTCACTACTTAGTGTTATTAATTTAAAAATTAAGTCATAGGTACCTTTTTCTAAAATATTTAACATGCTTTTCAGAAAGTCCAAATGTGTTAATATTTGGCATGATCTTCTTTTTAAAGTGCTCTTTTAATGATTGCCATGATCTTCCCTGGCAAACCTTTGAAAGAAAACAGTAAAAAAAACATGAATTAATCACAAGCATATTGCAAACTTGGCTGATGCAACACAATAAAGGAATATCTATAAAGAATTTTTAAGCTACAAGATATGTATTCATATTGTGGTGCATTAGCATACAATGAAAAATCTTTTTGAGAATAAAGTTCCTGCATTAAAAACATTGTATGAGCCAATGCAACTTTGTAAATGACTCAGATGAAAGTAATTTGCTTGATTGGCAATAGTGTTGTGATTGTAAGGTCGGCAACACAAGACAAAGATTGGATATAGCATCAAGTGGCTACACAAGTCTTATTCCAGAGGCACCAAAGAATTGAAATTAATAAAAGTTCAGAAACAGATAGGACAACTTTCATCCTGCAAAAAGGACAACTCTCATCACTTGTTCAGGCAGAACAACATTTCGGTGCAACATCTCTAAATTTAATCCCTTGAATCAGTCTGAGGCCCAAGTATATATGCCCTTTTCTTGAAAGTCTTGGTGACTTTGGCCAATGGGCACCTGTTAGGAGGGGTCTCCCACAGGCAGGACAAAATAAGAGGATGTTGAGTGACCCAGAGGCCTGCAGCCAACATAGAATTGTTTATGCTATTTACTCATTGAGAGCCTGATAATTATCTGTTTTTCTTAATACTGTTTTGCATGCCCGAAGTTCCAACACATCCATTAATCTCAATTTAAATTAAAAGATTCCAGTTCATCCCATCTCTGCACACTGTTATCACCCCATTCCATTCATCAATGTGCCACTTTACGGTTTGCATTGGGAAAAATCACTACAAGAGAATATGTTTTCAACTTGAGTTCCCAATGACTGCAGGGAAATATCAACATTCTCACTGAAATTGTGATTTAATTAAGAGCAGAAATAAGTGAATACAACAGAGGTAACTTATACTGATTGCAGTGACCTCCAGTTTTTATGACATCTGAGTGAGAAATTATTTAAAAAACCATTAGTCTAAAATTACTGAAACAATGTTCAACATACCTCTTCTTTTTCCATATCCATCCAAAGAGAATTTCCACCGACAGAGGCATATGATTTATTCTTAATAATCCAATTAATCATTGCTAATCTTTCACTTTCACTGTACGGTCTGGCTCTGAAAGAAAAATCTTAAATGAGATAACACAGACCAAATTATGCAAATTATTAAACAATATTTTATGAGCTTGATAGAATTCTTACCACTCTAGGGATGTAGCATACCTAAAGCATAATAAAAGCCAACATTTTTAAACTCATTGGAATTGTAACTTTCTGAGTTAAATATTTCTAGTGTACTTATTAATTTTATTTATTAAGTGGACATGCTAACAAAAAATTAGGCTTTTTTAGACAAGTGTTGGGGAAATGTCATGAAAAGGTTTAAGAGAAATTTTATCTTTTACTTGTAAGACCTTGTTTAGAATATGCTGCCAGAATATGAGATACTCATGAAGGTGGATTGAATGCTGAATTGAATGGCATGCAGTATCGAGGAGCTTGACTTGTGAAATGTCATTATGACAAACTAAGTAGCTAATTAAAATTATTAGAGGAACTGGGTTGGGAGTCACTCACAAAATGAAGGCTAAATTATAAATGACTATTTATAAAAATATATGCATTCAAATACTAAGTCCCGCCATACGGCGCACAAATATATATATATACTATATATATATATATATAAACTTGGAAAAGACGCTCTCCGGCGACGCACAAACACACAAACACTAACACAAAAAACACTACACACATAGAAACATAAAAGAAGGACACTTACATTGGATATTTACGTTTCGACGGCACGGCCGTCGTCATCAGATGATGACGACGGCCGTGCCGTCGAAACGTAAATATCCAATGTAAGTGTCCTTCTTTTATGTTTCTATGTGTGTAGTGTTTTTTGTGTTAGTGTTTGTGTATATATATATATATATATTATACTGTATATTATTATTAGGTAATCTACCGTTTAAGGTAGGTTTTTGGATGGAGACAACTATCAAATAAACATTTTGTGACTTCCCACCTAGCAAACTAATCTATATCAGATCCCTTTTCATCTCGGTGTACTTCTTTCCTCCCTTCATCCTGTCCAACATCCCTATCCTGTTCCTGCCCTTACCTCGCCCAACATTCTCCCCTCTATTACCCTCTTAAGCATTCCACTACTGCTCAATACGCCTTTCATCCATTTTTCCTGCCTCCATAGGATTTCTCTCAACAAACCCCTCACCTCACCCACCATCTCCAGTTCTTCCTCATTTGTTTTCCTTTCGGTCCATTTCATCTTCTCCATTCTTCTCCACACCCACATTTCAAAAGCCTCCAATCTACGTCTATCCTCCTGCTTCAGTGACCACGTTTCTGCTCCGTACATAGCTACGCTCCATATCAGAGTTTTTACGAGTCTTATCTTAACATCCCTACTCAACGTCCCCGTCATCAACTCCCTCCTCCTTTAGAAAGCCTCCTTGCCTAGCGCAATTCTTCTCCTTACATCCCTACTACTTTGACAGTATTGGTCCAAAACACTTCCGAGATATGTAAACTGCTCTACCTGCTCTATTTTTTTCCCTCCTATTTTAATATTTAGCTTAGCCTTTTTCTTTCTAGAAAATCGCATCACCTTTGTTTTATTAATATTGATTCTCATCCCATATTTATCGCACTGAACCTCCAATTCACTCAGCAATGCTTGGAACCCCTTGGCTGACTGAGCAACAAATGCTTGGTCGTCAGCAAACCTAACCGATTTTACAAATTCCCCCTGTCTCCTGCAGAATTCAATCGCTTTCTCCCTGCGTTCATTCCTCGTGCCTAACCCATAGTCCCCCACCTCACCACCCTCTCTTCCTTCGCCTACCGTCGCATTCCAATCCCCCATCACTTTCAAATGTTTCCCTCCAGGAACACACGTGATTATATCCTCTAACTCATCATACATCCTATTGACTTCTTCCTCCTTGTGGTTGCTCGGTGGCATGTATACCTGAACAATGACCAAGTTCGGCGGCTCTGCCTTAATCTCTACGAGTAAAGTTCTATCTGTTGCTTGCTCTATGTTGACTACACTTCTTCCTACCCCTTTATTTAATATTACGGCAACCCCTTGCTGGCTCTCGTCCCCGCCGCTGTATATCACTCTATAATTGTCACTCCAGTAATCCCCGCTATCCTTCCATCTCACCTCGCAGAGACCTAAAACATCTATATTACCTCTTTCCATCTCTTGCTTAATATTTTCTAATTTTCCTGTCCTCAACAGTGTCCTGACGTTCCATGTTCCTATTCTAACTACTTTCGTCTTCTTCTGAGTTTTCTGTCCTGCTGCTGTTATTACTTCCCTGCAAGGGTTTCGTGGGATGACGACCGCGGAAGCCTTGCCTCCCCCGCTGCCGGGCACAACACACGGCCCCTTGGGCCGAGTCCCGTAGTTGCCAGGACTCAATTTCTGTTTTGCGTCCATCACTGTTTTCTTGGGAATCATAACTGAGGTGGTTTCCCGTTGCCTTCCTCAATAGTGTTTTTAACGTGACACCATCACTTAATGGCCGCCCCACTGGGGTCAGACGCCTTTGCAGCCGCCTCACTGAGGAACAGACGCTGCGTGGACTACCTTTCATCTGGCTCCTAACCTTCGACCTATCTGGCATGGGTGACCCTACCAGGAGCAATTATATTTACTCCCGCCAGCATAGCTCCAGGGTTCATCGGAACACACAAGCCCTTCCACCACGACAAGGTTGTAGTCCATGGGAGGGATACTGTATATATTATAGATATATTTTATGCGATTAAAGATCTAGGCTATTGAATAAATTAGAATGATATCTCTTTAGCAATGGTGTTGAAGATGTGTTATCAGCCCCATTGTATTACAGTATGAGAGATCATGTCAACAAAATTCGATACATTTAAGATTAATTTTTCCCACCAATGATAAGGGATCAGAATAAAATGAGTTTTGTCTGACCCTACTAAGAGGGAAGGGCCTTTTGGGTCAAGGGTAATCTGCTGTGTAATCATCCCCACCATACATCCTAATGGTGGCTCGCAGGGTACTAAATAAATCTAAAAATTTAATTTTGTTATAAATGCTTTAACTGCTGCTTGTTCTTAGACTTTTCTTTGACAATAACATGAGCAGCAATTTCAGACTAAAAAGAAAACTTCTTATATCTTAAGATCCACTACACTTTTTCACTTACATGTTTTTCAAACTTTGATGGTTACGAAAACTCTCCAAAACAAAATCATCATCCTGTAGTTCAATATCAGTGTCTTCATCTGACTTTGTTTTACTGAAAGAAAAAATATGTTGGTACACATTGTACACATTAATGTTTCCCAAACGTTGAAATAACCAAATTAATAAAATAAAAGCTCCCATAACTGTAATAAGTTAGCAACACTCATCCCGCAATGAAAACAAAATTTGTTGTGATGATTCGCAGGAAAAGAAATTCCACGACAGTGACCAATAACAACCTCTCAACCAGAACACCCTTCGGCAGTAGTTTGTGGAAATGTTACTTCCTCGCCAGTGACCAACTACAGACCCAAACACTCAAATCCAATTGAGATCATTGACAAATTTCTCCAGGAGTCCATTGCGGATACCTGGGTTTATGAACAGATATATACTATCCGTGACTGTTTAGGGGAAAAATTCTGTGCCAGGGACAAAACCCAGAGCGGACACACTCGCAAGCAGCCGGAAAAACAATCACTCAAACATTCAAACAGTGACTCACCACTGGGAGAATATTACTCAAATTGAGCAAAGTATGCAACAAATAGGTAAAGACTAGACTATGCATCAATATAATGTAGGCTACAATACAATGTAACAATTTTGGCTACAATGTAGCCCCCCTCAGCGAACTGAAGGCTAAAAGACTTAAAACAAAATGTTGCGACAATTTATAAGGCCATAGAGCTCAAGTCCTTTTATTTTTTAAATGACCAGTTGAAATCCAACATTAATATGCTACTCTTGGGTATTTTCATTAAATGATTTTGCATATTGAAGTTATAACAATTTCTATTCATCCTTTCCTTATCAAAAAAAGGGCATGACTTCATTATGAAAAGTATATCATCAACTTGCCAGTGCATATATACTGCCAATTAGTAGAAAGGTATGATTTTATACAAAGGTCACATTCTGGTGTTCCTAAATTTTTATCATTAAATCTTTTCTTTCACATGCAATTTAATCTTCAGAAACTTTGTTTACAATGTACATAAATGATCAGTTATCATACTTATACAATATAAAATATTAAGCATTTTATTCCAATGATCATAACAACTAATCTTACTTCCACCTGCATTTACTGCAAAGAGTTGACAATATCTAATTTTTAAAAAATGCTACATTAATGGCTTTACCTCTCAAGAGGTATGTCCTTCCATGATTTTTTCTTCAGTAAAATTAAGTTTGCATCATATTCTTTTATGTACTTGGAATTTTTGTTTAACCTGAAATAAATGTGTTAATAAGTTTCTCATATAAAAATTGTTTATCACAAGCAAGTAAATGTTTAGAACAATAACACTATATAAAATTACTACATGTGGCTGAAAGATCTGATAATAACCTCAGGTAATGTATCGTCTTTAAGGATAATGTAATTTATTAAGGCTAAGGTGGGTTTTGGATGGACAAAACTATCAAATAATTATCTTGTTTCTCCTAAAAAACCACAACCCAACATCCTACTTTACAAAAAGCCCCTCTTCATCTCCGTACACTTCCTTCCTCCCTTCATTCTGTTCAACATACCTATCTTATTCCTGCCCCTTCCTAGAAGTTGATAGGATATACAATGAGTTAAGAGGATATAATTGCGTGTTTCTCCAGGGAAACATATGATAGTAATGGGGGATTGGAATGCGATGGTAGGAGAAGGAAGAGAGGGTGGTGAGGTGGGGGACTACGGTGTTTAAGCACGAGGAATGACTGCGGGGGAAAGTAATTGTATTCTGGAGGAGATAGGGGTTAGTCATCACCAACACATGGTTTAGACACCACAAAAGGCCTAGGTATACATGGAAAATGCCAAGTGACTAAGAAAGGTATCAGTTAGATTATAATTTGGTTAGGCACAGGTTTAGGAAGTGTGCTAAATTCGCACAGCTTCCCGGGAGCGGATGCGGACTCTGACCAGAATTTAGTTGTTATGAAATATAACGTCGGTTTCAAATAGATAAGGTAGTGGAGGCAAGTTAGGAAATGGAATGTACAAGCATTAAATGGATTAATAAGTAAGGAGTATCAGCAGGCTGTAGAGAAAATCATGGATAATGGTTAAGAGCTGAGTACTATCGAAGAGAAATGGGAATGTATCAAGAAAATGATATTGAAAGCCATAAAAGACACTATAGGAACTGTTAATGGGAAAAGGATAAGGAAACCATGGGTAACGGATGAGATGATTGCATAGATGGATGAGAGAAGAAGATGGAAGAATGTAAACACAGAGTTAGGCAAAATGAAATACAAAGAGTTAAACAATAAATTGAGATGGGCCACAAATAAAGCAAAAGAAGAATGGTGGAAAATGCAATGCGAAGATATGGAAAGTTTACAGAGGAAGGGTGAAATTGGTGCACTATACAGCAAGGTTAAGTTATTATTGGGAAGTAAGATGGCAAGATCTGTGCTAACAGTTAAAGACAAGTGGGATAAGATAATAGTTGAGCCAGAGGAAATCCAAGAGAGTTGGAAGGAATATATAGAAACACTGTATGGTAAAGAACTTAGGCCAACAAGGTTAGACATGGAATATGAATGATTTTTACACCCTGAAATTGATGTGTAGTATCAGATTAAATTATGGTTAGGCACATATTTATGAACAGAATGATAAATTTGCAGTTTTCCAGGAGTGGTTGCAGACTCTGATCACAATTTAGTACTGTTGAATTGTAATGTCCAATTCAAATAGATACGACAGGGGTGGTGGGTTAGCAAATTGATATGTAATAGCGTTACATAGCATTAGGAAAACCATAGGCAACAAAGGGGAAGGACTGGCCCCCTTACCCTGATGTGTGAATTTCACATACCATTGAGATCAGTACTAGGTGAGCTCTATTCTCACCTATCAAACTAACCTTTAGGTTGATTACTAAGCTTAAACACTGATCCACCTAAATCTCACAATTGAGGTACATATAAAAATAGTCTGCTATCATTATCAATTATCGAGAACATTTTTCAATCACACTGATCTTCAATCATGGAAAATGTTCTACCACTACACCGTAAGTTAGTCATATGATATAAAAACACAATTGTGGAGTCTAGAATGCATTTGGGGGAAGGTTTCTGTTGCATGACTTGTTAGCATTAAGATTTTCAAATTTGCAACAAAATGGGGGAAAAAATGCCCAAACAGCAAATAAAGAGATTATAATTGCTGTTTTGAATTTCCTATATTTAGGAATGGAAAAAAATTATTACTTTAGTCATGGTCAACTAGAATGTGTAATTTTCTTCACAGTATTTGTTTTTCTGTTTTATTACGATTGTACCCAGAATGTACATCTAAAGGTTCCAACACCTACATGTTGTACATGAAGGGCCTCACAATAAAAAATAAATGTTTTGAAAATAGTTTTGGTGATCTACCTCTACGCAACATCACTATTGCCAAAATAGGTATTAATATTTTGACTAAGTCCTTTAGAGAGCATAGTCTGCAGGTAGATTATTACCTATACTTATTGAGGTCCAGGAGACAATTTGCATCACAGCAATCAGGAATATAGCGGCAATCAAAATTTTCTTCTTCCCCGAATATACGCGACTCTTGCGTATTTAAAATAATAGTGTGTGGACCATCCCTCCTGGCTTGAACAATCCCTCCACCTTTCTAAAATTATAAACAAACTATGATACAGAAAATAATCAAAAGAACAGAAGTTACTGTTCTACCCTTTAAGTACAGAAAAATATTTTCGTTCACACAAAAGAAATAGCTCTGAATGGATAATTAGGTACGTGACTGCCTAAAGAGTCAATACGACACTGGCATATTCATTTTAGATCGCCTTTTAAGAATAAACTTAAATACTAAACAAAGGCTCATTACTCTATTCGAAATTGAGATTTTGATTTAATTTATGATGGCGGAGATAACATTTAATCGGATTTTATTTTGATTGTATTCAGCATGTACTTCTCCTCAAGATTCAAGACTAACGATAGCTAAATTTTCATTTCTCTTATTACCTTGATCAGTTGAACTGTTACTGATGAGGATGACGACAGGCCACGAATGGAAAATTCCAATGGTGCCCCCTCATCATTAAGAAACAAGATAGGCAATACGTTATCCATTACTTAGGCAATTCATCGTATATCCTTCATATGATATTTCCACTTTTAAATTACACAGAATCAGGTACCATTCATTTGAATTTATTGAACTTCATTAGAATGTTTATGACATTAAAAAAAATCATATATTTCTCAGATTTAAAATTGAATGTTTTCAGAATTTTCACTACTACTAACTACTCTGAAACCGCCCGAAATCTCAAATTCCACTATCGGAAACCCAAATCGATTAATCGGTTGGATAGGTTCGATTGACAGTGGTCGATACGCTTTGAATTATCGTTCCCGCGATAAGAATGAACCATGGTGATAGGGTTAATTATTTAAATTAAGATATATAAAAGTCCGTAATTATTTTATAAATTAAGATTTAAATGATCTATGCATTAAGATATTCGTGGTTTCAATGAATGTAGATTGTTTGTTCCGCCCTCTGCGTCTTTGTTGTTTCAATTCAAACCGTAGGTATTGTAAACCATGTTTGTCTCAGCTTGTACGTAACCTGTTTTTTTCAGTATTTCCTGGAATGTTACACTATGAAAGAATTATTTAACGATCGTCGTCGGACATTGTCAGCTTAAAGGCTTTTGTTGAAGATGTGTAGCAAATTTGACAATTTAGTGGTAGTAGTAGTTTTCATGGGAGGGGACCAACAGCCGAGGTTATTTGCGACGTTAGGGATGGATGGCAAAGGAAGGTGGAGAGAAACCCGGCGTAGGCAGTAGCCTCTTGTCGAAATGTGCAATCGCTCCAGAGTTTAACGTTTCATCCGACGGACGTCATACGTCACTCCAAGTGCTCTCCTCGACGCAACTCAAGCATGGATCAGGATACTTCTAAAACATTTTTGTTTTCCCCAGAATTTGAACCCGGGCCCTCTCGGTGAGATGCCTGTACCTTACCCACCGTACCCTTCCGATCCCCTAGAAATATAGGTTTGTTTCATTTGCATCATTAACATTGTTTTATTTATCATAACTAGAACCTTACGAGGATAAGACCTTACATAACTAGGGTAAGGTTTTACAAAACTATAAGATCTTGCAATTCTATGGCTATTAGAGCAAATATATCCATCGCCTTTTGATGTTTAAAGAACCCTTCGTATATGGGTGGTTCAATGTATGACCGACTCTGCACACATTAGGTGTAATGTAGATGTAATAATTTTTACACTCCCGACCGCTGTGGTGGTTTATATACACTTGGGAATCCGATGAGCTTCTGGCTTGTCAGTGGAGACCGTACATGGGGATTATTTCTGCACTTTGGTGACCTAATTGCTGACATAACACCCATGCCTGAAGTGGGACTCGGCTAAGGCAGCGAGCGAGTTGCTTGATAGTTTTCTAACCACAGTTGATCCCATGACTCATACCTTTTCCTTAATTTATACATATATATGCATTGGTAATAATGGACACTGAAGCTCCTCTAAACAAACAATGGACATAGTAATCAACCCAAAGGTCGGATTGCTAGGTGATGTAGAGTTCATCCAGTACCAAGCCTGACAGGGTGTGAAATACATGCATCAGGATAGGGGGGCCAGTTCCTTTCCCAGCACAGGTTATGGTTCCCCAGGAACCCGAAAAATGCTTGGATGAAGCTGAGGGTGCCCAGATATCAAAACTGGGCCCTCGGGTAAGTAGTCCAATACTCTACCCTTGGGCTACCACAACCCATATATTTATTATTATTATGAGGTAATCTACTGTCTAAGGAAGGTTTTTGGATGGACACAACTACCAAATACATATTTCGTGACTCCTAAGAAAACACAATCCAGCAGCTTACTCTATATCAGGTCCCCCTTATCTCTGTGTAACCCCTTCCTCCCTTTGTCCCAGCCGTCATCCCTATCATATTCCTACCCTTTCCTCGTTTGCCCATCATTCTCCCATCTATTACAGCCTTCAACATTCCACTGCCAATCAATACGTCCTTCATCCATTTTTCCTGCCTCCAAAGGATTTCTCCAAACAAACCCCTCTCCTCACCCACCATCTCCAGTACTTCCTCATTTGTTTTCCTTTTGGTCCATTTCAACTTCTCCATTCTTCTCCATACCCACATTTCAAATCCCTCCAATCTCCATCTATCCTCCTTCAGTGACCACGTTTCCGCACCATTCATAGCTACGCTCCATATCAAAGTTTTGATGAGTCTTTTCTTTATTTCCCTACTCAATGTCCTCGTCATCAACTCCCTCCTCCTTGAGAAAGCCTCCTTGCCTAGCGCAATTCTTCTCCTTACATCCCTACTACTTTGACCGTGTTGATCCAAAACACTTCCAAGATACAAAAACTATTCTACCTACTGTATTTTTTTCCCTCCTATTTTAATGTTTAGCGTGGCCTTTTACTTTCTGGAAAATCGCATAACCTTTGTTTTATTAATATTGATTCTCATCCCATATCTATTGCACTGAATTTTCAATTCACTCAGCAATGCTTGCAACCCCTTGGCCGACTGACAAGCCAATGCCCGGTCATCAGCAAACCTAACTGACTTTACGAATTCCCTGCCGACTTTAATTCCTACCTCCAGTTCTTTCCATGCCTCTTTAATCATTTCTTCCACATATACGTTGAACAGCACCGGTGATAATGGGCAACCCTGGCTTACACCACTACTCAACACTGCCCATCCGAACTCTCTGCTCCCTACTCGCACCTGAGCAGTCTGCGACATGTACACGTTGTGGATTTGCCTCCTATCCCTCTAATCTGTTCCTATTTTCTGCAATATGCTTACTAGTTTTTCCCAATTCACTCTATCAAATGCATGTTCGAAATTTACGAAACAGAAAAATACATCCTGATTGTATTCTATATTCCTCTCGCTTAGTGATCTCATTACTGCAATGGCATCACGCGTACCTCTTCCCTTCCTAAACCCAAACTGATCATCCCCTAAGTAATCATTTGCCTTACTCTAACCTTTTGTTGATGATCCTGAGAAGAACTTAAGTTGCGTGGGATATCAAACTTATTGTTCTGTAGTTCTCACATGACGTAGCCATTACTTTTTTTGGATTAGGAAGTAGCACTGATCTCACAAAGTCTTCTGGCCAGATTCCTTCCTAAAAGATACAATGAATTATTCCATATAGACTCTTTCTCCCACATTTTCTGAAACATTTAAGTAGTTCTGTAGGAATGTTGTCTATCCCCATGACCCTATTTTATTTCATCTCTTTTAATGCCTTTTCTATCTCATTGTTGAGTATGGCTTGTCCTAAGTTATCTTCATCTACAACATATTCTCTTTCTTTGTCTAAGCTTTCTGGCCTAATTTCTTTTCCATGTGGTTCCTCTATATATTACTTTCATCTTTCTTGTATCTTTTCTGTTTCAACTATTATCTTACCCCACTTATCCCTAATTGTTAACCCAGATTTTCCCTTCTTACTTCCCAATAGTGATTTAACCTTGCTGTAGAGCACACCAATTTTACCCTTCCTCTGTAAACTTCCCATATCCTCGTATGGTGATTTCCACCATGCTTCTTTTGCTTTATTTATTGCCCATCTCAATTTATTGTTTAACTCTTTGTACTTCATTTTGCCTAACTCTGTGTTTACATTCTTCCATCTTCTCTCATCTATCTTTGCAATCATCTCATCCGTTACCCATGGTTTCCTTATACTTTTCCTGTTAACGGTTCCTATAGTGTCTTTTGCGGCTTTCGATATCACTTTCTTGATACATTCCCATTTTTCTTCGATAGTACTCATCTCTTTACCATCATCCATCATTTTCTCTACAGCCTGCTGATACTCCTTACTTATTAATCCATTTAATGCTTGTACATTCCATTTCCTAACTTGCCTCCACTACCTTATCTATTTGAAACCGACGTTATATTTCATAACAACTAAATTGTGGTCAGAGTCTGCATCCGCTCCCGTGAAGCTGTGCGAATTTAGCACACTTCCTAAACCTGTGCCTAACCATAATATAATCTAACTGATACCTTTCTGAGTCACCTGGCATTTTCCATGTATACCGACGCCTTTTGTGTTGTCTAAACCATGTGTTGGTGATGACTAACCCCTGTCTCCTGCAGAATTCAATTGCTTTCTCCCCACGTTCATTCCTCGTGCCTAACCCATAGTCCCCCACCTCACCACCCTCTCTTCCTTCTCCTACCATCGCATTCCAATCCCCCATCACTATCAAATGTTTCCCTGCAGGAACACACGCAATGATATCCTCTAACTCATCGTACATCCTATCGACTTCTTCCTCCTTGTGGTTGCTTGGTGGCATGTATACCTGCACCATTACCAATTTCATTGGTTCTGCTTTAATCTCTACGAGTAAGATTCTATCAGTTGCTTGCTCTATGTTGACTACACTTCTTCCTACCCCTTTATTTAATATTACGGCAACCCCTCATTGGCTCTCGGCCCCGCCGCTGTATATTATTCTATAATTATCACTCCAGTAATCCCTGCTATCCTTCCATCTCACCTCGCATAGATCTAAATCATTTATATTACCTCTGTCCATCTCTTGTTTAATATTCTCTAATTTGCCTGTCCTCAACATTGTCCTAACATTCTATGTTCCTATTCCAACTAATTTTGTCTTCTTCTTCTTCTGCGTCTTCTGTCCTGCTGCTGTTGGTTTTCCCTTGCAAGGGTTTTGTGGGTAAGCCTTGCCTCCCCCACTGCCGGGCATGACACATGGCCTATTGACCAAAGTCCCCCAGTTGCTACGATTCATATTCTGTATTGTGTCCATCATAGGAATCTTGGGAATGATAATTGAGGTGGTTTCCTTCCTCAAAAGCATTTTTAACATGACACCATCACTCAATGGCCACCCAATTGGGGTCAGACGAAATATATATATGTTATATAAAATATATATATATATAATTTTTTTCAAAATAAATGTACGTATTCCTTGTTTTTTATAAGAATTCTTTATAAGAACTTATATTTTTTCATACATATTTATTTGTTTAACATTTGTATAAAGTGATTCATATTATATCAAAGTTTTTGTATGTACAAATTGCATTTATATGAAAAGAGAATAATAAAGAGTTAGATACATGAATATGGTTGGAATGGAAGTTGTATTAAAAATATTACTTTAAGTCTCACGGGGAGAACTCATGCATGGAGGCAATATTCTTTTGAAATATCTGCACATTTATGTTTAAATATATAGAGTACCAAAAAGTTGTCCATTCATACTTTGGTTCAATATATTATATACATAGTTTCGTAATCAGTGGGGTACCCAATCACTCAAACTCCCTCTTGTGACTCAGTCTGTACAGGGTTCATCACAGCACTTTCTTCAGTTTTTTTGGGTGCTTTTTCAGCTGATACTTCAGTCTCCACTCTCCGGTCAGCTATAGTTGATATTGAAGCCACATCAGAAGGATCTTCATCTGAGGCAACTGTCAATAAATCATCCAGTGACACGGAACTTGCAGAGATACCTGCATCATCATAAATGTCATCGGGCTCTGTTTCTGTTTCATACACTGATGTATCTGCAATCGTGCTAGCTGAATCATCTATTTTAATATCCTCGATTTTCAAGTCAGCACCAACATCTGAGTCTGAGCCTATTGGAGATTCAGTCATGTATCTGGTATCATCTGGTGGTTTTAGTGTTTCCAGAGAGCTTGCAATGTCTAATGGTTCAATTTCGTCCTCTGGTTTTAGCTTTTTCTCTGCTGATTTCTTCCGCTTACTCTCCTCTTCGATTTTTTTGGCCTCGGCAAGTGCGATGAGGTCTGCTGTTGTGGCGAGGCCAGCAGCTTTGCGTGAAATCAGAGTCCTCTTTAACTTTTGCTTTCTGGTCCTGTCATGGACCACAGCGATGGCATCCAGCAAACTTTCACCAGGGGACGTTGATCGGTCATTGTCAGAGTCATCCTCCTTCCTGCTTTTCTTCACTACCTTTTTAATGGACTTTATCTTATCCTTCTTGGTTTTCTTCTTTTCACTTTTTGTTACCTCCAATAAGTTAGACTTAATTTTCTTCTTCTCTTTCTCCTTTTCTTTCTCCCTCTCCTTCTCCTTTTCCTTATCTTTCCTCTCCTTTTCCTCTAAAAGTTTTGTCTGAAATCTTGTCTTATCCCGCATAAGCTTTTTTTCCAAGTAGTCTCCAGCATCTGCAGGTGGCATAAAAATATGTTATTAAATTTGTCATAAAATTGAAGTATCTCAATTAGTAAATCCAGAAATTGGTATTAGCTCATAAATTTCATGTTGACCTGGTGCCCAAGTTGTAGCTTTGTCCGTAAACTTGTTGGAAGTTTTCCGTGTTGGGTCTAATATTCTTGATTTCATGTAATCCTCTGTGTCTACAAGGAAATAAAAAATAGCATCATTGAGCATTCATTCAAAAAAGCATGCATAAAATATTGCATGAAAAAATTTCCACCAATGTACTTGATGTACAAAATACACAAATATATGGAGATTTGCCATGAAAAATATTTGATTGCTTTTCAAATCAAAGTTAATTTCATAGAGGATTCCCATACATTTGTTCATAAAATATTGTTAATTTTATGCTCAGAGTTTATTCATTAATAAATAATATAACTGAATTAATGATTTTTTAAATATAAATTCCCTCATGGGGACATTCTTCATTTAATTCAATTTAACCTGAGTAATAAGAGATTTGAATTTTTTTTTCTCAGTGAAATTTCAAAAGTTCCTGAGAAACAAGTAGCATTTTCCTTGTTATGGAATTGAGAAGATAATTTTTAGTTTTTTATCGGTTGATAAAATTGTTTAACTAGAGAGTTCTCTTTATACTCAGTTTATTTTTAATAGACCTAACTCGGAATATGCTTGAACAAGCATAAATTAGAATTTTTGTTGTGAATAATATTTAAATAGGTATATTTTTTGTCCTGATATTCATTTTCAAACTTTTGATGATCATGAGCAGTATTCAATGAACTATTAGAGAATGATTGAGCTTAAATGGATGTAGATGTTTGCATGGAATCATATGCTTTAGAAAATGAAAGAGAAACTTCATTTTCTTACACTGTTGCCATAGATGAAAGTTAAGTACCTTATCTTCAATCATAAAAACAATAATGATAAAATATTCATGAGATGCATGACTACATATGTGTGTGAGTTTTTGCTTAAATTCTTTGATTAACTGTTACTTAGATTTTGGTGGTATATTTTACAATTACGTATTTAAATAAATGACTGTATTTCTAAAGAAGTCAGAACTCAAGGTTTTTACTTAGGGAATATTACTAAATTTATATTTTATGCCATCGATAAATAATATCATTCATGTACTCCAATGTGATTTTTTCCATTTGTATCAAAACATAGTTTGTGTGTTACAGCATGTAATTTATATATAGAGTTTCATTATTTTTTTGCAACTTTTGTCAGAAGAGAAACTCCCATTTTATTGAACTCACTCTTCCTAAATATGTGAATATGTGTGTCTATATGTATATATACACACACACAACACACACACACACATATATGTATGTATGTGTATATATATATATATATATATATATATATATATATATATATATAATCACACAGATACAAAATATTCAAAACACAGAGACACAAAGAAAGGACACTCACAGTATGTATTTTATGTTTCGACGGCACGACCATCATCATCAGAATCGCAAAATACATACCGTGAGTGTCCTTTCTTTGTGTCTCTGTGTTTTGAATATTTTGTATCTGTGTGCTTGTGTGTTTGTGCATCGCTGAAGAGCGTCCATTTCATAGTTATATATAAAAATATTTAGTTATGTCCATCTACAAACCTACCTTAACCGGTAGATTACAGATTACCTTATAAAAATATATGTATAGATAGAATAATATTCAAATTCATTTTTCTATATTTTTCATTTGTAGCAAGATCAAAAGATTAATTTTTGTGATACTGAGATGCATTGTACAGTTTGACTTTAAAACGTAGGCACTGCTTCATCAAATAAGCTGTAAGTTTTGTACAATATATTTCTAGAATTATTTGCCGATTTTAAAGTACAGCTATGCACATGATATAACATTTGTTTTGCTTCAATGCAAGAATGTGACCTGCCATGTACACTGATGTTCACATTGCAGAGCCAGTGCAGTGGGCGCACACTGCTGTTTCTGTGTAAGATGCATTACAAGCATACACAAATTTTTGTTTGTTAGGCTCAGGGAATGCATTGCAGTGGCAACATGATACTTTGAATAAAAATGCTTCTTAAAATTCATGAACCACACTAATGATTAAAGTAAATGTTTAGTGTTTTCTCTACATGCAAAGATTGCAAAATTGTTGTAATGCTTTCAAACAGTAGCATCACCAACACGTTTTAAAATCGAAATTTCAGAATTTCTAAGTTATTGTGAGTCAATTCCACTTCATCAAGATTAAAAATGGACATTTTCTAAAATGTAAATGTTTGCTGGTGATGCTTAGGCTGCTTTCGTTATTTGCTACATGAGCAGCATTTTTGTGGCTCATTTTCTTGTGTGTTTCACAGCAAGAATTTTCAGGGTTAAAGTAATGTTGCTCTTTTTAATTCCTCTATTCATCCTATCTCTTCTGTGGCTCACAGCTCCAGCGGTCATTGTTTTTCGTTATGCTTTGCTCTCATCTCTGTATTCTTCAACTTTTTCACTCTCAGCCTCGATGAAGTCAATAATGCTCTTCACCCATGGTGACGTAAATGAGGCAAGTGGAAATAAAATTGATCAGTGATGACATTGCATGAAACAAATAATAATGACCACTAGAGCATATGATCAAAAGAGGGTGAGGATGAAAGGGCTTATGTACTATGAGAAGGTGAAATAGTCGCAGCAAGAACTTCACCCCTAAAGATGCCTGCTCAATACAAGAGAAATGTTCAACTGCTAGATGCTTCATGCATAGCTAAACACCAAAGCCATTATAATAGTGGTGAAGTTAACTTTATATGATTTTTAATGTTTAATTTTAAACTTATGCAGAATTTATGGTTGTTGGTGTGGAGGATTCTAAATGTTGCCACAGAGAGCATTGTGGGCTCACATTTTGCATCACTTTGTGTTGACTATAAGAACCTTGCAATGATCTCTGGTTAGGGATGTTAAACAAAATTTATCATAAAATATTTTACTTCTTTATGAAAACTCAAGCTTTTAAAGGTGGGTAAATGTGATTTTATGTGTGTGACAACTATATATATCTAGCTAAAGCTATGGTTGTATATGTACTCCAGCTTTTAGACTTAAATTTTTTAAGGTGTAAGCTATATTTACTATGTTTTATGTTACTATGATGAACAAAAAATGCAGCAAAAGAGCTTCACAATTTAAAAATTAATTTGGAGAAAATGCAAAGATGCACAATAGTATCATTTGATATAGCGACAGAGGTAAATTTACAATATTTGGTAGACCCATTCTCTATTGAAAACTCATAGGTGACTTCAGAAATTTCCGCACACTTGACCATAAAAGATGTGGGTGTTTTCGTACACAAATAAACTGCATATTGTATCATATACAAATAATTTCTTTCTTGAGTAAAGTGCCTAATCAAAAACCAGGAACTTATTTAAAATTGGATGCTTAATATAAACAGACTGACCTTGAGTTAGATATATCTGATAAAGAAAAAATGTCAAAGAAAATGATGAAGTTTTATGACTCAAAATATTGACCTATTTAATAGGCTATAGACATGCTTTTAAATATACCTTTGGTCACCTGGATACCTACATATCCCTTCGTAATATTTTCAATTCAGAAAGAAAATTATTAAGTAATGAACTTCTTTTACATGCTCACTTACCATCTTTAAGATAAAATAGACATAAATATAGTATAAAACAATAATTTAACATTTCCTTTCACTCAGTGTAAGTACTTATTTTGTATTTGTAACTATTACTATTTATTGTTTATTTTATATTCTGATAACCATCTGATATTGCTTTGATATAGTAATTATCAATAATGAATTTTTAAAAAATACAAATTAATTTTAAGTGACTCTTGGCTTTTTTTTCAAACTAGAATTGCATGATTTATTTATCCGCAATACTCAAAATTAGAATCCAACATTAATTATCATAAAAATAAGCTGAATTTTAATTAGGTTGTTCCTAGGTTGAAATTTTAAAATCCCCAAATCACCTGCACCCCCCTTTTTAATATGATGCCAGAACAATAGTAATAGATGAGATAGTAGGTCATATTTTTTTGATAATAGGAGCAGTCTTCAGTAGAGCACCTTTTATTCTTTAGTGACTATTAACTTGTCATCTCATATTAAAATAATAATACATTCCTGTTTTCTTATTAATATCTGTAGCAATCACAATGGCATTATTCTGTATCACATAAGTGTATTTTCTATATTATAGAGTGAAACTTGTCAATGGTATTTGCATTTATATGTGATGTGATTTATTTGCTTGCAAGAATGGAAATGCTTTATGTAACATTTATAGACCAACTCATTAGATATGAATATGGGATTTATGACAATTAAATAAACATTAGCAAATAGCAAAATTCTATTTCAAAATATATTCTGTGGAATATACTCTTGAAATGAATTTTTTTATTTGGTGCATTTTTGCTAGACTTCAATTACTCTTGCTCAGTTTTAATGATGTATATTCATGAAAGTAATGTTATTTAATTATTATTATGATTTAATTTTCATTTTTCAAAGCATTAGTTAGGTGCTTGTTTAAACATTCACCCTTAATTTTAATCCCACTCTACTGCACCTTACCCGCTGTTTATGACACAAGCAGTCCCAGCGACACGAAGACATAAGGCGCATCAGGGGTGTCATTTTGCAGTTTCAGTCAGGTTCAGAGGTTTGGTCCAGTTTGCAACAGTATGGATATGTAGGTTAACATAGTTATTAATTTACTGAGACTTTATACATGATTGAAAAAAATTTTACTTAGGTGCCAAGTTTAAATTTAAAGATGAGTAGGCCTACTATTGTGTACTTTTACAGTGAATATACTATATGTAAGCATTTCGCAGTACAGGTGAGATAGTGAAATAAATAAAAAATCAATTTTTGTAAACAAATATAAAAGCAGATTTTTTCCAGTTGTAAAAATATGGCAAAAGTACCTAATCGATTTTTCTCAGTATTATTTTGAAACTTTCTCACTCAAGGCTGAGTAATTTTCTGTACTATTCATCCTTAAATTGCCTGCCCTTAGGGCTGCAGGTTAACAACATGGCCTGCTAACCCAGAGGTTAGGGGTTTGATTTCCACCTAGGTGGGTATTCCTCTATCATATTTATAATTCAATGTGAAAGGCCAAAACTTGTGTTTTCAGATAATTGTTCAATTAAGTACATAGCAGATTTTGATATCCATAATTCTTTCATAATATTCAAAAATAAACTAATCATTAATGAGATTCTCCTACTGGTTTATCCATGGATAAATACATCTTCAATGCTTAAGAATGGAATCTGCGATTAATATCATTGTACAATGTTCAAGGGGAGAATAGACTAAGCTCGAGATTCTCTCTTAGCATTGTGTTTGTAGGTATTTCACATCCCTAGAATGACATCTGAGGATATGCCATAGAACTATATCTCCGTGTTTGAAAATCCACTTGTCGTATCATTAAGGAAAGGCCAAATGAAGGAAATGCATAATGTCATCTATTCATGGATAAAATTGAATAGTTTTTTCCTTCTTACTTTTTTAGGTTTATTGTCATCTTCACTAGCTTAATTTGACCTCTCCTTTTCTTAATTTTTATTAGAAATTATATCTGTATTAGCATTCCTACTGTCAATTGGTGATATCAAAGATCGTTAACTCAATTGAAATTTTGAATCATGCCATAGGCAGCTCACAAGATAGATTTGAGTGTATCCCAGGAATGCTACATACACTTATTGTTATCCCTTAATGTTGTTTATAAGTTTAAAAAATTTTCACTCTTGCCATCATATTTTGGGTTGGTGTCTACTTCAAAATATTAACTATTACTTGAATGTCTACATTAGCTTGTTTTAAGCAAAATAAAATGAAATGCCTTTATTCTGGTGCAACAGTACTTCTGTGCAGGGAAATCGTATGCAGTGTGTTAAGGTCATATTACAAAATAAAATGTAAGATTCCCATGATGAGTGTTATATCATTTACTGGGATTGTGCATTTGAAAGTGTGCATTATTTAATGAGCAAAATGTACATAAGGATTTTTAGCACGTAACCCGCTAGATACTGGACCAATGTCCATAAAGAAAAGTGATGATATTGATGAAGACAAAACTACAATT
Source organism: Hetaerina titia (assembly GCA_037158775.1). Classification (NCBI taxonomy): domain Eukaryota; kingdom Metazoa; phylum Arthropoda; class Insecta; order Odonata; family Calopterygidae; genus Hetaerina; species Hetaerina titia. The sequence continues at coordinate 53,002,203 of CM073775.1, forward strand.
TTATTCTATTTGGAAACGAATTGCAACATGTATTGACAGATGTTACTTATTCCAGAATTTTAAGAATGATTGAGGCTAGTGTGACTTGATTTATAGGAAAAATGAGTTAGCACATGCAAATTGCAATCTTGCAATATGTGAAGTTTGCTTAATGGAGATGTTGTTTTTGGATTATTCAACTAATCATAATTTATTGCCTTTGGATACTTCCACTCAAATCAAGCAATATGATTTTCTGGGTGCCATAACATACTTAGAAACCACAGGTAGAGCAGGGGAAGGAACTGGCCTTATACCTATGTAGGTACCCTGAATTTATGAGTGAAACATATCAATGGGCTTAGTATGGTTAAAGTTCTACTTACCTGTGGCACTAAATTTTCAGTTGAATGCTCTAGTTTTGGTGGAGAAATTTATAATTGATGTTAAATTTTTAGATACTTTTAGAAGGAATTTGCATGGCTCATATATTGTACGATAGAAATACAATGCTTTGCTTCATTCTGTATGAACTGCCATCCAGAATATGTGCATGTTGAATAATGAAGGCTCTCAAAGACAAGGCTTCAAATAAAGAAACAAATAAGGAAGTAGATTAAGAATTCTATGGCATTCCATGTCCTTATTTTCCATGTTAAGGATGTGAAAAAGGTCAAAAGGGAAGAGAATATGCATCATGGTGGTATAAGCTTCAGCTCAGAATACTCCATTACTTATGAATATTAGTAATTTTATACCTACATCAGGGCCATATTCTTTGATGTCATCCACCTTTCCTCTTTAGAGTGAGCGTCATATTAATAGGACTACAGGGAATTGATTTTTGTAGTCTTTTTGCTCATGGGATGTCCAATAAAGAGTGATCATACATTTTTTATTCCTAATTTATTGTAGAAAATTTATTTTGTTATTTGTCAGCTTAATGGGTCATGTTTATGTAGCATGAGTCCAATATTGCATCAGCAGCAGCCAGTAGGAGTTGAATCATATTCAATTCGTTTACACCTGCCTCTGATGAAAATGCATTCTCTGAAGGTGTTTCTTCACATAGGGGAGCAGGAAAAAGTCATTGTCAATGTCAAGTCAATGTGGCTAGATCTAGACTATTTGGAAGGATTAGGCACACGCTTAACATTGTTTTTTGCAAGATATTCAGCAAAAACATTTCCAATGTGTAGCCACACACTATCAAGGTATAACACCTGGCCTGTTGCTTAAAGATATATAGACCTTTGTGAATGGTATGGCCCTGGAGAATTTGCACCACATTTCAACACTCCATTTACAACTGTGTGTGCTGGTTTAACATGCTGGTACACCATTTCCTGATTATAAAAACATGATTCAACTATAATAATCCCAGCAAAAGACACACTTTTGATTTTTTGAAAATGGACAGACCTTTCCTGTTTGCTCTCAACATGAAATCATTTAGCCAAGTTGCGTCTGCAGTGATAACCTTCAAAAGGAACTCTTCATCTTCCTGTAATAACAACTTTAAATGTGAACGAACTTGCACACAATCATCCTTTTGATTAGATATGAAATCACAGAATCCACTGCACACAACCATATATCCTGCGTGATCTTTCTTTTACCAACATGTGGTTAGCACCCAAATGAAATTTTCAATATTTCTGAGAGTTCTGTAAATGATCTTCTCTGACAATGTAATGGCAGTGCCAATATAAGCTTTCATAATAGAATTGGAGCTCTAGGTCCACCTTCCTTTAAAATTGTCTTCCCTCTTTAAACATTAAAAATCATGTCCTGTGTATTCTTGTAGCTACATATACAGAAGAGCAAACACTCCATAATGCCTCTCTAGCATAACATATGTCAGGCTTAGGCTAATGATTTATTTAGGTGAAAGCAAAATTTCAGTTTACAATGAAGTTCATATGGATGAGATAAAACCATTGAAACTCTACTGGAGGCATCTCAGATTCCGAATACCGCATAGGTCAGCAGTTGCAGAGCATAGTATTAGCTATGATCATACCATTATATGAGACAAGACAAAATTACTTAGCTACTTGCAGGGCTATTAGGTCAGGCTGACAAAAAAGGCTATTGAAATCTGGCAATTCACTCTTTTTTGAACAGCCCTCATACCTTTATTTTTTGTAGTGCAATTTTTTCTTATCCTCTTTGATACTTTATTGTTTGTTGAAAGTGTTCAACCAAGTGTAAAGAGTTGGGAGTGTTTAGATGGATGTAGAAGATGGAGTTAAAGCTTGATTGGTGAAGGAAACCATTTGATTATCTAAATCTCCAGAATCCATTCGCTATGAATGGGCCTAGCTAGTGCTGTGTAACACAAAGCAGGTATCCTCTAATTAGTGAATTGATCATGCCATCTCCTTTGGCAGTTTGGCCATCATTGAGATGGACAATGTAACTAATGGAGATGCAATGATATCAAATGTAATCAGTGATCCGTCCATTAAATACGTAAACAGGTGCAATATGGCTGCCAGGGCTCAGACTACAACCCCGCCTATTAGTTGCCTGAGACCCAATGAGTTGTCTGTGCTTGGAAGATTGTCGAGCTGTGTATATGGTGCCAGTTATGTTAGTTTCTGCTATCCTTGTTTTTACTGTTTGTCGAAAATGGAAATTGATGAAATCATGGAGCGATGAATCAACATCAAGTTTTTGGTGATGTGCTGCAAGAGCTATCAAGAAATTACTGAAATGGTGACAGCTGTTTATGGTGATAATGCTCTGAAGAAAATATCCGTTTTCAAGTGGATTAAATCAAACCAAAAAACCAAGAAAAAGGCAATCAAAGTCATACTCCTGGTTTTCTTTGATGTCGAAGGTGTTGTTCATCATGAATTTCTTCCCGAAGGACCAACAGTAAATGCTGAGTTCTACCTTACTGTTCTCAAGCATTTCAGAGATTGCGTACGACCAAGTTTGATTCAAGGCGATGGATGGATTCTTCACCAATCACTGTTTGCCAGTTTCTGGCAAGAAATTCAATCATCATCCTTGATCATCTTCCTTATTCACTAGATCTCATCCCCTGCGACTTTTCCTATTCCCAAATTGCAAAAATATGATGAGAGGACATCACCAAGAAGATCTGGATACAATAAAGCAAGAAACGACGAGAACTTCCAAGTAACAGTGGAAAAGAAGATGGAATAAGTGCATGGAGTCAATGAATGGAGAGTCCTTTGAAGGGGACAAAATAGATGTAGACTAAATTTTGCAAAATAAAGTATTTATGGCATCAGTTCACGTGTTTATTGGACAGACCTCGTATTATCTGGAAAAGGAGGAAAAAATAAAAAAAAATCCAGCCTAAAGCCAGATATTTGTTAGACCAGTAAAATGTTGAACATTTACTGAACCAACATTGTTGATGCATACCTTTATGGCATGGTGTAAAGTCTAGCATAAAATGTTAGAAATTAGTGGATTATTTACATTACCAACTAACATCTAACAACACTATAAAACACTAAAGCCTTGTCGAAGTAGTTACTTTTATTTGTTTATTATTTCTACAATGAAGAACCAACCTGATTATAAATGTACTGTTCTGGTCTTTTTCAGTTTCCTCCCTTGATAAGTTTTATTACCATTATTAATGATGCTTTGGGTGTTGAATAGCAATACTGCTATTCCATGAGACATGGGCAATAAAAACAGAGTTCCAAGAAACTGTGGGAGATGCCACAAAAGTAACTTTAAATGGAGTCATGCGCTAATACGCATTTAAATACAACAATTTCAGAGTTATCCAGTTTGACCTTTCACAATTGGAATTATTAATTGATCCCTTAAATCTGTTTTATTTCCTAAATCTAATATACACTGTTGACATTCATCTGAAAAGGTGTTAGTGCATGCAAGAAAATATATTTCCAGCCTCCATAAATTCACTTTTGGATAAAAAAAATGGTTTTTTAAGCATTTGAGCTACCTACTGTTTTCATCCACAAATCTTCTCCACATTAAAGGTTATCAAAAGCCCCTCCTAAAATTTCTGTTTGTCATATCAAAATTTTTCTTTCAGAAATGAGTATCTATTTCTATTGTGTTCCAAAGACAATAAAGTGAATGACGTGTGCTTAAATTAAGAGAGTACCCAACTTTAAATTCAATACACTGCAGTTTCATTGCAATAGAGTATTGCCTCATTTTTTTCTTACATAGAGTTCATTGGCTCTTTGAAGTGAAATTCATGCGAAATGATAAGCTGAATTATCATTGTTTAATACTTAGCTTGCCTGCAGTATTTGGAAGTAAAGTGTCTTGATTACACAATTTGGGAAAAGATTGACATCAAAGGGCAAATTTCTGATGTATTTAGATAACCAAAATTTGATTTAAAGATAAAAAACCATAAACACAGTAATCAACCCGAAGGTCGGTTTAGTAGGTGATGGTAGAGCTCACCCATGTACCAAGCCCGACGGCGTGTGAATATTCACACCTCAGGGTAGGGGGGCCAGTTCCTTTCCCTGTGCCGGTTATGGTTTCCCAGGATTTAAAGATATTATTCCACTAATTATTTCATTTCCTATATACCTGGCATTGCTTTGAATCTGCAAATAGATATCCTAATGTCAATATGGGTTGCACCTTGCCACAATGAATAGTGTTTGACATTAACATTAGGATATCAGGTTCCGATCTGAGTGCTGTCTCCAAAAAGAACCTAATACAAAACATCCAGATTGATTTTTTGGGTAAATAAACATAATGTGCAGACAGTGGAAATAGGATTGGAGTTCTCAAGCTAGAGATGCATAAGTACTGTATTTTCTGGCCGGAAATTCCCATTTTTTTCTTCAAAATGTGTTCTAAAATCAGCGTGCGTCTTATGGACTGAGGGTATATCAATATAATTTCAACCTATAAGATGCAAGCCAATTTGCCAGAAAAAATACTTCCAATTTAGCATTTTTTTTCACGTCAGGCATTGGAAGTGGTTGCCTCTATTACAAATTGCAATGATATATCTGCGATGATATGGGATCTAAAGAGTCATAAAGGAGATTATCAAACAGCATTTCTTTTAAACTTGAAGTCTTGAATTATGCATCAGAACACGGAAAAAGGGTAGATGAAGGGCATTTTGATCCATCGATTGAAAAGACAATTCAAGAGTAGAGGAAGCAGAGGATGAATTTAGTAAATGCAGTTAGAAGTAAAAACGAACTTTACGCTTATGTGCTCTTAAAATGGGCAAAGCTTTAGAGCATGTAAGAACTGGTTAATAAATCACAGGAAAATGGAATTATTGTTTTAACAGAAATTATTTTAATTGAAGCAAGGAAATTAGTGACAGGTATGTCTATTACTGATTTTTTTAAAATTTCATGGTGCGAGAGATTCATGGAGATAAATTGTCTGTGCATGAGCACTAGAACTACGGAAGGACGAATACTGCCACTTGAATACCAAAGACAGTTTATGCAATGTCACAAATATGTCATTAACTTGAGAAAAAAGATGTGTTTAAAGAAAGGACAAATGGGGAACATGGATGTGGTACCCTTGACATTTGATGTGTCATCGAATAGAACAGTGAATTTTAAAGGTGCTAAGATATTAATGATAAAGACGTCTGATAACACAGGCCTACAAAAAAAAATTTTTTTTTGGTGCCAGGAATCTTTGTGATGATTTTAACTATATTTGTAGAGCTAAATCCAAATATGAAATCCGTTTTTATTTAACAGCTCTACTTTTTTAGATATGGCACATCTTACGATTAGTTGTTTTAATATTTGATATATTCCGGAAAATAATTTTCAAAGTTAAATAAATCTATAAGTATACTAATTTATAACCACTCTGCGGTGTTCCTTTTATTTTCAATAAACTGTCAATAAGTTTTATGTATATTTCTATATTGTAGGCCAATGAGATAATTATTAATATAATATTCTGATATCATCATGTAGAAGATTTTTTTACGTAAGTAACAACATATCTATATCTTGAAAACTATAGCTGATAGGAAAAAACTATTGTCATAATTGGATTCAGCACCCCAATTGTTCTTTAAATCAACATTAAAGGCTCCGGCACCAAAAACACTGTTGGCCTATGTAATTAGAAAATGCATTATAGTGTTGTACTTGCGTATTTTGCTGATGGTTCAAAACGTCCACCTTTGTTGGTCTTTAAACTAAAAATGCTGCCTAAATGTACAATTCCACCTGAATTTTGTTTCAATTCATATTCATCCCAAAGGATGAATAGATAGAAGGTATGAAGCTGGGGTTACGGAAGGTGTGATCTTCTCAAGAAATTGTTGATATTAGTAAGCGATCAGGTAAAGACCTAGAAAACAGCAGTCAGCAAAAGCCTTGATACTGAACTGGAGACGCATCTTGCTGTGATTCGTGGTGGATTGACTTCTTAAATGCAGCCTATAGACATTAAAAAAATTGTGCAAGGGACTCGTACATGAAGAGCTGATAAATTGAATTGAGGCACCAACTCATTGCATCACACCAACGGGGAACATGAAACATCTGTCGATTTCTAGTATTCGTGAGTAGGTGAAAAAGTCCTGGGAGAAAGTCAAAAGTGAGACTATCATAATTTCTTTTTAAAAATGTAAAATTAACAATGTGTTATATGGAAGTGAAGATGACATTGTGTATGAGAGAAATAAAAGAAAATGACAACTCCAAGGAAAATACTCCAACTGCATACTTGTATGTAATTTTAACAGCAGTAATGAAGAATTTTTGGGATGAATAAATTTTGACATAGCTGCCAAATTTTTTAATGTAAAAATTTCATTTTCTTCTTATTAAGTGTTAACATTTAAAGTACTTCCATCCTTTTCTGTCTGATAAAAGTATTCTTTGTTAATTCTAATCTGAAAAATCACAAATGGGCAGGGAAATCCACTACTTTTTATGCAATATATTTTTTAATACAAGGTGAGATGTAGACCCCAGTGTAAATCAAACATCAGATGGATTAATTTGATTGATTGTTGATACAAATGAATATTTCCATTTTCTTGTGATCCATTTGCTTTCGTTAATGAATTTTTCACTGTATACAGTTCTCTAGACATCTTAAAAAGATCCAGCAATTGATTCATACTCCCACATCAACAGGTGTGGGGGTGTAAATGTCACTTGTCATATGCCATTGGCCTCAATGCAAATTTGGAAAACATTGGCATGAATTCATTGGCCTTCTATGAAGTCTGTAGGTATACAGACTTCATAGAAGTGCTTCATGCTTAAATAAGTACACCTGTACTTATTTAAGCATCCAATACTTATGCTCGATGGGTCTATGCCAAAATATTATCACCTGAAAACACATACAACAAGGAATTAATAATGAAATTTCCCAGGCTCTCTGTTTACTCATTGTTTTGCATGTTTTAAAAAAACAGTAGATATATCAGCTAGTTTATTAGATAAGAATTCTTTTGGAGGATTTTATGAGTTTATTTAAAATATTATTGGATCTGAATTACTTGACCGAAACATTAAATGCTGGGGAACTCAATCTCTGTGTATTTTAGTTGATTTGGAGGAAAGAGAGGGTATTTTCCTAATTTTTATTAGGTAATCTACCGGTTAAGGTAGGTTTTGGATGAACACAACTATCAAATAAACATTTTGTAACTCCCCACCTAGCAAACTAATCTATATCAGGTCCCTCTTCATCTCGGTGTACTTCTTTCCTCCCTTCATCCCGTCCAACATCCCTATCCTGTTCCTACCCTTACCACGCTTGCCCAACATTCTCCCCTCTATTACCCTCTTCAACATTCCACTACCGCTCAATACGCCTTTCATCCATTTTTCCTGCCTCCATAGGATTTCTCTCAACAAACCCCTCTCCTCCCCCACCATTTCTAGTACTTCCTCATTTGTTTTCCTTTCGGTCCATTTCACCTTCTCCATTCTTCTCCATACCCACATTTCAAAAGCCTCCAATCTACGTCTATCCTCCTGCTTCAGCGACCACGTTTCCGCGCCGTACATAGCTATGCTCCATATCAGAGTCTTTACGAGTCTTGTCTTAACATCCCTACTCAACGTCCCCGTCATCAACTCCCTCCTCTTTGAGAAAGCCTCCTTGCCTAGCGCAATTCTTCTCCTTACGTCCCTACCACTTTGACCGTGTTGGTCCAAAACACTTCCGAGATATGTAAACTGCTCTACCTGCTCTATTCTTTCCCCGCCTATTTTAATATTTAGCTTAGCCTTTTTCTTTCTAGAAAATCGCATAACCTTTGTTTTATTAATATTGATTCTCATCCCATATTTATCGCACTGAACCTCCAATTCACTCAACAATGCTTGCGACCCCTTGGCTGACTGAGCAACTAATGCTTGGTCATCAGCAAACCTAACCGATTTTACGAATTCCCCTCCGACTTTCATTCCTACCTCCAGTTCTTCCCATGCCTCTTTAATCATTTCCTCTACATATACGTTGAACAGTACCGGTGACAATGGGCAACCCTGCCTTACACCTCTTCCTAACACTGCCCATCCGGACTCTCCGTTCCCCACTCGCACCTGAGCAGTCTGAGACATGTACAGGTTGCGGATCAGTCTCCTGTCCCTCCAATCCATTCCTATTTTCTGCAATACACGCATTAATTTTTCCCAATTCACTCTATCAAACGCTTTTTCGAAATCTACAAAACAGGCAAAAACGTCCTGATTGTATTCTATATTTCTCTCGACTAGTGATCTCATTACTGCAATGGCATCACGCGTACCTCTTCCTTTCCTGAACCCAAACTGATCATCCCCTAAGTAATCATTTGCCTTACTCTCTATCCTTTTGTTGATGATCCTGAGGATAACTTTAGCTGCGTGGGATATCAAACTTATTGTTCTGTAATCCTCACATGACGAAGCCTTTGCCTTTTTTGGAATAGGAACTAACACCGAACTCACAAAATCTTCCGGCCAGATTCCTTCCTCATAGATACTACGAATCAGTCCATATATGGCCTTCTTCCCACCTTTCCCTAACCATTTCAACATTTCTACAGGAATATTGTCCACCCCCACAGCCTTGTTTGCTTTCATCTCCTTTAATGCCCTTTCTATTTCATCGTCGAGTATGCCTGGACCTAAGCTATTTTCTTCTACCTCATGTTCCTTTTCTATGTCTAACCTTGTCGGCCTAAGTTCTTTACCATACAGTGTTTCTATATATTCCTTCCATCTCTCTTGGATTTTTCCTGGTTCAACTATTATCTTACCCCATTTATCTTTAACTGTTAGCACAGATCTTGCCTTCTTACTTCCCGATAATAACTTAACCTTGCTGTATAGAGCACCAATTTCACCCTTCTTCTGTAGACTTTCCATATCCTCGCATTGCGCTTTCCACCATTCTTCTTTTGCTTTATTTGTGGCCCTTCTCAATTTATTGTTTAACTCTTTGTACTTCATTTTGCCTAACTCTGTGTTTACATTTTTCCATCTTCTTCTCTCGTCCATCTTTGCAATCATCTCATCCGTTACCCATGGTTTCCTTATCCTTTTCCCGTTAACGGTTCCTATAGTGTCTTTAGCGGCTTCCAATATCCCTTTCTTGATACATTCCCATTTTTCTTCGATAGCACTCAGTTCTTTACCGTCATCCATCATTTTCTCTACAGCCTCCTGATACTCCTTCTTCGTTAATTCATTTACTGCTTCTAAATTCCATTTTTTAACCCGCCGCCCTTGCCTTATCTTCTTGAAACGAACATTACATTTCATATCAACTAAATTGTGGTCAGAGTCCGCGTCCGCTCCTGGGAAACTGTGCGAATTTATCACACTGTTCCTAAACCTGTGCCTTACCATAATATAATCTAACTGATACCTTTCTGAGTCACCTGGCATTTTCCATGTATACCTACGCCTTTTGTGGTGTCTAAACCATGTGTTGGTGATGACTAACCCCTGTCTCCTGCAGAATTCAATTGCTTTCTCTCCGCGTTCATTCCTCGTGCCTAACCCATAGTCCCCCACCTCACCACCATCTCTTCCGTCGCATTCCAATCCCCCATCACTATTAAATGTTTCCCTGCAGGAACACTCGCGATGATATCCTCTAACTCATCATACATCCTATCGACTTCTTCCTCCTTGTGGTTGCTCGGTGGCATGTATACCTGAATAATGACCAAGTTCGTCGGCTCTGCTTTAATCTCTACGAGTAAAATTCTATCTGTCGCTTGCTCTATGTTGACTACGCTTCTTCCTACCCCTTTATTTAAAATTACGGCAACCCCTCGTTGGCTCTCGTCCCCGCCGCTGTATATTACTCTATAATTGTCACTCCAGTAATCCCCGCTATCCTTCCATCTCACCTCGCAGAGGCCTAAAACATCTATGTTACCTCTTTCCATCTCTCGCTTAATATTTTCTAATTTGCCTCTCCTCAACATTGTCCTGACGTTCCAGGTTCCTATTCTTACTACTTTCGCCTTCTTCTGAGTCTTCTGTCCTGCTGAAGTTATTTCTTCCCTGCAAGGGTTTCGTGGGATGACGACCGCGGAAGCCTTGCCTCTCCCGCTGCCGGGCACGACACACGGCCTCTTGGGCCGAGTCCCGTAGTTGCCAGGACTCATATTATCTATAGTGCCCATCATAATATTCTTGGGAATCATAATTGAGGTGGTTTCCCGTTGCCTTCCTCAATAGTGTTTTTAACGTGACACCATCACTTAATGGCCGCCCCACTGGGGTCAGACGCCATTGCAGCCGCCTCACTGAGGAACAGACGCTGCGTGGACTACCTTTCGTCTGGCTCCTAACCTTCGACCTATCTGGCATGGGTGACCCTTCCAGAAGTAATTATTATTACTCCCGCCAGCACAGCTCTAGGGGTCATCGGAACACACAAGCCCTTCCACCACGACAAGGTTGTAGTCCATGGGAGGGATTTTCCTAATCAATCTGTGAAAATGTGTCTGGTGGATTACGTTATTGTTTAGATATGCCAGGAAAAATGGTGCGATTTATTTGCTATGCAGACATTAATATCGATTATTATAAGTTCCTTACGAGAAAAGAATGAAGTTGATGAAGTTTTCTCGGGTCTTCTACCGGGTCAGGGGTTCCATATTGGCCGACGTTTCGATGCTTGACTCGTGCATCGTCCTCAGGGTAGGTGAGTGTCACTCTTCATTTGGCCGTCCATACATGAGCCCATGGATCAGGTGACTCGTGGTGGAGAAGCCTCACGGTTGGTCACCATGACGTTGTGTTGTGTTCCTTCCTTTCCCAAGCTTCATTAGCACCGGTTTCCACGCGTTGCTGATGGAATAGCTTGAGTCCCTGTTGAAATTACGTCTCGCCATTCTTATTTCAATTGCTTCTTTAATTATTCGGTCCTATTAACCACCGGTTGGGGCAAGTAACTTCGTCCCATCGAAGTTAATGGAATGATCCATCCCGATGCTGTGTTCAGCGACGGCCGATTTGCCCCAGCCGTAGGTGTCTTTGGTGTTCTTTTAACCTGGTCTCCATGGTCCGCCAATGTACACGTCTCCGCAGGCACACGGGACTAGATAAATGCCTGAGTTCTTTAGGCCGATTGGGTCCTTGGCTCTGATAAGAAAATTTCTAATTTTCCCCGGTGGTTTGTGGACTGCCTCAATTTTTTTCGATTGAAGAATAAAGTTTTTGCTCACTTCATTATGCAAACAACTATCGGTGGGAGGTTCATGCAGTTTCATTCAATTTTTCTGCGTGTCGGGAGATGAGAATTGTCTGTTATTTTTTTGTTTCGTGGTGAAAATATCGATTCCAATCAGTTTTCAAGTAGAAAATAGTGAAATTCGCTCTTCAGTTCATTGAAAAGAGTGTCTTCCAGGTGAATGCAGCGTGCATGGAGATTTTTCTCCGTTCCGGAATTATTATGTTTCCTTCGAGAGAGAAAATATCGAACATTCTGGTGCATGAATAAAAGGACTTGTTTCAGTCCTGGCCTCTGGGGGGGACGCATGAGTCTTTGAATTTGCCTTGGGGTCGTGAATGATCCCCAACGTTCCTGACAGCCGCCGCTCCTTTGGTCCTCAGTCACATCGATCCTTCACCGTGACACATGGAGATCGCGTGCCACAGAGGTAATTCTCACGTAATCTCACCCGCGGCGAGTGCGGCTCCTTCATGCAACAGGACAGGAGTCAGGCAAGGGTTGACGCTCCGTAAAATGACGGCGATGCGAGGTTCATGTTATTCTAATATGACTCCTTTAAGTTTTCTCCCACATTCAGCACATATACTGTATATCATTACCACGAAGGAACCCTGGCGAAGTTTTTTTTCTTTAGCGGGCTTTGCGTTTAGCGACCTTTCCGGCCTTTCCTCGTGGGATTAGCTTGTGTTGGATGTCGGACTCCCACGCGAAGGAATACCTTTTAAGAGGAAAACCTAGGGTCAAGAGTAAAAAAAATGCCATAAAACTTTTTTACTTTGTAATTAATTACTCAGCTTTTACAAGGAGGAGGGAGTTGATATCAGAAACACTGTTTAAGGATATTTTGAAAAGATTAACGTAAACTTTGACACGGAGCGTAGTTTAGTACGGCGCGGAAATTGTCGTTGAGGCAAGATGATAAGCTTACATTTGTATGTTTGATATGAAGGATGGAAAAACTTAAATGGACGGTGTGGAAAACAAACGAAGAAGCGCTTGGTATGTTGAGGGAGGAGAGAGGACTGTTGGAAGAAATCTAATGGAGGCAAGAAAAGTGGACTCGCAGCGTTTTGATTAATGATGGAATCCTGAAGACTATGACAGAAGGTAGAAGATTGGGCAAGCGAAGAAGGGGGAGGTTGGGTGGGATGTATGGAGGTGGAAAATATGCGGAATTGTAAAAGAGTTAATTGCAGCGTAGGATTTCACCTTGTGGCTTACTAGACGAGGCTTTGAAATGAAGCGGTGGTTACGCTGTGTTCACCCAAAATCTACCTTAAACGCTAGACTACTGTAATAATAATTTTTTGCGAGTTCGTTAATTCGCATACTCCAAGATTGCTTAAATTTTATGATTCGATATACTGATAATGAGAACATGAAATGGACGTATTATTATTTCAAGTTATGATAATACTGACGTGGAGAATGAAAATGATCCAAATGAATCAGGTGGTGAAATTGGCTGCGAGAGGGTTGATAAATGTGAAAATGAGTTTCTAGTAGCAGTGAGAATTTTTAAGGATGGAAAAGATGCAAGCGTAGATAATGCGTTTAGTGAAGTTCTGGGGCAAGTTTCTTATTCGTGACAATATTAATAGAAACCTAAACCTGTGCGAATTATTTAAATTGTGTCTGCGAACTTTATTTATGCCTGGAGATCGAAAGAATGCGATAATTGTGTCGTTGCATTAAGAGAAGGGGTTAATATGGAGTGCAAAAATTATGGAGCACTTATTCTGTTGATTGTACCAGAAAAGTGTATGGAAGAGTACGAAAGTTCATATTTGCCCAAATTTGTGGTGTGCAATATGTGGATTTATGCCCAGTGGAGAATGCCAGGATCTATGATTGCTCTTCAGGGAGCAATTAAGAAATGCAAAATGTGCGTAACAAAGTTTGTTATACATTTGTTGATTTGGATAAAGCATTCGACGGAGTGAATAGAGAAATGCTGTCGAAGGTGTTCAGAGAGTTTAGAGTGAATAAGCAGTTATTTAATGCTTTGAAAGCAATACATGGAGAGAATATGGCCTATTGTCAGACTGGTTTAAAGTGAAAGAAGGTGTGAAAACAAGGATGCGTGATGCCATTTTGGCTTTTCAATGTTTTTATGGATAAATGTGCTGCATCGTGGATAACGTAGGTTTTATGATTGGAGATGTAAAAGTACCCACCCTCCTATGCACCGACAGTACAGTATTGATGGCTGAGCCAGATCATTTTTACAAATTTCTGGATAGCTTCAGTGAGGTAACAGAAATAATGAAATAGAGAGTAAACGCTTCCACAACGGAAGTGCATAGCTAATTTTGATAAGTAGAATAGGAAGAAAGACTTTATATGGCGTATTAATGGTAAAATGTTTGAAAAAGAGGATGATTTTGTATAACTTGGCAGGATGTTTGCGAAAGATAATAGAATGAAAGAATAGATCAAAATACGCCGGGAGAAACGTTGTTGGTAGTATAATATGGAGTCAGAGGCGGATCTAAAGGGTAAGAGAGGTGAATATGCACCCTCCCCCTTGAAGAACGTTTTAGCTTTGATCAAATATTACTTATGCTTCCGAAACTAATTTGGAATGCCTACTGCACCGAGAGCATAAAATATTTCACCGTAGGAAGTGTTGTAGTCTCGACATTAGTGGGATTATTTTAAACTTTTTTGTAAAAAAAGGCTATAAAATTATTTTTGTTCTTGTATTATGTATATTTATGTATTTATTATGTAGGTTTATGTATGTATTCTGTAGATTTTGTAAATCCGCTACCGTGAGGCGTACCTATAAAATGAGTGTTTGTCTAAGGCAGCAAAAATGACCGTTTAGTGTACTCATCCCCACACTGTTGAATGGAAATTGAACTTGGGAATGAGTGACAGGACAATAATTTGGTCGGGGTACTTGAGGATTATTTGCGTAATATAGAAAAGAGGATTGGATGATCACGAAAAGATGTGGATTAGATGAAATGGGAATATTAAAAAAGGAAAGGAATTGTGCTTCGTTAGTTTAATTATATTGAGTGAATTGATGCGAATGGATTCATACAACATAAATGAGATTACTGTAAATTAATTGAGAGAAATGAGGAAGTCGTGGGTAAATGTGATCAAAGAGACTCATGAAGTATAATATTGTATGTTCAGGTACAGAAGAGCGTATACGAAATAATGTACGAGTAAGGCATGAGTGAATGGGATAGTGTGGTATTGAATAAATTAGTAAAAGGGTGTTAAGTCTTAAAACTTAAAATCAGGCTTGTTTCCTTTGCCTGCCCCGATAGGGAATGACCCGAAGGCTATGTATGAATGTACTCAAAATGAGAGTATATTGAATCATTGTGCGATCACCATTTATGTGCCGTATACCCTCAGGGAAGTAAAACTTGAAAATAATGTACGGAGCATAGTTTGAGTTTGGTGACTGTGAAGTCGTGACACTTAAAAATACCATTGTTGAGCTATCTAGTTTAGTTTGTTAACATTGAGGTGAAAAGGGTATTTATTTTCAGAATAATGTAGAAAGAGCACCTCAATTGCAATGGAAATAATGTTACAAGATGATTTAATGCAAGCATAGTATGCAGGTTTCAATGATTCATTTATTACTGTCTCTTAGAAAAAATATTCACCAAGAGTGAAGTGGCACACTAGCATATCACATGTGAAATGACTGAAAATTGCTATTTATGAACAGTTTTTTTTCTAGGTGAGGTGTCCCCGCGTTCTAAAATACCCTGGAGAATTCGTCTAAAGACGTCAATTTGGTTCAGAAACTTCTCTAAATCATGAACCCCTATGCAATATATTGACTATATTTATAACATATTACTGACGACATACATCTCCTCAAATATATATTGGTTATAGAACCTTTTATTTATTGATTTAATAATTTACTAAATAGACACCTTCAACCCATAGATAAAACACCTATTATTTATTTATTCTTTACATTTTTCGAATATGTGAAGGTCTGAAAGCAAAAAAAACCAGCTCATTGGCGCTCTTTGAAAAACGTAACTTACTTCTAATCCCATTTCCTACCGGGTGTTATTATCATTAGGAAAAAATTGCTCCATAGTTCTGCCGTTATGAGGCATTCAAAATTCAGTTTCATCCCTGGTGAGTGTCAGACATGGACTGACATTTTGTATGCTTCTACGTTTATGCTATAATATAACTTTTAGCTGATATCTAATTAATGTGCTGAGGCCTTTAATTGCAGCTCCACCTCCGTCAGTAGCACACATAAGATTTTAAGTCTAGTAGTCTGGTTCATCACGGCATGGGGGAATGAACTGATGCCCCTGATGCGTGAACTTCACACACCGTAGGGTTCAATATTAAATGTGCTCTATTCTCACCCTTCATACTAACCTTCGGTTTGATTACTTTGGTTTGACCGACAGATACCGGATTCACTATCGGTTGAGAAAATATTGACGAGAACAGCATAAATGATTGAAACTATACTTTTCCTGATGGCGAAATGCATGAATTGAAATTGTTAGTTCCTTGCGGTTGGTTCAAGGATTTTTTAAGGATCCACATTCTTAACGCAAGTGTCTAAATTTTCTCTTTGGAGATAAATGTAACGATCAATATGATTCAGCGTTCGTTTAAATCATTAATTATTAACAGTAGTCTACTGTGGAGTGGAGTTTGCTTACGTTTTTGATGAACAAATGTACAGTACTGTAATTACTAGTGTTATCCAGGACTAACGAGGGAAAAACTCTCCTTAAAACTAATAATTAATATCACAATAAATCGTTTGAATTCTGCATAATTTCTACCTCTTTCAATCTCATCGAAATTGCCTAATATATTTCTTTCTCTGCCTCACTTTCCCAATATTATTCATCTATTACCATCTTTGGCATCACGTTACCTCTCATTATCTCCTATATTCACTTGCCCTGCCTTCTTCGAAATTCCCCTAGAAACTTTTGCTCTTCCACTATCATACCGAAAACTTTGTTTGTGTTCCCTTCCGTCCAATTTATTTTTTCCTATCTTCTCTGCACACATCTCAAAAGCCTTTTGAGTCAACATGCCTCTTATTTAATTAATGGAAAACTTAGCAACAATTCTTTACATGCGCAGTGCTGCCATTAAACTTCCCGAGTTCCGAGATAATGATGTTTCCAATGATACACACGCAGGTTATTTCAAGCACGTGGGGGACTGAATTTCATCCTGAATAAAGGACAAATCACACATAGATAGAGTGGTAATAGTTTCCAAACTGTTTCGTCTTACGAATTATCTCGACGAAGGCCTCGGATATCTCTCTTCAATGCAAATTTATGGAATAAACCCGGAAGCCATTCTCGAATTCAAACTGCGTCGATGATATGCGTTCAGCAATCTCTGATCGTCTCATTCCGCGATAAGTCTACTGCCATCATTAGAAATAAATCGAAATGCACGTTTCAGGAAACAATACTTAAGAATACCTAACTACACGCTTGACATAATTTTTTTTATTAATTTTGAATGTTCGTGACTTCATTGGCCATTAAATCACAAAATTTCATCTTCCGAACGTTATATTCGCAAAAATAGTTCCCCTGCGATAACCAAGTGCTATGAACATGGAAAGATTGAATCTCCTATTTGATTGACCAGGCCGCCGAGTACCTTAGAAAGGAATATATGAGAAGAGAAATCCTGTTGTATATTGGCGGAGAAAAGATGGAATGTCCAGCCAACGATTCTTTTCTGTATGAATAGGGGATGAAAAAGTACGAACAACGTCAAATTAAAACTAAGGTACTGGTCTACAGTCGAAGCAAGGATAATTAACAAATACTCAAATAAACCGAGGAAAATCTAAACTTGAAGAAGTAGGACAGTTTTACTACTTATCTGGCATGATCACCAGAGGTACTGTGCCAGAGCTAGACTTCTCAATCTCTCTCGTAGGCTGCTATTTCCGAATGAAAGACGTTACCTAATTAAAATAATGGCTGAGGCTAGTAGAGCTTACCTTCGTTTTTATAAAAAATTACTGTCGTATTCTCACTGACCAAGCGGTATTTTTTCCACTAGTTTCGATTTAGTCATAATTATATATACGTGTATGTATGTATACATATATACGAGTATAATATAAATATTTACAGGCATATATGTATATATACTTATATACGTGTATCTATATACATATAAATTACATATATATGCAATACCGCGGGTCGCGGTGGTCTAGCGGGTAGAGCGTTGGACTGCTGACCGGAGGGTCCCGGGTTCGATTCCCGGGCAAGGCACTTTGGGCACCTGCAGCTCCACCCAAGCTTGTTGATTTTTCGGGTACCAGATCTTCCTGGGAAACCATAACCGGCACAGGGAAAGGAACTGGCCCCCCTACCCTGATGTGTGAATATTCACACGCCGTTGGGCTTGGTACACGGGTGAGCTCTACCATCACCTACTAAACCAGACCTTCTGGTTGATTACTGTGTATATATATATACTGTGTAATCAACCAGATATGTGTATGTATATATATATACACAATTGTGTACATATATATACATACATACACAATTGTATGTATATATATACACACAATTGTGTATGTATATATATATACACAATTGTGTATATATATATATATATATATATATATACACAATTGTGTATATATATATATGTATATATATATATATATATATATATATATATACACAATTGTGTATATATATATATATATATATATATACACAATTGTGTATATATATATACATACATATCCTTGTGAATCTATATATATATATACTACACACATAGAAACATAAAAGAAGGACACTTACATTGGATATTTACGTTTTCGGCAGCGTGCCGTCGAAACGTAAATATCCAATGTAAGTGTCCTTCTTTTATGTTTCTATGTGTGTAGTGTTTTTTGTGTTAGTGTTTGTGTGTTTGTGCGTCGCCGGAGAGCGTCTTTTCCAAGTTTATATATATATATATATATATATATATATATATATAGATTCACAAGGAAATAGATATAAGGAAAAGGGATAGGAACATCACGGTCAAGGATATATTTTTACGCTCGTGATTTGCCTGATTGTGCCTTCCGCACCTTTCATGTGTTCGTCCATTATATATGTTCCTATTCCTTATATCTATTTCCTCTTGAAAGAATATTTGTTCGCCATATTGCGGGATTACGTGTTTGAAAATATATATATATATATATATGTATATATATATATATATTCAATTCATTAGAGGATATAATCGCGTGTGTTCATGCAGGGAAACATTTGATAGTGATGGGGGATTGGAATGCGACGGTAGGCAAAGAAGAGAGGGTGGTGAGGTGGGGGACTATAGGTTAGGCACGAGAAATGAACGCGGGGAGAAAGCGATTGAATTCTGCAGGAGACAGGGGTTAGTCATCACCAACACATGGTTTAGACATCACAAAAGGCGTAGGTATACATGGAAAATGCCAGGTGACTCAGAAAGGTATCAGTTAGATTATATTATGGTTAGGTACAGGTTTAGGAACAGTGTGATAAATTCGCACAGTTTCCCAGGAGCAGATGCGGACTCTGACCACAATTTAGTTGTTATGAAATGTAACGTCTGTTTCAAGAAGATAAGGCAAGGGCGGCGGGTTAGGAAATGGAACGTAGAAGCATTAAATGGATTAACGAGGAAGGAGAATCAGCAGGCTGTAGAGAAAATAATGGATGACGGGAAAGAACTGAGTACAATCGAAGAAAAATGGGAATATAGTATACCAAGCAAGGGATATCGGAAGCAGCAAAAGACACTATAGGAACCATTAACGGGAAAAGGATAAGGAAACCATGGGTAACGGATGAGATGATTGCAAAGATGGATGAGAGAAGAAGATGAAAGAATGTAAACACAGAGTTAGACAAAATGAAGTACAAAGAGTTAAACAATAAATTGAGAAGGGCCACAAATAAAGCAAAAGAAGAATGGTGGAAAACGCAATGCGAGGATATGGAAAGTTTACAGAAGAAGGGTGAAATTGGTGCTCTATACAGCAATGTTAAGTTATTATCGGGAAGTAAGAAGGCAAGATCTGTGCTAACAGTTAAAGATAAGTGGGGTAAGATAATAGTTGAACCAGGAAAAATCCAAGAGAGATGGAAGGAATATATAGAAACACTGTATGGTAAAGAACTTAGGCCGACAAGGTTAGACAGGAAAGGAACATGATGTACAAGAAGATAGCTTAGGTCCAGGCATACTCGACGATGAAATAGAAAGGGCATTAAAGGAGATAAAAGCAAATAAGGCCGTGGGGATGGACAACATACCTGTAGAACTGTTGAAATGTTTAGGAAAATGTGGGAAGAAGGCCCTATATGGACTGATTCGTAGTATCTATGAAGAAGGAATCTGACCGGAAGATTTTGTGAGATCGGTGTTAGTTACCATTCCAAAAAAGACAAAGGCTATATCATGTGAGGATTACAGAACAATAAGTTTGATATCCCACGCAGCTAATGTTATTCTCAGGATTATAAACAAAAGGATAGAGAGTAAGGCAAATGATTACTTAGGGGATGATCAGTTTGGGTTTAGGAAGGGAAGAGGTACGCGTGATGCCATTGCAGTGATGAGATCACTAATTGAGAGGAATATAGAATACAACCAGGACGTTTTTGCCTGTTTTGTAGATTTCGAAAAAGCGTTTGATGGAGTGAATTGGGAAAAATTAATGCATGTATTGCAGAAAATAGGAATGGATTGGAGGGACAGGAGGCTGATCCGCAACCTGTACCTGTCTCAGACTGCTCAGGTGCGAGTGGAGAGAACGGAGAACGGAGAGTCCGGATGGGCAGTGTTAGGAAGAGGGGTTAGGCAGGGTTGCCCATTGTCACCGGTGCTGTTCAACGTATATGTGGAGGAAATGATTAAAGAGGCATGGGAAGAACTGGAGGTAGGAATGAAAGTCGGAGGGGAATTCGTAAAATCGGTTAGGTTTGTTGATGACCAAGCCTTAGTTGCTCAGTCAGCCAAAGGGTTGCAAGCATTGCTGAGTGAATTGGAGGTTCAGTGCGATAAATATGGGATGAAAATCAATATTAATAAAACAAAGGTTATGCGATTTTCCAGAAAGAAAAAGGCTAAGCTAAATATTAAAATAGACGGGGAAAAAATAGAGCAGGTAGAGCAGTTTACATATCTCGGAAGTATTTTGGACCAATACGGTCAAAGTGGTAGGGATGTAAGGAGAAGAATTGCGCTAGGCAAGGAGGCTTTCTCAAGGAGGAGGGCGTTGATGACGGGGACGTTGAGTAGGGATGTTAAGACAAGACTCGTAAAAACTCTGATATGGAGCGTAGCTATGTACGGAGCGGAAACGTGGTCACTGAAGCAGGAGGATAGACGTAGATTGGAGGCTTTTGAAATGTGGGTGTGGAGAAGAATGGAGAAGGTGAAATGGACCGAAAGGAAAACAAATGAGGAAGTACTAGAGATGGTGGGTGAGGAGAGGGGTTTGTTGAGAGAAATCCTTTGGAGGCAGGAAAAATGGATGAAAGGCGTATTGAGCGGTAGTGGAATGTTGAAGAGGGTAATAGAGGGGAGAATGTTGGGCAAGCGAGGTAAGGGCAGGAACAGGATAGGGATGTTGGATGGGATGAAGGGAGGAAAGAAGTACACCGAGATGAAGAGGGACCTGATATATAGTAGATTAGTTTGATAGGTGGGGAGTCACAAAATGTTTATTTGATAGTTGTGTCAATCCAAAAACCTACCTTAAACGGTAGATTACCTAATAAAAATATATATATATATATATATATGTACACACGCATAATCACTGACACGTATAGCGTTGAACTGCTAACCGAAGGGCTTGGGTTCGATTCCACGAACTCTCCGAGCACCCAAGATGTGTGATTTTTCGGGTACCAGACTTCCTGATAAACCATAGGTGGCACAAGGAAAAAGATCTGACCACACGCAGTTGGACTTAGTATTGGGTGAACTATACTGACACCTGCCAAGCCGACTTTCGTGTTGATTACTATGTTTATGGTTTATTTACAATCGATTTTCATTGAAATTATGTGTTTAAATTATTCGCACGACGCGTTTTCTCTAGCAAAGTAAGCGTTTCATACGTTCACTGAAAAATGAATTGATTTTTATTAGTGGATTTTCATTGGCATTCGGGCGTATTGCAGAAGTCCCAAAAATAAAAACAAGAAGAAGTGTACGAAAAGTGAAGAATCAGGCGTGATATTGTGGAATCGAGACATAATGAAAACTTTGTTGCAATTTTCCACAGTTAAAACTTTATTGCCGACCATGGTTTCGATACACTGTATCATCTTCAGGTGAATATGATATGATCATATTCACCTGAATATGATACAGTGTATCGAAACCATGGTCGGCAATAAAGTTTTAACTGTGGAAAATTGCAACAAAGTTTTCATTAAGAAGAAGTGTGTTTGCACTTTTAAAATAAATTTATAAGATAATGATATTATTGTAATATTTGTATCGGATACATTTTGTCTTGCACTTTACCATGATAAAAAACCAAAGATAAATTATTAAGAGGTTCTCTAAATGACTTTTCCCGGGCTTCAACACAGATTTCTGGTGAAAGCTTCCGTCATATGCTTGTAAATACTTCTATCAAAGGTGCGAAGTGGCTTAGACGTTCTGGAATATTTATAATTGTCCCTATTTACCAAAATTGTCAACCCAAAGGCTGGTTTTATAGGTCTATAGCTCACCTAGTGTTAAGTTATGGATGGTAAGAGGCACAGAGCCATCACCCGGAATCAACCGAGGGGCTTCCGGTCAAAAGTCTAGCGCTTTACACACTGGAATGCCACGGCCCCTTCTTCCTATCAGTAAAAGTTTCAACAAAACTAGATTACTAAGACTCAAGAAATAAGAAGAAAATAAGAGTAGAAATAGGATGAACTAAATTAGATTACGTAGAATAGTTTAAATATACAGGTATTTACTTGAACCGTATGTTAGAGAACAATGGGCGTAATTTACATGAGATTAATAGTTACGTCAACTAAATAAGTACTCACAAAGAGGAGGGAATTAATGGCGGATACCTTGAGCTGAAGACTTGAATAATAGATAACGAAACAATTTATATGGTGCAGTGTTCTATGGATCCGAAACTTCATCATCGGAGGAAAAAGATAAGCGTCGCTTGGAGAGTTTTTGAGTTGTAGATCTGATAATACTCGTAACGTACAAAATAAGAGCTGAAATAAGCTCTGAAGTAAAGCAAACGAAGTGGGGAATAGAGTAGGGGAAGTGGACAAGAAGTCAAGTGGCGATAGGAGAAGAAAGAGATTTGTTGGAAGAAATTCACAGTCAGCAGAATGTATAGATAGAGGAAATAGTCTTAGGCAATGAGTTCTGCTAAGACTATGATGGATGGAATAATTCTGGCTAAGCGAAGCAGAGGGAAGAAAACATGTAAAATTTGGATGGCTTGGAAGGAGATAAAAAGTATGTGGTTCGAATTAATAATTCAGTGTGGCACAAATAGTTTTCATGTTGAAAAACTATTTAAAGTTCTATGTTCTTTTACAGTTTCGACACTTAGTAATAGCTTTCAGGGCTATTATAAGACGTATATTTTATCGGCAAAGCATTATTATCATAATAATCCCATTAGCCATTGCTTTCACCGAACCCATTACTGTTTTCCTTAGAGATATGTAAGTACCAAATACGGAAGCGGACGCTGTCGACATTTTGTAATCCATGGATTCATTCGGCTAAGCTAGAGTATTCGGGTGAAAAAAATGTCTTTTTTTGCCTCATTCAGTCAACCTTGTCGCATAATCTTCACGCAAGATCCACGCACATAAGCTCTTTTGCCATAGCAGTCCATCCGGTTCTCAGTTTTAACAAGTCGTTTCTTCTATCATTGGAATACCAAACTATGAAACAAGAAATATCTCTCAATGGATGGGTCTCTATTAACAGCAGCAATTGGAAACTAAAATTGAACGTTAGCGTGCTTAATAATACATTATTCATCGTTTGTGACCCGACGGAATGGCATGTATTAATCCGCTTTCCATGTTTTTGAATAAGGAAGATTGAAACCTGTACTTATAATTCAGAGACCCTTTTTTTCCGGAAAATTTCTGGTTCATTTCATGCGCAACATGTTATCTGCGAATATCTGTATTCAGTTTTTCCTTATCGGATATATTCGATAACCTATATGTCAAAAAATATTTGAGAGTCGTTGGGTTAAAAATAGTCCATTGTACGTCAAAACTTACAAAGTGAATTTTTTACTGCCTTTAAAAGTACCAAAACTTTCTGAAATACATTTGAAAAATGTAAAATATTTTAAGGAGGTTATTTAAATTCCACGAAACTGTAGTAGATGCCACGACAGTGACATTTAACAGAGTAATTCTCTAATGTGCATTACTATGCAACAATTTTAAATCGTAAAAAAACATTCAACTTGATCCTGGTCATAGCGAATGTATGTTTCACATAAAAATTATTGTATTGAGGCCATTTAGTACATTTATCATATAAAATACTGTTGATTGTGAAATGGGATAGCAGTTTCCGACATATGTGTATATAGACTACTTAGAACCTATGGCATTGGTTGTGATTCACTTGGTGATTATTTCTTCCATCAAATTCAAAGCTTTTCTGTGTCAATTAATCCCAACATTGAAGAATTATCATGCGTAACTTCTATTTGCCGAATTTATTCCAATGTTAATAACGAGCGGTTTCTTTATTTGTATGAAAAATGATTGGATGTATTTTTGTTGTCAAAATGCTTTGGTTGCCAATACTCATTCTAGTAATTAATAGGTTATTTTTCCTATAGGCTTGAAGAACTTAGCATCGAAATATCCTTTTCGTTTAAGTTATACCTCAAGAAGGGGTTACCGTAAAATTGGCGTATTGTGATATGACATACCCGGAAATTAAGTTTTTGTTAAGTTAGGATCTACGTTTTAACAACAGCTGTACGACGTACGTCCCAGAACCAACAAAGCAGGTGATGTTATCTTACCCATGAATATTCATGTTTACCATTATTTATCACACCATTGAAGTGAGTCATGTGACCATTACCACTTTCAAAATTTAAATGAATATTTTTTTCCGAAGATGAAGTCCATGACCGATGCATATGAGTTTAAAAATAAAATTTTGGAGTGATCAAATTGTCTACAATTTTACATGATCACTAAGTCATATACGGAAGCGAACCCGCCATCTCATTTTTCCCTCTGTTAGGCAATGAAAACTCATGTTAACAAAGCCGTTATATTTAAATATGCCGATAGGGACGCAAATAGGTGGTTACCCGCTCGATTGCAGAGAGGAAAAGTATTATTAGTTTTGCATATTATGTGTCCTTCGGTCACGCAGAGCACATGTGGCTTTCTCCATCGGCTTTATTTTTTATTCAGTCATTACATAATACAAATAATACGTGGGATACTATTGAGGTAATAACTTGGCTGTAAGAAATTAATTAAATTTAATCATAATGCAACAATTTCAGAGAGTAAAAATCATTCGCCTTGACCGGGATCCCGGTCAAGGCGAATGATTTTTACTCTCTGAAATTGTTGCATTATAATACACACATAGCTGATGACTCAGTTAATAGTTACTGTTGCGGCATCTCCCGCAGTTTCTTGAAGTAAATTTAATCAATTTTTTATTTTATACTTCTATAATTGAATATACTATAATTGAATTTACTTTGCTTTCTATAATTGAATATACATATATAACCATAAACACGGAACCGGAAGGTCGGTTTAGTAGGTGATGGTAGAGCTCACCCAAGTACCAAGCCCGACCGTGTGTGAATATTCACACATCAGAGTAGAGGGGCCAGTTCCTTTCCCTGTGCCAGTTATGGTTTCCCAGGAAGACCTGATACCCGAATAATCAACTGGCTTGGGTGGAGCTGCAGGTGCCCAAAGTGCCTTGTCCGGGAATCGAACCCGGGACCCTTCGGTCAGTAGTCCAACGCTCTACCCACTAGACCACCGCGACCCGTACATTCATTAATTTTTCCAAATTCATAATAGCTTTTCCGTGGAGATGTAATACAGTAAATTCACGTAAATGGTTGATGGTAGATTTCACTTAAGTCCCTAGGAAACTACAGAAAAAATCCAATCATATACGTAGTAATCTCAAGGTTGGTGAAAAAATTCACAAACTTTCATTTAGAGTCTTAACACTACATGGTAGACAATGAAAAAACATTTTGGGGTGTGCTTCAAATTTTCAGAATTCTACGAACTTGCGAGAAGTTCCAATTTTTCGAAATCTGTCGAAGCAGAAGACATAGGTTTGACGTGAACATTAGTTTCTGTATAGCACAAAAGTTGAAATACCTGTTCAAAGAAAGGGCATAGTGAGAAAAGAGTAGTCTTTAGAAATATTGGAAGAAACCTACAAAAAAGTACTACATTAAGTTCGTTGAAAAAATTTAATTTCACTGATGGTCTTTATGATATTAAAAATAATTCCGTATTAATACCCAAAACTAGAAGTATTTAGATATACCAAATGCTAATGAACGCTCGAGTGACCAGACGTGAGATTCGCGTGATATTTTTCGGGGGAATTGTCAAAATTTAAATTTTTCCATGTATTTATAAAGCATAAAACCCCGTGCGTGAGCTAAATGTTTGAGGCATGAGATGTGGAGGGAGTCGAAACCGTGGGGTGACAAGGCTGTATTCCAAGTCGGGTGAATGTGTGTCATGAGTTTACTGGTGCCGTTACCGTTCCAAATTTGGGTGCTGTTTGGTGGGTATAAACTTCGGCGAACAATTTTCATCGAATGAAACGGTTAGTTGTGAACAATTTTCGTCTCAACGAGTCTAATTTCGACTCCTATTATCTAGCCGCATTAATTTCTCTCCCCACGTCTGTGTTTCTCCTGCCTCGTCACATTGCGATCGTAACTTGTAACTAAACTGGACGCCGAGTGCCTTCCATATTGTAAAATTAAGCATATCCTTGATGGAGCTATTCCTAAGAATAACGTCCTAATGTTCTGATGTCTTTTTAATCACGGGAGATCATTTTGCTATTGTCAATTTCTTTCCGACCACGAAGAATCTTATTTCCGAAGGAAACCACTTCCCGACATCACAATTTCTATAAGAGTATGCATCCAACGGAGGTGATAGAAAGTATAGGAAGCGGAAACTTTGGAAATGAGTTCGTTTCTATGGTGAGAAAATTCAAGTAATTCTTTCAGAGTTAAAATATTTCCTCGAAGCGATGATTGCTTATTAAAGCCCACTTGTGCACGAAGATTCTAATGTTAACATAGGCTGTAAGATTTTAACAGGCAGTATTTGGTAGTGTCATGTCGATAATGTTTGAGTCTTGATCATTCAACACATGGCCACGCCTTAAATCCATCTTTGAACTTTTCCCACCCACCCGCTTTTTTTCTTTCCTTTCGAAAGATAAAGAACTTATTGGTAATCGCACGGGAGAGTAAGAATGCTATTTCTGTTCTGATTGGAAACCCTTAAAAATAATAATCTCGCGATATCAGTTCGCCTCGGGTAAATGGAGAAGGTAATTGCCTTTGGAAATGATAAACGCAACTCCGAGTTATTTTGTTATTCTTGAAACTTCGTATCATTTTTATTGAGACATAATAAATATGCAAATCTGCCCTGCCGTCGGTATAAAATTCCGCCAGAATTAAAGATCAGGATATCTAAAAAATGCTGCAGTAATGAATCTCTTGTGCTCTGCGACACAGACTAAGAGGAGCATTTTTGTCAGATTAATAGAAGAATTACGGTATAAGGAAAACATTTTCATTTTAATATCAATATTATTGTTGGAGGCAAATTGTATGTGAAATACATGCGTCCTAATAGGATTACTAAATCATATCTATTAGAAAGTCACTTGGAACTACATTGTTATAAATTTTTAACTACCTAAATGAGTTTTCGTTGACATATTTTTGTGTTTATGATTTTAGAGTTAATTTCAACCATGAATTAGTTCGATTTATAATAAAATGTCAATTCTTTGCTACTAAGATTGATCTTTTGAGATTTTTCCGTGGACTAAGATGAATTCGACCTGTCAGTCCTAAATATGGCGTGATGATTTTGTGATTCAGAACTCCGAATTTGATGGGGCTCCTTCCGTCAGTTTTGATTCACTTTGATTAACATTGTTTGCCGTGCGGCGGCGGCGGCTGGCACGGATATTGAGCTTGTCATCGTACACTGTGATGAATAGAAATTGATGTCTTTGAAAAAAAGGGTATTGACCATCCCATAGGTTTCAGGACACTCCTCCAATGCTACGAAGCCGAAATTCTTGGGACAAATACTAATTTGAATCTCATTAAAATCAACTCTGTCAATGTTGTGCCGTGGACGTCTGCAACAAATAAGAATATCCACATGTTCGAGAGTCTTCGGCGAAGTTTTTCCTCTAACAAGGATTTTTCATTTTAAAACTCTACATCACTCATAAATTGCCACATACCTGATGAGTGTATCGCAAAAATTAGACTAAGGTGTGTTTTTTTTTTAAATTTGTCATCAACTATGAAGGAATTAATTAATGAAAAGACGGCCTATTATCACTTCAATTCGATTGAGATGACACTTCCTAAATCATCAGAGTGGCGTTGTAGCTTATAATTGGTTAAGACCGAGGCCATAAAATACAGGTTAATTGCAGAAAAATATAGTAAAATACTAAATTCTCGCATGTTTTTCAAATCCTTACATTTTATTTAAGAAAATTCAGTTTTATGAATATATTTAAAAACAAAATGGACGCACACAAAGAGATGACATTAATGTATGTGCCTCCCTTGTGTTTGACCTGCACATAAGTTAGTTCGGTCAAAATGATTTCGATCAAATCAATCCTTCAAGTTTATGTTAGTTTCGATGTTATTAACCTGGAGGCGACTTATATGTGAATATGTTCAGTGAAGAGTGGTTATGAATTTTTCATTTGCGTAATTTCTTTTCAAAAATTTAATTCATCTTGAATTGTTGGCATAATGTGTTATGTATATCTGGTACACGTTTTTAAAAATTTTACTCAAGTATAACGTGAGCGCCAGGTGTTGCAAATTGAAACGACGAGGTAATGCGACGAGCAATACACAATAATTGAAATTTGGCTTTCACCCGAGCAAATCGTCAACCACGACCTGACCCATGCATTGCCGCAGGGGGCTTATGAAGAATCTATTCTTCCGTAAACTACAGCTAAAGTATTAGACACTTCAGAAAATTGGTGGGAAAACTGCTACCATTGTGAGAGGAGATAGTGAATTAACGTTAAGTCACTTACATAATATTTAAAATATCTATTTATTTACTTTTATTACAGAATATGATGAAATCCTTCCGAAACTGAATAGGATACGAGTACTATCTGGTGCCAAAAGCTCATTATATGTACACATTTAGGGTAACAAGTGGTACCTATAGAAAATGACTCACTCATTAATGGTCATAAGACATTTAATTATATTTTTTATATAAAACTCCTGTATTTTAGACCGATTGATCGATATAAACGGCTTTGATGTTGATAAAGTTGGAAATCAAAGACTCATCTTGCTATGAAAATTACTAACTACAAAACTCATGCTATCGCTCGTCGGAAGATTCATTGAAAGGAGACGTAACACTTGTGATTGAATATCTCATTTCTCCATTTTCATATTAATCTGCGATCGTAATACCTTTTATTTTAAAATATGAACGAACTATAAGTGAAAATATCCGGGTTTACGTACTTTACTCAGCCATGTACGATATTGTCAAGTCTGTAATATGATGGTGAATATTTTAAAGTTCATCGTTAGACGACGCTGTTGTAATAAAATTGAAGATGGGAATAAAGACAGAGGTACATAAAGAAAGCGTGTCACTGTACTCTATTCCACAGCGCTGTTTAATCGAATTCGATACTTTTGCGCGATGTGTTTTATCAGAAGAGCCAAGAATAAGTGCTTAAAACTTCTGCGTGGTTCTTATAAAATGTAGTTTCTTCGAGGGTGGGTTTATCCATTTCCAGGTAATTTATTTTGTCTGTTAAATAATTTATTCTTCGGATAAATCTTAATACCGTGCTATTCCAATCTAATGTCGGCAATATTCCTCAAGGAAAACTATCTCCAAACAACAAGAAACCAACTTAATTTACTCCACAGATATACTTACCTTCTGAGTGGTCTGTTCAGAGAATTACTCAGACCGTGAATAAACTTTCCCGAGGAACTTGCTTGGTTTGGAGCGGTGTTTGAAGAGTTACGACGTGTTTAGCAATACTTAGGTGTTGAAGTAGCTTTTGACATAAAAAGGAATTTTCTTAGTGTGTTGGCAGTCATTTCATACTGGCGTGCAAAATTAATGAGACCCAGGCGCCTCCGAGACACAAAACGTTATTCGACGGACGTTTTAGAATTATTCAGTGACTAAGCTCCATTCAAATGATAAACAAAACTGTCAGATCAGCAGATTGCATAAGGCTCTTAAATTTTGGTTTATAGTCACGCGAGTCAGGTAACTGGTACTCGGATTTGGCAGATGCGATCCCATATTCTACCAATGCCTATATTCCGCTACTTTTATACTGTATATTATTTTTAAAATTATGAACAAATTGTAATTAGTGTGAATATTATTAATCCAATAGTATGCCGTTTTCCCAAGCTCTTATTTCTATGTCGCCGTACATTGTTAAGATATAATCTCTCCGAAGGTCCAGGGGATCGAAATTTACTGCCGAAAAAGGATGAAAAAAAGAATATAATCGCCATCAAACCCTTTCAAATACAAAACAAAAATATTCATCGATATAATGTATTTGTCTTGATGTTGGTTGCGCGCCTTCGTGGGTTTTGTTTGATAACAACTAAAAATATTGTCCGAGATACGAGTTTCAGTTCATGTTAACGAGTGTCGTTTTTTTTTAAAAATGTCATAGACACTGAAAGTAAGTAAATATAGTTGTTCATTTATTTTAAAGGAGGTAATTTCGTCCATTATTTACTAAAGTAAGTGTCTTTGTCGTAGAAATTATGGGAACACTTAGTAAACCATTTATAACCATCTGCAATTGATCCATAACTGAAAATTCAAAGAAAGGAATGATATAATTCGTTGTCTCGGGCGTGACTTCTATCTACCTTTCTATCTATGTGGAATTATAAAGTTTCTCTTTTCATTATGGAAGGAATGATAGTGACGCTGAAAATAAATGCGTATACATATGTATTAATTTTGAATTAAGGTGATCCATTATTAGCTACAGGGGATGATTGAAAATGCATTTTTTTTCGTTGCAAAAGAAATTGCACCATAATAATTATTCTAGGATCACCTGCCGTTTTATGCTGAACGTGCATTCGATCAGAAGAGTCCTCAAGGGAAATTAGCCCTTGTTCATAAGAAAGATGTGACTTGCGAACTGCCTTTCTATGGACGCCCGACACTGAATAGAACTAGCACTAATGTGCAAAGTACATAATGGTAAATTCAACCGCATCGTGTGCATGACTTTCCAAGTAAAAAATTCTGCTCTCCTATGAATAATATTAATCCTGTCTTTTCATTCACTAGTGCGCATGAAAAAATTGCGTGCTTTAGTTGTAAGAGCCGGTTTATCGTAGTTCCTTGACCGCGCTTATTTTTTTTTAAAGTCATTAAGGATACACTGGCCTTTCCCAAGCGCATTCACCTGGCCGTTGAACCTTCTGTTTTTACGGGAAATGAGCTCCGCAGCGCAAAAGGGAAAGTCAATTCAATTTATCCTTGTCACTGCTGAGGAAGGGCAATGCGGAGGACAAAAGTGAGGGAGACGCCAGGACGTCGAGTGGGTCCTCTCAAATACGACTATTATTTCAAAAATGGAACCGAACGTACATCGCATGCTTTATAATGTGAATGATTGGTTGGGTTTTTTTTATCCAGTCTGGGGTAGCGAGGTGAACGTCCAAGGTTTCTCCAACGGGGTGAGGAAAAGCTGAACATTTTTTGCCGCCTTATTCTAACCTTAATAAAATGACTTTTCCTATTACGAATGGAGTTCAATTCTTTGATTTTGCCCCAACGCAAGCCAAAAATTTATTTCTACCAGGATATTTAAATAAGAAGATGGCGGTGATCAAAATCTGGATCGCTAGTTTGGATTCACTAGAGGTATTCTTAGATCCATTAATTATAGTCATCACGAAAAAAGTGAATTTTATTTACCTATGAACAGACAGAGGCCGTGGGAATACTAATATTTACCTTACGCCTAAACATCTAGTATGTTCCTGTTAGTACATAGTAACGTCCAAACGAGTGGTACACTGTAAAAAAGCTAAGTAGAAATAAAAAAAACTAGTTCATTTAATCATCACAAATTTCTACCAATTAAAGACCGTCTCAAAATCCAAGGTTATTTTTGTAATATTAAGCACTGAGTTCCGGTGTCATCATTGAAAATACTTCGTATCTAGGTTGAGAAGGCGTAGGCAAGACTTTCCATGAGGTAGAGAAATTCTGCAAAACGGTCGAACCATTTGGTTCATCGAAATCTATTTTTAAAACCTTACTTTATTGAAACTTGGAATTCGTGAAAATGTTGCTGCAAAATCTCCCATTGGGATGCTTTTATAAAAAGCAAAGTCACGACAAAAATTAATGAATTTCGAAATTGGAAGCATATATCTGGCTTTATCATGATTCTCTTTATTTAATGTTTCTGCCATTGTTTCAATCCTTTAGGACTGTTCTGAAAGATAAACGAGCGGAAGTAACCGCATGAAATATTTTTCGATTGTATTTAAGTGTGGAAAAGGAATAAGCTGAAGCAATATTTTATCAAGATAACTAACGAATATAATATTTTAAATGCAAACAAATTTCCATACATTCGTTTATAATCTGCCTTACCAATTCGTAGAATTCTTTGTTTAAAAAAAATTATTCGTCCATAGTGAACTTATTTTAAAATTAAGCAAAACAAATAGTGGAAAAAGCCTGATTTTCATTGATGGAGTACTTTCATATTATGTCTGGACAATACTTATATATTTATATATATATATTACTTTATTATATATATATATATACTTATATCAAGAGATTAATTAATTTTGATTCACAGAAGTTACCTGGTATGATACTTTCCATAGCATCGTGAAAAGTTCATTCACCTACCTTTATCGTGGCGAAATCTAAAAGATAAACTGTGATGCGCCAATTCCGAAGTAAAGATTTGATATTTATCTTTAACGGTGAGCATCACAGTGAATCTTATCATTAATTCCCATTCAATAAATCGTTTGACTGAAGCTCCCATAAAAACCGCAAAAAAATATTTCAGGACTCGAGAAAACTCTCGGTTTCTCTCGAGAGTTGATCTTTCAAATTTGCTGAGCTGAACTAGGTTCATTCTCCTTTCTAATAGCTCTCAGTTTAGTAACACAATGCTTCGGCCTTAAACAAACTATGCGACACTCGCACACTCATAATCTTTCCCTGAATCCAGCCTCGAGAACAACAAATTCTAAGTAAGCATCATGCCCAACCCATTACTAGTGCATTCGCTTTTCCGGCGTAGTTCCACGAAAGGAATAAACATTAAGAGTCGAAATTCAGAACAAGTTCCGTGGAAACCATGAAAAATCGCTCGGGCACTTAGCCTTCTTGACTTCGTTCTTATAAACGACCATTACTCTCGCAATGTTATTTCCTCGTGCGTGAGGAAATTTATACCCGTCCGGGAAATAATGTATCGATTTCTTTATGATTATTCTTAAAGGGGGAGGGAAGGGGTGGAAAAAGGGGGATTGTCAGGGAAGGAATTCGCAGGGGAGGGAGGGGCTCAGGCGATAACTGCGCGAGGGCGAGAAGGGGGAGATGCAATCTCAAACGGCACGAAGGCGCCTCTGGAAGCGCCTTCGTTCTTAAGAGGCAGCGGGCGATATGTGCTGGCGGTTTCAGAGAAGGCGTGGGAAGGTAAAAGGGGGACAGGTAAGGGGTTGGGCGGGCATGGTGCCATTTCTTTTTAAGCGGAGGGTTGGTTGAGCAGTCCCGTGTCCGGCAGTTTCGGGAAGTCGTGCTGGGTTCGGGGTGAGCGCACGGCGGACGGACTGAATGGTCATCGTTAACGTGATACGGGGCGCACTCATCGGCAATGAGAATTCCGTCAGAGTACGGGACGTGGGAAATGGGGTGGTAGCCGTCGGGAAAACAAATGCCTCGCGACGTGTAAATTGAAGCGCTCCCGCAACATCCGACGTGACGATTTCCCGCCTGCGATTCTAAAAATAAATCTCCGGGTCCAAAAAACTCCGTCGAAACCTTTTTTCGCGGCTGCAAAGCAATCAATTTTATACCCGTTTACCGCTAAGTAAGACTCCGCGGCATAAATGAAAGAATAAAATTAAAATAAAACAATGACAATGAGATACAAACTTTTGGATTCCTAATAGTTCGTAATCTTACGAACCCAAATTCTCAGGCCTGTATTTCGGGCGGGGTTATAATTCCCTCAAAAATAGTTGTAGTAAAAAATATATAAAACTAATAGTAGATGATGAAAATAGTTAAAATTTTTAGTAATGTACTATTGAAATACTTAATAATTAAAATTAAAATATTTAAGACTGTCATATATATATATATATATATATATATATATATATATATATATATATATCCACGATAAAAATAATTTTCTGAATTACTGATTTCGTCATATCAACGATTATTAATTTAGAAATTTTTAATTTATAATTTTGATAAATTAATTTATAAGATTTTAAATTTGGAAAATAAGTATTTAATTAACCACTCAGCGTAGCATTATGAAGACGTTGCCTTAATCGATTCACCCTTATCTCAAAAGTGATCTATAACTTCGCCGCAAGCCTTAAGTGAGCAAGAGAGTTGTTGTAGCAATTGTAATAAAATGATCTTGAGGGTGAGCAGTGGCATAAAATCTTATTTAGAAAAGGGAAAGTTTAGCACGATAAACTAGCGGCATAAATCGCTGAGCCTATCAACTTGAACCTTTGTTTTTTCCTACTTTGAGGATAACATTTTTTTATCGCGACTGGCACTTTAAAGGACTGCTCGTGCAGCCTTGTGCTGGAATTTGGGGCAAAGCGTAGAGGGAGATGTTATCTCCCTCCGCGCCTCGGACCCTATCGTGTCTGCATAAGTTTACGCAGGGAGGCTCGAACAAACTTCGTCTACGCTCGTAATCTTCGGGTGCGGCACGCGGATGGTTGCATTCATTTTTTACACGCATATTCAGCACACCAATAATTTAAGTTAAAGAGAGTTTAAAAGGCAGTGATCCCCTACTGTGTTTTCAGAAAGTATTTTCTTTACTTGGAATATAAACCTGATGCATTGATTTACATCACCTGAGCATGGAAGCAAAGGGTCACAAGAATGACCAATTTTTCGAGCTTACTGTTATCTTTGAACACGGACGGGAATTTAAAAAAAAATGCGGGGAGTTTTTTCCAAACCTGAGTAACATTCATCGATCACGCCCGTGCTTCGTTTGAGTACTGCTCAATAAGTTATGATTTCTTCTAAGAAAGTTGTAATGCTTAATGTAAATCACTATTTTAGACGATGGATAATAATTTATTAGCAAAAGTGAAAATTAACAGTGGCGTTTACAAAAAGGTATACGTATGAAGCTATTTATACCGTTTTGCAAGATTCAATTTAAATGTAATTTGATTTAATTTGGTTCATTCCTCTGAATCATGTTATGTCTCAATAATTAATCTAACTTTATTATAAAATCTGTTTAATTTAACATGAATTCACTCTGTTAGAGAAAGACATAACAACAACCTGACTCATTCCGAATCCTCGTTATCGAAGACCAAAGATCTGAAGGTGGCAGCTAAACATCTGTATATTTTAAGTCTTTGTCAACAAATATGCAGCAATAAATCATATTTATAACCGTTATTTATTAAAAAAATATCGGCGAGTTTAATTTTTTTTACCTATAAAGAATGTGATATCACATAGATATATTTATGCTAATGAAAACTGGTTCGCCTAAGATTTAGTATGTAAATATATGTGCGATTTACTTACTGTTAACTCAATAATAATTCAAAATATGTAACATTTATAAAAATATCTACTAAAGTTTCTGGAAATCCCTATGCTAAGAAATCAAGATGTAATTAAGGCAGGTATTTTATAGGCAAAAAAATAATTGGAGCGCCAGGTGGGGTTTGCGTGAGTGTGCATAAGAGATATGGCAAAGGAATGAAACAAAGGTAAGGGATTCTATACGTAGAAATATTCGCAATGAATAGCACAAATACTATCCTTAAATGGCTAAATAAGGTCTAAGTTTACACTTCGAATAACCGCTGCCATAATAAAATATTGAATGCTTTTGGTACGAAACTTTTATGTGCCTGTAATTATTTAGACAATGAAATTTGCATGTGAATTGGGGCAAAACCCATTGCATCCAAAATCGCAAAATTTTCTCATTACAGCTATCCAGAAAATTATTGTATTTCTCTCTCTGCTATTCAAGACGACTTCTGGATTCCGAGAAAAATGTGCAAGTTTGAAAATTATGGTGTTAATTCAACTTGGAATGAAAAGAGTAGTTCAGTTTAATTATAGAATTACATTGGTATACTGATTATCAGTTACTATCAATTCCCTTTTCTCCATTCAAATTATTTTCACCCCTCGTGATAAAATATGGGAGAGAGGGCGAGTTCTGCCATGGCTCTCAGTTCCTGCGTCGCTACTCCTTGAAATGTGGCCGATATTTTTTTCCAGGTCAACTTTTGGAATAATGGGTTTGCTTTCCCGGAAGTTTCCTCTGAGAGAGAAATCTTGAAACGAAAAAAGATTGAGTTTATAGAAGTCCTGTCTCCCTGGAAGTGGGAAATATTGAATGTTTTACTTTGCTCACGAATACCTTGTACGTCTATAGAAAACTGGAAAGCTTAACAAGCAACGTATATTTACTGTCGGATCCTAAATGATATAACCGCGGAATTTGAAACTATATTACTCAGGTCACGAATTTCAAAGGAAAAAGTATTATTCCGGAAGCTTTATGTATAGAGTTTAAAACAAAATTGACGTGATTTAACTCCAGTGGCTTTTAACCAGAGAAGACCACGTGAAGTTGTTTAAAAAACAATTCGGACTGTGCATGTCACAACAACCCTTGGTGACCACGAATTAAAAACTGTTGTGCTTTAAGTCATATAAATTTTACCGTAAACAAAAAACTAAAAAAATTCTGGCAGTGTTTAATTATTTTTGAACGTTTGAACATATATTATTTTCAATAAGAAATAGCAGTGTGCTTGAAAAAATTGTGCTACAGCCCTCAGCTTATTAGTTATACTCGTGAAACTTCAGTCACTCGTACAAACAAATAATAAAAAGTATGAAAAACAAAACTCCATGAAATTGTTGGAATTATTTCATTTAGGATTTGATGGGTCTTCTCTATCACGTCAAAAACGGCAGCCTTACTGTAAGTCAGCAAAAATTGGAGGATTTGACGGAGAGAAGAACGGAGAGTAATAATTCATAACAATAGATTTCGAGGAAGGTAATTGAATTAGGACACTTTTAGGTCCATGACTCTACCTTTTTTAATCCGACTCACTATCGTGCTAACATGTGAAAGACTATGTGTGAACTTCCGATTTTTATCGTAAAACTATATTTACAAAACGTAATGCTTCACTGTCCTAATCTCATTCAATGAGTTATGTCTATCATAACGAAATGAAGATCACACTAGCAGTTAACAAAATTGCTTCGGGTAATTCGATAGAAGATATTTTATTTTTATTGATAAAGAAGATATTTATTTTCTATATTATATATATATATATATATATATATATATATATATATATATATATATATATATATATATAATATAGAAAAGATTAGAAGAAGTTAAAAATATTCAACCTGTTCGTTAATAGTAATATTATGTTGCAGTTATCGAGAAGTGTCTACATATGTGAATTTTTATTTAATACTTAAATAAATTTAACCTTGAACATAAAAATTAGAATTTGTTCGTTTTTAAGGATTCAAATTTACGGCTGACTAGACCCCTTTTCCATTTTCAAACACTCAAATCTGTCATTCTTATTTTAGCCTATTCTGTACACCCTTGACTGCTTAGCATTTCCCATACGTATGCGATCCCAATTTTTACTTGAATTTTAGCATCCTAATCAGGGCAAGAAGTGACCAATAACTCACGAAAAACGCTGAAAAACTTTTCTTTTCGCGATTCTGGTGTCAGGATTAGTTAGTTAGCATTCCTGTTCCATCCACTTAACATAAATTTTACCATGGTACCTATTGTCATGATGACCAAATAAAAATTACTGATGTAACCGAAGGAAAATATTGAAAAATTACGAAGCAGTTTTTATATTTTTAATTTCTATTTTTTTATTCGCCACATCGCACTCGCACAAGTTGAGGGATCGGGTAAAAAATATCAGGAGACTACATTATATATTGGTCCATCTGTATTGCGTCCATCATATATTCATCTATTTCACAAGCATATGTACATAATTATTTTGATAAGACAAGTGTAGCTACCTGTTCAGAGACGCATAACATGATATTAAACTTCATGTTTCTCATCCGTGCTTTTGTGTGGTTTTCCAACTCAATTACTGGGAGGAATGCGAGAGGTGGTTTTCTCCCCGTGAATACTGGCTACCCGCGTATCACGTCACCATTGCACGCAGTATTAGCGTATTTGAAGGGGTAACGAATGTAAAATTTGTTACAGTGCGAGAAGACATTCTTTCACTACAATGCTTTCATACCATATAATGTTTTAATTTCTTATAAATTATCCCGGAATTTCTCTGAATGAACTGCAGAGGCAAATAAAAAGGTTTTTCTTCAATGCAGTTATTAATTGGGTGGCGACAAGTTGAAGAAGAAGTTGAATGACACTGAAGCTCAAGACAAAGAATATGTAATTCCTATGAGTTGTATTTTCTTGGTCTCCCAAAATTAATGATGGATTCATTAGCGTGGAAGAGACTACTATTGAAATGTATTCTTCGGTGTAAGGATTTTTTGAAAACACATTTCAGCGTAATTTTTCTATAAAAAACGCTGGTTGTTGTGGAAATATATGTTAAAGGGTAGCTGTCATCTGCCTTTGTTCATTTAACTTAAATAATGAAGCTTTGTGTTTTAGCCTTTGATCTGACGCATGCGTCATAGTTATAGCCTGAATCTTAAGTTACAAATGACAGTTACCTTACTAAAGTGCGTGGTGTTAATACAGAAATCCATTTTGATATATCTATACGACTTTGTATAGGATAAATACTTATCAGTTAATACGTACAAAAAGTAAACTGATTTGTGTTATAATATGCGTTATCTGCTTGGTGAAATGTGAAATCCCACCCTTAGAGACTCTAATTAGGGTGCCAACTTAATTTATGTTTACAGCATGGCACTTCATTTTCTAACCATCCTCATGCACGCTCGGTGATTTTCACTCAACCTATACTCAGAGAAAAATGAAAAAATTCTCAAGTGACATATGCGGAACGGTGAAACGTTTTTCGAGGTTTGTACTGCTGGGTTGGTGATAAACTCGGTCATAAACTGTGGCCTTGCGCACCGGGGTTGATGGCATTGAATTAGAACAGGTCAATTATAATTTATCTTTTGTTATCATGTTTTGTATTCAGTTTTAAACTTGAGATATATCGAGTAAGAAACTTTCGAGCAAGCATCTGGCATTAGTCACTTTCATCATTTAATAAAACTAGAATTATTCTTTGGTAATTCAAACAGTTTCAAATTTAAAGAATGAAGCATCCTCCATTTCACATAAAATCTCAACACGTTTACAGAAAGTATTAATATTTCATTAATTTGAAGTATTTTATCTATTTTATAGAATTTGATAGTCACTAAAGACTATTATCTTTTGCATGCCACGAGTAATTCCATTTCTCCATCTACATTTCATTATTCGGTTTCCAAACGAAATCCTTCTTCTACTCTGCACCCCTAATTCTCCCTTCTATCATGGTGTTTAAAATCCCACTAGTTTTCAATATTTTCTCTATCCTCTTTTTCTGTTATTTTCGGATTTCCCCTAGTAATTTTCTCTCTTTGTTTGCCATAATTCAAACTTAACAGTTGGTCTCCCTCTAAGTACAACTTATTTTTGTCAATATTTTCCACATCCACGACTCAAATTCCTCTAATTTATCCTCATCCTCTCGCCTCGAAAGCCAGACTTCACACCCATATGGTGATGTGCAACATATAAAAGTCTTTACTAATCTTTTCTTCACATCTTTACCAGGTGTACCTGTCACCGATTCTCTTCTTGTTTATCCTTCTTTCATCAACGCAAGTCTTTTTTTTAATAATTCAAACTAATAATTCTAATTTAGTATAACTTAATACTTGCTGAATTAGCAGGCAAAACTTTTATTCTCTCTGTTACTCTTCCTTTCATTTGTCTTAATAATTTTCAATGAATTAGGCCTGTTGTACTAATTGGACAACGTTGAGCCATAGTGACAAAAGTATTCCACTAAAGGCTACCCAAAAACATTGTGTACGCTCTTCAAGGTAATTAAAAATTTCAATAATTAATTATTAAAAATGGTACGATAGCAACGTTCTCCAACTTTTCTTTTTATTTGCACCAAGTATGCGTTTCACAAAATTAATTTTTTTTAGTACGGAATCCTTATTGCCTTGGCACCCATTCATCTCAAACCTAACTCTAACAAATACTGCTACTACTACTTCTGATAAATAGTTTTCAATTGCTAATTTTGTCGCCTAAAGACTAGTGCTCATAAGTTCATGATAATATTTTTATGTTCTGGCGCTGCATTCGCAGGCGGGTTTTTTATGTTGCTTTTATTTTTATATGTTGCATATCACTGTATGGGTATGAAATCTTGCTTTAGAGGCGAGAGGATGGGGGTAAATTGACGGTTAAATGACGTCTAATTTCCAAAAATATTCTTATAAGCTTTACTGCAACTATTGTTTAATTTGGATATTTATGAATTCATCATTATCTTTTGTAGGAATGCTATTTTTTATTTTTATATGAGAATTAACATAATGTAGTAACTAATCTTAGAGAATTCATTTTTTAACATAAATTCACGCATGTCGTTGGGAAATGTAATTTTTATGAAGAAACAAATAAGATAATATCACGAAAAAACCATTTATTTCACAAAATGCCCAGTATTTTATTTATAGGGAAAAATTATATGGTGGATGAAAATATTCAGATTTTTACTTTGTAAATTTTAAATTAATACAATACACACATCAGTCCACAGTATTTCACAATTTTTTATCGTGGTATTTCTTGACAAAAGAGTTTAAACTACGTCTAAATTGCTCTGTTTAATTTCACCTTCCCTCCGCATTTTACAAGTGTGCATATCGCTAAAGGAAAGCGATTTTTGGAACGGTATTAAGAAACTGGGTTTTTTAGTCAGGCTATTTAACTTAGATATTTACCTTTAGCTGGCAACTGAAGCGAGTGAACATTTAGGAAAGGATTTGTACCAGCTATTTTTTATCGCTTCTTCATTACTTCCATCGTAGTTCTCTGGTGCCCCGCATAATTTTCCATCAGTAAAGGAAACTGCTAAAATAATACGATGACACTGCCATGTCAACGACTAACTATTTCATCTTTATGTCGTGCAAATGAAACACAATTTAATTTTGTGACCATATTTAAAGTGATATGTCCCCAAGTATGTAATAATACTACAGATAAATTCAACACTAAGTGGATGCGGCTTAAACTTGACCTTACTTGTGGCTAAAATGAAAAATGCTTACTTGATTCAGTACCAATTTAAGTTCTAATGATTTTTTAGACATTTGAAAGATGACAACACGCCATTACTCAGTAACCTTCTTATGAAACCTGATTGTCATATTTCAAAAAAATGAATTGGTGTACCTAATACTATTAGGTTAATAGTTTCAACCCCAAGAAGACACTTTTAACGTTTGGTTAAGGTTTAAGGTTTTGGTTAAGGTCAAGATTTAGCTTGAAATTCAATTAAATTTGGCTAACGTAAAGTGACGGGAGCGAGCTATAGTTTTATACCAGAAATGAAAATTAATGCATGTTTTCCGTAGTGCTCGTATATATTGAGACTATTTCTCATCTTGCCAGAATTATATTTAAGTTCTATCATTGATCCACACAAAATGGTAATGACATGGTAATTATGAAAATTGGCATTGCTACAAGTTGAAACTTTCGCGCAAATTAAGTGGTAACCTGCGGCAAAACATTATGGCTGGCCGTAAATGTAATTCCACCCTTCGCAATTCTGGTAAGGGGTAATTAGCCAACGAGGTCATTCTCACAGGACATTTTCTCTGTCTGCTGGTACAAGGAACTATTAAACTAGCCGACAAAATGAGTGACAAAACGACTTGAGGGTGACAATTGATCAGTCGAGTGATGTATAAGGGTGTGGAGGTAGTGGCATAAAAGTAGTTAGTTCATTTATCACTCCGTTACAATGTGTGCTTGCCTTTGCAGCAATGCAGTCATACCGTCCCCTCTCAAGACGGTGTACCTACAGGCGGAAGGTTGGATGATAACCTCAGAATCTCAGGTCATATTCGTATGCTTTGCCTATTACTTTGACATTTTTCTCTCCATAGAGAAATAACGCCCGAGTAATTTACCCAATTAATTAACTCAGATAATATATGATATATTAATCAGATAGACTGTGAAATTACTTAATTA
Organism: Hetaerina titia; assembly: GCA_037158775.1. Taxonomy (NCBI): domain Eukaryota; kingdom Metazoa; phylum Arthropoda; class Insecta; order Odonata; family Calopterygidae; genus Hetaerina; species Hetaerina titia. The sequence continues at coordinate 53,044,731 of CM073775.1, forward strand.
CACACATTTTGACTAAAAATAAATATATATCACATTATTTACGTATTCATACCTTCAAATCAAAAGAATTAGAACTTCTAGAATCCATGATGGTGGGATGGATCCATTTGTGCTTTCCCCATACTACTAAAATCTTTCATTAATTAGGTGAGTAGGAAATACGTACTCTCAGTTCTGTTTGATAAAATGGGCAATGAATTTTTTATTATAAAGCCTTCTACTCTGTTAAACCTGTCATTTGTCCTGTTAGTATCTACTAAAACAAACATCAAAGGTATTTCATGTTCTATCGAAAAATAATTTTCACGACCGGAGTTTTGCTTCAGAGAAGGCCATAGTAAAAATATTTAGAAATCATTGAAGTTATATGAATTCGTAAGTGGATAGTTTTATACAGCAGAACACATAGATATTCTCCGACTAGATCTATATTGCATTTCATGTCAGGAATGTGCTGCTCAAGGAAGAATATCAACAGAAAATATGAGAGTACGAGACTACTTTTGGCATCAAATCAGGGAAAAAAATCATCAAATTGCATTAGGCGCTCTTGTAATAACGTGTGCTTTATGTTTACTCACTAAGTGTACTTTACGCATAACATGGTGCTTCCTATCAGCTAATCGCATCATTATAAATACGAAGCATCAACTATTAAATTCCAAGTAATGTGCATTTATGGATTTATAACTAGATTATAAATAACTGTTGGCGTGAAGATTACTTTGTACAATATTAATCTATACTTAACAATTTAAAAAAGATTGGTTTCCTGATTTTATTTTCGTCACTGTAAATGTATATTAATGCTTAAAAAATTGATAAACACCATTGGCTTATTAAAGAATAACCTAAGTTATTTCTAATTCATAAATGTTTATTAAACTTTAGAGGAACTTTTTTAAAACTTGAAAACGGTCCTCTGCTAGTTTTTGCACGGCCATAGATTGGAAATTTTACGCTTTTTCTTTAAAAAATCGTTTAAAAAAAATAACAAATGATTCATAGAAAATCGGTGAAAGTAAAAAGAGTAAAATGTGTTTTTCTATTATTTGGCAATTACTCTCATAGATTTTTCATTCAAACAATATAATACCATGCAGAAACATATATAAAATAAAATTTTCCGTAGAAAATAGGTACTTGGATTTCCGTCCAAAATCGAAACAGCGAATTTATCTTTGGCAAAATCCATTCCTTTTCCTCGGAAACGCAAAATAAAACTCTGGGGTTCAAATTATTTCTTGATTATATCAGCGACAGGGAGTCTGAGTTTCGCGGACAGTATTTTCGAATATTTAAAGGGGTTACATTATAGACCTTTTTAATTCGCAACTCGTTTTAGAGCGACAAAAAACGAAATGTCAGGAAACCAGACTTTTGTGCTATCCTAGACCGGGGCCCATGCCAAAGCCAACGCCTTGGGGTTTATCCTTAAATTGCGTAAGGTCTTTGAGGCTTAGAATGAGTGTAGTATTTCATTGAATTTCATTCTGAGGAGGAAAGCTCAGGAGGAAACTCACGCAATAGTTGACTATTGAATAATTTCAGCCAATTTTTACGAAGAAAGAATTTTATTTACTCTCTCGATCACACAATGATGGCATCACTATGGAGCTGTCCCTCCAGAGTTATTTAAACAGTTTTTAAATCCTTAAAGAGATAGAAATATTTGCTACATTTAAATATTTGTTTTCTGGCAAAAATCAAGTAAAAAAACAATTTGTTATTCATGGCGGTATGATTTTCTTTTTTTCAATGGCAATGACACATACGCGATATTTAAGATGAAAGACCTTACGATATTTAAGAACGACCCCTTGCCGGGAAATTGACGCGTAGGGCCCATCATCATACCCTTCGTGTAATGAAGAGGACTTCTGAATGTATGTACACGCACATCTTACGCAGTCGTGCTTGGGGAGGGGAGGAATAAGGTCTAGACAAGCCGAGAGTCACCTGACAACTTTCGGAAATTTGTTTCGGCGAAAAATGATACCACTCCTTCAGCGGGCGCCGCGGCTCCATTGCCAGCCTCATCAAAGATATTGGACACGACGTCGTTGTAACCACCGGCTTTCTTCATTTGGTCCCTCCTCTCTTTCTGCTTCTTTGCTATCCTGGCTGACGACGGCGCACTGCTGGCGCAGCCCATTCGTTATCACCTGCAATGAATTCCATTCGTGAGTCTCCCTGCAATGGTGACGCCAAATGACTTTACCAGCAAGAAGAGTCCAATATTGCGGGAAGCGAGAAAAGAGAACAACGCAGCCCCGCCCCTTTTAGAATCATCCCAGAGAGTATTTCGGCTCAAAGGATACAAGGCGCGTGGCCTACGTAGGGTAGTGCAACTTGGTCATTAGAAAAAAAATGGAACAGTACATTTAATTTCCAGGATAAACAAGATCAAAAGACTTGGGAATCACTAAGTGGGATTAACGATAATCGAGTAAAAATGGCTATAAACAATTTCATTGATATCTTTAAACTGCACCACTTAGTTTTAATAAAACATTGATGATCCTGGTAATGTTTTGTTGAAGCATTAAAATGATTATGACAATATTTTGGAGATCTTTTCTCAAACATACATGTAATAAACACCGTCTGACAATTCTCAATATACCTACAATACATTCGTGCCAAAGTTGAACTTTGAAGCCACTGTCGGAAGTTTATATAACGAGTGAGAACAAATAACTTATACCGCGGTTTAATATGATCTGAGTGAAATGAAATAACATTCACTTTTAAGAAGCGGATGAACCAAAAACGGCAAGAAAGTTGTTGTGGAGTCCGCAAAATGTTTACAAATTACGCGTCTCGCCCCTTTGAGAAAGCTTTAGCGGCCTTCCCGTAACAACTTCTCGAGCAACAAAACTGCAAAAGGTCATCATTACTGTTATTTTCTCAGATTCAATCGACCTTCATTACGGGACGCTGTAATTATCGAGATTTACATCGATAATAATTTGACGTGGCACGCTATCTCGTCCCGGGCTCTGTTAAAACTTTCTCGGTAGATATCTGGCGCATGCCCCATACCTGTGCGAATGGATAATGGCTCTTCGTCAAATCACTCCTCCAAACTCTCCGGTTCTCGAGGTTCCGGCGGATTTTCCGCGCCCGTTTTTCATTTACGAGCGCTTTGGGACACAAGCCCGTCTCCTTTCTCTCCCGCTCGCTTCGCGCGTCGCTTCCCTGCCGTGCTCTGCGTCAGCCCTTCCCAACTGTGGTCACTCCAGGACAAAGGCGACCTGCTGGTGGTGGCGTGCTGAGCTCTCCAAGGGACGCGCTTCGTCCGCCCCTAGGCGTTGACTCACTCCTGACTCGAGTGGGAATTTTCTACGGCGTGAGGTGTAGCACGAGGTCTTTCGTGCTCTGGCGGCCGTCTTCATCGATTTCAAATGGCATGCGAGGCAAGACGAAGACTTTATGGGAGTTCTCGAGTGCTTTAGCGGGCATGCGCAGTGAAAAGGTTAAAACGGACGGGACCTTGCCGCAAGAAATTCCGCCTTTGAAATTTTCAAGTTTTTTAAAAAATTTCAAGTTTGTTTTTCATGAAAGATAAGCGATTTAATTTATTTTTTGTGTCGTCACGTCACTACTCGTTCTGCGTGAACGTTGGTGATTCCCGAAAATCCCGTCTTGAGTGAGGCTGCTACGCGTATGCCTCTTTTTAGTTGCTTCCTCTCGTCCGCATTGCATTTTTAATGTCGCACGCGAATTGCTAATCACCAAAAGAGGCTCTTTGTATCTGATTCGCGACCCAAGACGTATCCAGCTGTGAGAAACGCCTGGCGATGTGAATTCATCCGTTAATAATCAGATGAGGAATAATTCGGGAGTAAATTTATTATAACGACGCGATGAACTGCGTAAATTGTCTCCCTTAATTTTATGAGATACGATACGGGGTGGATATTATGCAATAATTAGCATTTTTGAATTTAAGACATGCATTATGTAACTTAACGCAAATTTCAGAGACGCATTTGACATTGACGAAAGAAAATTATGCAGAATTGTAGAGGTCTTTTACTGCTACCGAGGCTGTAGTATATCATTCTAGACGTAAGTGTCATTCTAGAGTTACATCGTAAAATTGGAAGTAGAAACTTGGCTCCTCCACATGAAGAGGCTTTAACGACCTATGTTTCACCCCATAAATCCGGAATACTCACATTACCAAGATTTCAGTGGCTAAAATTCTTCTAAGAAAGGTTTAATAAAACGCTGATAGTTGCTGCCCACTTTTTGATTTCACGTTTAATACGTTTCTACGAATATTGACGAGCGTCTTTTTCAGGTAAGTATTTACTTGTGAGGATTTTTATTTATGTTTTTAGCATTGAGCTTGTTACCTTTGACTCTAAAAAGTTGAAATAAAAAAATGCAAATTAAAAGAAATGGGAAGACGATTCTGTTGGGATAGTAAAATATTCCAGCAAATTTGCCTACTTTTAATGCTTCTACAACGCCTTTCACTGCTAATATCAATATCCTAAGGAAAATGTTTGCGTAGATAAGGACTTTTAGCTTAAAATATATTTTAAACTTTGTACTCTAGTCGTAAATAATCGTGCAATTCTGAATGAATTTAGATTAGAGCCGTGTAAATAGACGAATTAATATGTTTTTAGTGTAAAAATTTTTCCCACACAAACTCACGGATGTCAGTCCCTGACATATAGTATGCATGGTAAGTAATTGACGCTTTCTAATTTCCTTAAATCATAACCTGATTTTAGCTGTATGAGATTTCATAGAATTTTTATCTCGTCCTGAGTTCCTCACTGTGAAGAGAAATCCGATTAAACAAATTAAGATTAGTTTCCTTAAGGTGAAACCAACTCCTATTGTTGTAATCATTAGTCCTCTTCTTACTATTACTTTCTAACTTTCTGCAAGTCAAGATTGGAATACAGTTAAGTTTTCTTTATGCATCTATCAATAAGAGATGTATTAGATTATTGTAGATAGTATTGAACTATCGTGTCGCCATAATCGCGACTTTATAATTGATTTACTTGCGTAATGAAATGGGGTTTATTGCAGATTTTATTCCTCAGTAAACCTGAGGAAGATTTTTTATGTCATCAGTGACACCCTAAAGATTATATGACCTTTCCTATAATAGAAGCCAAGTGGCTAAAACTACATAATAATCATTAATATTTCAATTTCCGAACAGATATTGTTAAGGAGAGCTTGTGGATATTAATTTTAGGTTAATTATATCCTTAAGTTGGGTTAGTACGTTATTACTATTGGTTAATACTATTGATTACACTTGTTATCTAGATACGTACCTTTATTTTTTGTTGTAGGAGCGTCTTTTCTTCAATATTGCTACCTTGCCGGCTACAATGGCGTGGGTGACTCCAATGAAATAGTATCACAATCTAATGTGGTAGTATTTGAGTCGGGTGGGACAGCGGTTAAGAGTGATAGTGCACAGAGGTTATGAGATAAGACTAAGTATACCCTTGAAAGAACTTTCTCACGTTCCGCAAGCCAAAATTCGAATGACGCTTAAGTTATGTTTATCGCGTCTATCAACTCGTTTATCGTACTATCACGTCGTTATAATTGCGTGATTTACTTTCGTGGTGAATTGGGGTTTATTTCAGATTTTATTCGCTTATTCATTCGTAGCCGTATTTAACTCGGTGAAATTATTTGGCTTGGAAGGAACAAAAGATTGGTGAAAATTTGGTAATGCATTAATTTAATCTTTGGTCTCAGTGTGCCAAATTGTCCTCTTTCAAAATTTGGCCACCACGACTGTATGAATTTTCGTTTTCTCGATAGACTCCAGATATTTTTTCACGAAATAAGAACGTATCATGTGAGCTTATGAAAATTCCCAAAATTTATTGACGGGTGTTAATTTCTATCATTTGTATCTGTTATTAATATTTATCAGCAAAAATTAAATCGTGAATACTGAGTGCAATGCGTAGGTTTGGTTTCATGTTAAATCGTGTCTTATCTTGTTATTTTTCTTACCCCACCCCTTGGTTCATTGCCCTTCAAGGTGCCCATCCGTGTCTAAAATTTAGCGTCGTGGCTGGGTCTTTGGCCAAAATATAGGAAAATTTTGATTTTGCGATTGAACAATAAATCACGTAAGAGAATTCAAGTTGAAGGAACCCATTACAACATTATATTTCTAAAAAATACCTTTTTGGATACTTAGCCAGCGCAACGTGCTTTTGCGTGTCAATAAAACGCAGGGATATATTTTCAAGGGCTTATAGACTGGCCTTTCTGTCACGTCTGTTAAAAAGGGTAGTTTGAAATACGCTAGTCATGAAAAAGCTTGATCAATGTGACTTTATTCCTCAACTCTTGGAGAATAAATGATGAGTATTTTTAGAACTTTGTCTGCATACCTGCCATTCCTTTGTGAGTGAACTGAATAATTTCAGTTTTGCATGAATAAAGGTATTCTGCAGCCTCGAGCTTCCACTGTCGATTTGCAACGGTTGATTCCGACAGTTTACCCTTAAAATGTTTAAAAATCTTTCACGGTAATTTTTCAACGATTTTTACATTATCTTTCATTTAACATTTACTTGCTTTCTTTGTTAGTAAAATGTGTATTTTATTCCTGAATTTCATCAATCATATTTCATATGTTGAACTGGCGATAACAGCGTAGAAAAATAATCATTATTGGTAGCCATTAGATTTGCAGCGGTTCCTGATAATCATGACACATCTTCGAGATTTCTAGGCACTACGTACTTTCAGCCTTAGCCTTATCATTCTTTCAATTTTGTTATTTTCGTGTACAGTTCTTTGTACTTTCTGATATCTTTTTCATGCCGTTTAAAAGATGTATTCTTTCCTAGCTCTATTTTTTACAAGACTTCAATGTTCCACTAATTATCATTTCCCCCTTGATCCACTTTTTGCAAATTTCACCATTCACCTTCACCTCTCCCCCCACCAGTTGTCAACATTTTCGTTTGTCTTCTCAATACTACTAATTTATTAAAATATCTGATCTACGCTCATCTTCTTACCTGAAAGTCCAAGTTCGGGAATAATGCAGCACTTTAATCTATATTAGTATATCTTTAGTTAACTTGTATTTAAGTCATTCATTAGTGTACTTATTCAAAATACGCTCTTTGTAACTGCTCCCCCTCACTAACACGATTTTCTACTATTTTCACCAACATACTGCCATAATGTATGGAGTCACACATCTTCCTCATTTATTCCCTATATATTATGTCTGATTATATATATATATATATATATATATATATATATATATATATATATATATACATACATATGCGGGTCGCGGTGGTCTAGTGGGTAGAGCGTTGGACTTTCCGGAGGGTCCCGGGTTCGATTCCCCGACAAGGCACTCTGGGAACCTCAGCAGAAGCTCCACCCAAGCTAGTTAATTTTTCGGGTACCAGATCTTCCTAGGAAACCATAACTGGCACAGGGAAAGGAACTGGCCCCCCTACCCTGATGTGTGAATATTCACACGCCGTCGGGCTTGGTACATGGGTGAGCCCTACCATTACCTACTAAACCGACCTTCGGGTTGATTACTGTGTTTATGGTTTTTATGGTTATATATATATATATATATATATATATATATATATATACCCTAGAGTTATGTCTAATATGCGTAAATATATTACGTGTAAAATATTATCCCATGGTATTATTATCTACTACTAATGTTACAATTAATCAATATGGGTGCTTATACTTCTTTGAGCATTATGCCCGGATATGAATTTTAATCTTTGCCTCTTTATACTATCGAGAAGAATAAGATATACGTTCAGTCCCGTAAGTTTATCAGTATTTATTATTGAGAATTCAGAATGCGTCAACTGATAAGCACTAAGGTAAGTTGCGAAATAAGACAGTTATTTGAATGATCATGGCGCCAAGGAAATTAAACAGCTGCTATCGCGGGTACATCCTAGGGCAAGGCAGACTTAAAAAGTGAGGTAGAATTATTTGAAGAAGTTGTTTTAACGCAAACGTAAAATATTGTGCTAAAATAATTACTGCATCACCGGTGGAGAACAGTACTACATAAAGGAGCAAAAATGATCGCATTATTTTCTCGGGAAGAACTCTTTTCTTCGTGATTTTTTTCTCACAAAAGACGAGACAAAAATCTTTCCATGCGACTATTTCGAAGTATATTAGTCCCTCGTGCGAACTTCCGGTAGCGGGGTCAAACATTGCACACAACTCTGCCGGCCATTAGAACTGATCCGAAAACATTTTCTCATAATCGATGCAGCCATTTTCTAAGTGACCTTTGCCCCATTTTACAGGTCTTTTGTCAGTTACTTTGAAAATTCCAACTTCGATTTTATAATTGAAATTTGTCATTTATCTTACAATTTTGGAACTGAAGAGTATACAAATTAAATTAATGTTTTAATCAATTATTTCACTAAGTATACATTTAAATCAATGTTTTCATTAATTTGATGCATCTTTTCCAAAATTTTATTTTTTAGAAATGTCATTCGGACTATCAATACTCGCCTGGCAATATGCTTTGTATAATAACTACAAAGTTGAATTAACATTAAGCTGTATTTGCACATCTCATTAAACATCACTCATTAAACTCCTTCGGTGACAAGTTGGAACACTTGCTTGGTCATCATCTACTCTTAATTTCGTCCACTTGGATCCAAATTGCTATGTGGCTATTTTAAAACCTTGAAAATAGATTAATGCACCACTAAGTAAAAATTAACCTTCGGATTAATTCTCAATTCGTTGTAACTCTCGAATCCCCCATAGTATGCTGCTCGTGAAATATAATATTAAAACATTGATACTACAGAGCTTTTGATAAGAGCTGAGAGTTTAGTTTCACAGTTTTTATTATTTTTAATAATACTTCCACGAATTATTGTTTTTTGCAGGGTAAGCCACGACCGTCTGTCCGCTGATTCCATCTCGTTCTTTAGCAGTAGTCCTTCGAATTAGAATGATTTTATTCACTTTACGGCGGAGTATTTCGCTTAATTAAGTTCAAGATTCGGTGATTTAATCGAGCCAGTTGTTATAAAGAATCTCAAAAAGGATTAGCGGAAAACAAAGAGGAGCGCAAGGTTTGGCTATCGGATACACAATCTGGATATGAAAAATAAAATTTTTTACCCAAAATACGCTATTTTTAGGCATTAAAAAGCTTGAATTAAAAAGGTTTTTATTTAATTTGAGTTATTAACTAAATTTTTCCAGTAGAGTTCATAATTTTAGCTCAGCCAAGCAAGATTATACGATGGAAAACCGTAGCGAAGCAATGGTTAGACCACCAACTGCACTCGATGGGGCTCTTCGCACCACTAGAAAAATACTATAATGTCTTTCTCAGTCAAGTGGAGACAAATTATTTGCAAAATGTAATACTTTTAGAGATTACTCCAACGTACACCTATCACTTATAAAAAACCTAAAATGGACCAGCATACGTTATTAAAATGAATTTTACAAGAAAATTCTATATTTTCTTTTTAAACGTAGAATTCAGATCCCTCTGTGTCACGTGTGGGAGAGTATTGATGAGGTCCAAATTTTCCGCCAGTCATTGTCACATAAAAGGAAGAAATTTATCCCCTTGAGTCTTCTTGAATATTCTAAGCTTTCGCATTTTATGAACCGTCCTAGATGACCATGTATTGCTGTCAGAATGTACTACTAATCGTGCAACAAACACCGGAGCACGGGTAGATCTTTAAGAAGATAGCTGGCGGCGATAAGGGTCGTCTGAAGGAGGCGAGGAAGGTTGTAAAGAGACGTCCGCTGGTGGTTAAGAGTGGATTAGTGACCAAGTAGAATTACTCCCGTCAGGTTGTAAAAACCCAGAAAGGAAGTGGAGCGAAAGCCGTACGACAGAAATGGTTTTTCGCCCTCCCTCCATACCTCGGTTCAATTTCTCGGGTGTGCCTTGTGCGTTGCATATAGATGACCTGACCCAGATCGTGTTTTCTTTTAGACGGACAAGCCATGAACGACCTAACGAATTCTTTATTCAGTTTCCCCGTCGGTCAAAACATTTTGATCAATTTTTTTCCGTTTATAGGAAAGTATTGCGAGTAATCGACAGCCGTTGTTTTTTTAATTTAGTAACGCCTCTGCAAAAATATATAACGTTGGGTGAGACAAAGAGGTACCTTGATCCGTTGCAAAGGAATAGTTATCCATTATCTAAAACGCCTGCCGAGAGCAGACAGTAAATGAAATCAAAACAGAAGCTTAAAGGAGAGTCTTCCTTGAATGTTAAATTACAGGATCCTGTAATCCTGCAAGAATATTGTGTCTATTCGATGACGTGCTTCAGTAGCAGAAAATGACGAAGATCTGAAGAGAACACTCGCTACCTTTCCGTTGGGGTTGAAAAATTAAACCTGAAAGTATTCATTAAAATAGTAGTGATATACCGATAGGAGACCAAAAGACTAATGTCCAAGAAAATCGAAATATGTACATGAATTTCTTCTTCTATGGAAAATAAAGGGTTTTTCTTGTTAATTTTTGCATCTCGAAAATTAAAAAAACACCTTTTTATCCTAACTATACACATCCACAAACTTCCAGAAAATATTTTTGAGATATATGAATTGTATTTGAAAAATTTAAATTGCATTAAATTTAATTGTATTAAAAATTAAACTGTATTTGTAATTGAGAAATGTAAATTGAAAGTAAGTTTAAGTCTAAAAATGCAACAAAAACAATTTTTCCATATCATACTTAGTTGGATCAGTGTTAGCGTGATAGCCTGCTATTGGCGGTTTGATGGGTCAATGCCAATGGGTCAGTGAGCTTTATGCTACCCTCGATTTCAACTTAGTGTAATCGATTTTATTCTCGTGTTTTCCGTCTTAATTTTAGAATTGATATGTATAAATTTAGTGCTGTGATTTCTGGGCGTGAATTAAGTCTTCGAAGACCTAATAACTTTTAAAGGGAACAGAAAAGTAATGGATTCGATTCTCTTCCATTCCAAAATTTGGCCTTTTTCTTTTACTTCCACCGTTCACAATACAAGCTGAAAAGCAGTGTGGCCTCAACTATCAGTCAAGAAGTTGTACGGTTTTCAAACCCGTGATCGGTGGTATAAGTATGTAAGAATTCCTCTTTAGAAAATTATTCCTCCCACCCTAAATATTCCAAGAAGTATGCTGGTATATATGAATCTGCGTAGCTGGTGGTTAATGCTTTAAATTTAGTTAAAATCCGGCAATTCTAGGGAAAACGAATGTTTGAATTGATGTTATCCATATCCTGGTTGATAGGCTTAAAATACCCCGGATTCTCAGGAAGTTAGAGACTTCACTAATTGTCTCTCCCCTCTGTTCCGACTGGCAGCCGAACGCCTAGTCAAACCCGTCGACCTGATTGAAACAGGGAAAGTGAGGTGTTCCAAACTCGAGCTTTCACAAACCTGGTTTTATTTACAATAGCGCAACCTTTTGAACGTATCGGTCCGATAGTTTCTATAATCTGTTTATTGTCTCACCTGCAGATGTGATGCACGTCCTGTATTATTTCATCGTGATGTCGCGTGCAATATCCTAAGATCAAAACCTCTGTTAAATTTTAAACTAGCGTAGCAAAATTGGGAGCTCCAGCCTTCAGGAGCTCCCGATTTTGCTGCGTTGTTTTCCTTCAGTATCTTTCAATTTGCTCGCTAACCAGGCATATTTACTCTGACTTCATTTCTGTCCTCGGATCATTGATTTTTATATTTCGAACTAATCCGAATACTGCCAATGTTTGGTCTTTTACATCGAACGATAATCATGAAAGAGCAAAGAGGACAATCACCAGCACCCAAACCCTATGTGGAGGAAAACTCATCTAAGCGGAAATTGAACCTAAACCCGCTGGATTAGTAGACGAGGACATTGTGAAAACTCAACCGGTTCTGGCAATTATTTCTAAGAAAGGTCCCCAAATGTCTACCTCATATTTGATTTATCATCTATGTGAAGAAAATGAGCATTATTCATTTAATCTTTCATTGGTACAGTTTCCATCTTCATTTCACAAATTCTAATTTCTTCACTGTATATACATGTACCTCTTTCCTCAATTGAACTGTCAGGGGTGAAGATTATGCTAGGTGGCTAGGTTAATTGAGAACAAAATTTGCGTAAAATAATTATTAAGATTCAACACCATCAATATTGGGTGGAAGTTTAAGGTCATTTGAATGAATAATAAGGACACGAATTCCTTTCCTCGAATTGAGAAATTAAGGGAAGGGAAGTTGTACCTTCCCATCCTATCTCCTCGGCTGTCCGGCACTTAATGTATGCCTGTTTCTATCCCTGCCCCATGAGATCGCTCTAATGAATTCTAACTTCAGACTGCCATCGTTGAAAAAATAAAATAACGATTTGAATTATTTTCTTTGCTTAGTTTGAAAAATGTAGATATCTTAACTATAAGACCTCAAAATTGAACTTGTCTTTCCATTTCAAGAGTCCACATTTGTTCAATTTATATTGACAATACTTTTGTTTTTTAAATTTTTCTAAACTGAAATACTAATATTGTATAATACTTTTTTATAAACTGAAATACTAATAATAGTATTGTTGTCCCTGGTGCTAAATACACTGGTTTATCCATCGGGTCATGAGCCCATACTTACGATTCATTATTTGATATTCTGAAATAAACTTTGTATTCCCACGGAATCTGTATTCCCATAAAGCATCTTAATGGCCTACTCATTAATTGGTTTGGAGACCCCTGGGTTAGATAATGGTTTCCCCGCCTACTTTTCCTTGTTAGTCACGAATCCAGGATTATTTAAAAGGGAAACAAGAGGGCCAGGGCAAAGATGATTGTGATATTTTGACGCGAAAGTATTTTGACCCAAACTTCACACTAGGAAATATACAAATGCCTTTTGAAAATTATAGTTTTCCGAAATTAATATTGCGTCATTAGTTAACTCTTCAAATTTTGGAATTCAAGGCGTACTGTCTTTCCGTAAATTTGTATTATAAAGTTTTCCCTGATCCTAATTGATTAAGTACGTTTCGAGGTAGTATTAAATTCCCTTAGCTTCGATTTGAGTGCTTAGCTCTCACTAACAGTTTTGAAGAAAATGAAATCATCTTTGACTTTTTTTGGAATAATCCCTTAAGGACTTTAAATTTGGAAGTATTTCATTCTGTTTTGACATTTTTGTAAGGCACAACACTCCTAATAGCTAAATAAAAGTCTACGCCTCACTTTTTCGACCAAATGAAATTTAAAAAAATATTAAAGTTAAGGTCAAGCTAAAAGTATGTACAAAATAATATTCCAAATATTTTTACACAACATTTTCAAAATTACATTAAATATTTTCAGCGAATACATTGTAATATAATTCTTCAACGTTTCCAAGAAGCGAGTTTTATTGAATTTATTAATTTTTATATCACCGTCTTTACTTTAAATTTGACATAAATTATTTCATTCATTTTTCTTCTCCGTTAACTGAATTTTGAATTATTTAGCATTAAACCGAGACCTAGGGTCGGTTGAACTATAGTTATGAAACATAATCGTTGAATTAACACTACAGGAATGGATTGTACGAGACTAATAAACATAAGAAACATAACTTTTCTATTACTTTGAGATGAAATCTGTTTATACTCCTCTACGACAAGAGTACGAATGGATATTTCGTATTTTCCCGGAAAATTATTATGAAAGTTTATTGGAGGGAATTAGTTTGTGGAAAGGGATGATGTTATCAACGTAGTGCCTCGTATTCCCTAGAAGGTGATGAAATCTGAATCATGCTTATAAAACTCTTGGATATTATTTTTTAAACTCCATCTGAAATAACAATTTCAAAACTTTTAAAGAATAGACATAATTTCAATTCCTTCGAAATGAAAATTTTTAGATTTAATGCCTTTGTTGTGTCCTATTTGTTTTGAGTTATGCATAACACATTTTAGAGTCGTTAATACAGCTAATCCATGTAAAAAATCTACTCAGAATGATGAATAATATCTACAATGGTAGGTACGTGAATGAAATTAGGCCATTGAATCCTTATTTCCATCGTAATACGTTTCTTAATATATGTAAATTAAAAGCAAATTAGTGCAAACATTGTTCACTTATTTATTTAGTTTAATATACGAACATCTCTCATCACGATTCCGAGACTTCGTCATCAGGTTAACTACTGTTGTGATTGCGAATGTGCATAAATAAGTGAACTGTATAAAGTTTGTTGTTAATTCACTGTTTCACTTCGGCACGACGAACAAGGTTGATGCAAAACAATGAATTCTTTCAAATCAATTGATGAACACCAGTTCGGACGGCGATTAAAAAATATGATACTTTTATCGCACAGAGATGGAGATTAAATCCCCAGCATCAACGATAGACTTAAGTTCTCTCGCGTCTTTCCGTGCGGAAAACTCGTCAGTATTAAACCAAGGTTGAGTATTCTAATTATAAAAACTATTTAGTTTGTACCCAATTGATGATGTGATCATTTTTTTGGAACATCAATTTGGTGCCAGAGATATTCTTAGGCTGTCTACACGGCGTGTCGCAACTTCTGTTTCGTCACCAGCATTTTAGAAAAGCCTATGATAAGAAACATAGCTTTTTTTACTCTGAAACCTGGTCAGAGCAATGAGGAGGAGAGCAAATGGAGGGTTTTGAGGTGTGTTTTGGATAAAGATGGAGAAAATGAGCTGAAATGGGACACAAGATTAGAAGTATTAGATACTAGAGGAGAAGAGAGGAAGTTCCTAAGGTAAAATGCTGAGAATTATGGAGAGTTTATCGAGGAAATATTGAGAAATATTTAGATGAAGAGGTTATTAATAGAAGGGAGAATATTTTTATAAAGAGCGGTAAAGAGCGATTCAGGGTCTTATTAAAAATTCAGACTTTGTCAGAGTTCAGACTAAAATGCAGACATTTTGGATTAGTTCCGCATTTTATGCCCGTAATCTTTATTCCCAGCCCATGCACCACTACCTTAGCGCGGGGGAAAAGCTTGTGCTTTCCGATTCCTTCTAGAGCTAAGCTCTGTTTAAAGGAGAAATTAAAATTACCCCTAGAAGGATCACCCATACTAAATAGGTTGATGCGTAGGAACCGGACGAATGGTAGCTTACGCGACGTCGGTTAAACGGTGGAGTGACGGTCGCATCATCCTAGTGGGATAGCCATTTAAGTGGTAGTGTCAGGTCAGAAAAACTATTAGGATAAGGGAGACCGAAACCGCTCATTAATTTCTTTCGTGGTGTCTAATCAGCATTTTGAAAAATAACTCATGAACGACCGCCACAGTTTACGGCTGCTTTTCAATTGAAACATATCTTTATGAAACCAGTGACTGCTGACATGAATGTGTAAAACCGACGCAAAAAGTATAGAAACGTCAGTTTGGCATGGCATATTTACTTCGAAGAAAGCTAGGTGTATTTCAAAACCGCGCCACATTTTAGCTTCTCATATCGAGCTTCAATTTTTTTTGGCATAAAGCTTGTTATCACTTTCTCCTTTGTTGTTGGTACCGCCCTCGTGACCGTGTTGTGTTACATTGTAATTTTTTAAGGCACAGACACTGTGCGAAGACAAAGTACTATGGTATCTTTTGGAGTAAGTTTGTTTTTGGCAAAGAGCTCTTCGTCTGCTTAAAAATTAATGATTCAGTAAGGTGGGAATTAATTTATACTTGACTCATTTTCAGGAAATGCCGGAAATTCAAGTCTTCAGAATAGTGTTGTTTTACTGCGTAATGATTATTGTTATGCCAGTTGTTGCATTTTTCGGCAGTAAAACTTTTCTTTTTGACGGTAATATACAGAGGTTTCCCTCTTCTTTATGAAGCAATATCAATTTAATTTTCTCATGCCATATCATTACTTTAGGTTTGATATTTCACACAGATAGGAATTAAAAACTTTTTCTTATTGTCATTCAAGGTTTACTGCAACTTACTTCTATCCAGAGTAACGTGTATTCGGCGTTGTCAGCTGTACTGGCTCTTCACATTGCTCTAGGCTTTTTCATTCACAGGGCTTACTTTAATTCGGAATCTCCAGTGAAGCCTGATAAATTGGATTAGAATCTTAAGGTATTCAACATTGCCATATTATATTGTCTCTATGTATCGTAAAATAATTTTAAATATAAATGAAAAATAGACTTTTCACTATGTTTAATGGACCTCGTGTGCCTATTGCTCTTAAAGTGCCAACTTGCAGAGGAAGAAATGGACAAGATTTACGTAAAAGGACAGAAATTATTTATCACGACTGAAGAGGCGACGTACGATGGTACATTCCATTCAATGGACGACGAGAGGAATAGATTGACCGTTAAAGATGTAGTCAAGCATTCATCAGATGATTCCTTTGATGGTCTCTTCCATTTTTATCGTTCTGAAATACTTAATGGTATGTGTTGGTAAATCGTGCCAATACTTGTAAAAAACCCATGGATTTTCAATATTGCCTGCACACTTTAGTAACCTTTGTATAGTTTTTACTTAATTACTTAGACAGTATTTAATTATGAAAAATCAAGTATGTGAATTATCATTGTAAATACTCTTTAATACCTTATTTTACGATTTGTTACACGTGTTGGAATTTGGAATAAGAAAAAAATTGATCAATGCAAATACTAGTGGCTCAATGTTGACTAAGTATTTGTTTTATTGACAAAAATGTTTGTGTTTGCATGATTTATGGACTGAACTGAATGGAAACATAAATACCAAATTAAAATTCATAGTAATACATTAAAGTAGTAAAATCGAATTTAAAACTATTTAATTTTCTATCTAAACATTGAGATGTTAAGTGGTGCCCTTCAAAATCAAATCCCTATGCCTGACCATGTATTAGCGGAGAAATCTGCCTGGAATAGTTTGTTCAAGAAATATGTAAAACTCCATACTTTTAAGTCGTGGACATAATAATTGTGGATTATTCTCTCTGGAGTTTGCCAAGCGTTTTGTACGGCAATTCATGTTTGTTGAATGACTCTAATTGACTTTGACATGTTCAGTAAGGACAATCTTTATGCACAAACCCATAATTATTAACGTCTAGAGTTTTTAAAAAAAATCATGTCATGAAATTTAGATCAAATTATGGAAAACTCAGTGCTTCATTAATTGCATTTAATTTGCTGTAATATTGCTTTACTGTCTTTTAAAATAATTAATCTCCTGAATAGTCTGAGGGGTCAGTAATTGTTTACAGTGAAATGTTTTATGAATCTGTGATTATTTTGTTTTAGTTGAGGATGGTCATACAACACAAACATTATAAGCCAAGGGAAAAAAGTTAAGAATAATGGGATAAAGCTCTATGCTATGATAAGCAAAGGCCAATTTAAAAATTGAAGCAATTTATGTACCAAAGCTTTAATGCATGAAAAGTTACAGCAGGATCATTAATTTAATAATTGATCCTGGGAAAATATGTTGGTAAAGTATAGATTTTTTGTGGTTAATTATATTTATTTTGTTTCATTTGTGGTATAATTTCTTTATTTATCCTACACGACCTTGTAATTGCTTATTGGCATAACTAATTAAGATTTTGCTAATATCGATTTTCATTTTCTCACTGTAAATTGCTGGTCTTCATACTTGCTAGTGACATTTATATATTTTCTTAACAATCAGTTCTTCCTTCTTTTTTACTTCCAACTAAAAAAATGCTACTCCTTTTACCTAATAATTGCTTATATTGAAGTCTCAAACTTTTGACCATCCACCTAAATTCCTTGGGCCATCAGTCTGTACTCTGTAATGGAATAGTTTTTAGCAAACGCTCAAAAGCTTAATAAAATTTTGAACTTTCATATCATTGGCATTTGTAACTAATGTGAAGTCAGTGCTGTAACAAAATTTGTAATGGTGGCATCCCTTGTGTAAATTCTGTATCTGTAAATTGGGTTAAGTTTCACTACGAAGGCAAGGAGTGAAAATGAAATTAATTTCTTTATTTAATTAAAAAGGAATGTACAAGGTCCATCCCTTGTTACTCTTTAATCTTTCATTCTTCTTTTCTGTGACATCTGGCCACATTTGGATAAATACTTACTTAACAGTGGACAAAGTCATTAAAAAACCTTAGTGTGATGGGTTTTTCCTTATAAATGTACTTTTAAAAATATTTTGGGTTCAGTTACCAGCATGCAGCACATAAATATAAATGAAAAAAGACGTGTGAAAGAATAATTTAAGTTAGTATCAATGCACTAAGAACTTAATTTTTGAGTTTGGAGGTTAATGTGAAAAAGTTTTCCCTTGGTACACTTGTAAGGTATGTGTGGACAATAATAGCAATGAAGACTAGTTCTTGTGTGTGCATATCCAAACATTTGACTTCTCAAGATTTTTCAGTGGTTTGTTGATGCTGAGATAGCTCTCAGGGCTGTGCGAGGAGCATTGTATGCTTTGATATTTATCTTTCTTTAGGAGTGCCAGGTATTTGTGCTCCTGAAGGTGTACATTTAAAATGTTGTCATGCTGGTGAGGGTAATGACCCTGATTCAAAACTAGTGTTTTTCGGTAATCAAAAAGGGAATGAATAAATCAATGCAGTTTTCTCCCCATAGGAACTTTTGATGTGATTTTTAAATTTTCCTTCTAACCTTGTAAATTATTTTATTTCCTTTCGAGATCTTTCCCTGGATTATGATAGCATAATTAAGTAAGAATTGGTCTAATTCCCAATGGAAAATATGTGATATTCTAAGTATGTCGGAACATTTAGAGTATCAAAAGATGGTTAAAGCTGTTTTATCAGCATGAACTGAACTGTGTGTGTAAATAAATTCTGAACTTGAGAAATTGTGGTTTCATTATTGCAATTTTAGTGTCATTTTAAGACTAACTGTGTTGCTAGGGAAATAGATCTAATCCCTGAAGACTTTACGTTATATATTAGGGAAGTTTATAAGGTATGAATTGAAAAATCAGTGTGATAGGTATGGGATGGGAATAAATGTAAGTAAAACAATGGTTATGTCGTTTTCTAGGAAAAGAAAAGCTAAACATTAAAATAGGACGGCAAAAACGAGCAGTTCACATATCTCAAAAGTGTTTTGGTCCAAAATGGTCAAAGTGGTAGCTATATAGAGTAGAAATGCCTTAGGCAAAGAAGCTTTCACTAGGATGGGAGCAGTGAGTTGATGACAAAGACTTGTAGTAGGGATGTTAAGATAAGGCTCTTTAAACCTTGATCAGTAGTGTGGTTGTGTATGGTGGGGAAACATGATAATTGAATCAGGATGATAGCACATATTGGAAACTTTTGAAATGTGGGCGTGGAAAAGGTGAAGCCAACTGAAAGGAAGACAAATGAAGTGGTAGGTACAATGATGATGGGGTAGGAGAGAGGAGTTGTTTGAGGAATCAAAAAGAGATGAGAAAGATAGATGCAGAGCATTCTGATTGGCAGTGGGATGTTGAAGACTAAGAGGGTAGAATGTTAGGTAAACGAAGAAGGGACAGGAGTAGGATAGGAATTTTGGACGGAATGAAAGGAGGAAGGAAGTATGGAGAATTGAAGAGAACCCCATTGTAAGATTGAATTTCGGGTTGTGTTTTGTTCAGTGAGGCAGTCACTGTACTCTGTGGTAGGTTGTGCTAATAAAAAAACTACTCTAAACTGGTAGATTACCACTAATAATAATTGTAAGGGAAGATTTTGATGAATTTACTCAATTTGGCTTTTATGTTCAGTACAACACTCCCTGTGATGCACTTGGTACATAAACAATTATTTCCTATGCATACTAGAGAAAAACTGGGATAAGGTTACAGTGTATTTTGCTATGGCATCATCTTCATTTTTTAAAGTTAAGGATGTCATGAACAGTAAAAGTAATATGTTATTGCAAGAATTCATGCTATCATTTTGCAACATGTTTTAGTTTGGTGGAGTTTTTCCAATTGTATTGCTTAAGCGCTTGCTTAGCAGAAAATATAGTGTGTGCAGACTTTTTGATAATTTTGTTTTTTATTGTTAATATATAAATGCACAGGTATAGTTCATTGATTCCCAAATCGGTATCATTCCATTGCATGACGTTCATTTGATTGCTCTTTGGCTTTTTATGAAACTTGAATGTATGATAATTGTATTTTTCATAGTATACATTGATTCTCATGGTACTTAACCATTTAAGAAAAATTAAAGGGTTGTAACTACATGTTAATTACAAGATACCCTGGTAAAGGACAAGCTTTTGACTAATTTGAGCATACATCACAAAACAATGATAAATTAAAATGTTTGTTTTGATAAAATCTTGATAAGCCAAGTTATAGTCGCTTGTGACTCATATTTCATAATTGTTTATTTGCAATTTTTAAAAAATCGTTTACAATGAATCCTTAATGCATCTGTAGCATTGATTTGGTAGACATGTAGAAACAGAATTGCAGACTGAAATAGCAAATTAGCATAAGACCATTTGTATTGGGAGAGGTAAGGCGAGGTTAAATATTTAAAATCTGAAATCTTGATGAAAAGCAAGCTTTGCTATGAACTGATGTAAATTAGCGCTTGTTCTTCTTCCAATCTAATTTGGTCATATCTTAAAGTTTTTATGTAGCAGTTACAATAATTTTTGTTTAATGTGTGTTGCTACTAGCTTGTTCATCCTCTTCTGTTTCTAAAAAGTGTATATCTTGGTGCGTCTAATGTAAGAAATTGAACTAAAAGCTTTTTTTCTTTTGTCTTTGTTCTATTCTATGAATGGATGAAAATCTTATGTAATATTATATGTTTGTAATTCTTATAGTTTACTGATTTTCCATATTGATTTATCTTGACTGCTAACTTCATACTACTACTCAGTGTTCAACTCTTCACTTTTTTTCATGTAGTGCAAATTATGGATCCATTAGCAAGCGCTTGGTTAACTCCTGGAACGGAAATTGTGGGGAATAAAAATGCAAGTATAATGAGAGGTGTCCAAGCTCCATCTGCTGTTCGTGTGCCATTTGTTAGGCGTGGTATGTGTTTGCATTATGCATTTAATTATTTATTTCAATGTTGGTGAGGGAAAAGGAAGTTGTTAACCATGTAAGCAGTTCAAATTTCTATGATATTGTGACACTCCCCCAGTTCACTAATTCTCATATTGATTTTTCACCTTAAAGAATACAAGTTTTCCAAACTAGCGCTATAATTGATTTCAATTAGATGAGAAACTTTTTTGTTTTATAAATGGTGGGTGCTAGTCTTAATGATACATCAGAATTTTCAAATATTTTTAAGCAGGTATTGGAAGAAATAGATCTCAGATTCTTAGTGTAAGAATCAGGTGAAGAGAATTTGAAGTCATATTTAAGTTTTCAAATGGGTGATTATTTTTATCAGTATTTCTCTCTGCAGAATGGTTGACTGCAGTCCTCCATTTTACCCTCTCTAATAATAAATTATTCTGGTGGTCAGACAATCACTGTCCAGGTTAGCAGGGAATGTACAAAATATCTCCTAAACTCTGGATCCTATACACTTTGGCCATAAGTCAACTGCTGTGCACAAAAGGTTATCACGGCTCCCCATTTTATGATATTTAGGCTCAAAAGAGATGATCAAATACTCAGTCTCATAGCAGTAAAAACTAACAAAGCATTTGTTCCAAAATGCAATCATCTGGTAGGATTTTCTGTAAATAATCCCATAAAAAGAGAACTGCAAAATAAAGGAGGGCAGAGGACTTTTAACAGGCAGACAAGTGGCAATTGAAAGAATAAAATTCATTAAAGAGCTGTAGCAGGTGGTTTGACAATGATTTGCATGGTTTACCCTAATTTGAAGTTCCAACCTCCTTGTCATAATGGTTGAATTATGGTAAGGCAAATTTTTCCACAGTACTTGTTGAATCCATGGGACAATATCCAGAGCCTAAACTTGGAAAATGCTGGTATATTTTCATATGAATAAGGCTGAGATAATTAATTAAATTAAAATTAATTAAATGGTGCTGCAAAAATAATAATTAATGATTATGTCATTACAGTTCAGGTCAAATTTCACTCGGGTATGTGTGCGAGTAGGATCATAATTGACCTTGTTTAACCCTCTAAAAGAAAGAAAAAGAGGCTTACCTTAAATTCCAATGAAGAACAAACAATGCAGAGATGAGCTCTGTTGTGGATTAGTTCTAGTTAACCTTATGAAGAATTTTGGTGCTTGACCTGCATACAATGTGTATGCATTATTCTCGAAAGTTCCACCAGGACATGTATTGCAATGTTTTTCAGTCCTCAGTAAATGATCAGTTTGTCACTATGGGGTTGAATGGGACTCACCATAGGCATTTCAAGTGAGAAGAAGAATAAGGGGGAGAAGGAGCATGACTAGGGAGAAAGGAAGGGAAAATACTTAACACAGGGCCTCTGTTTTTATTGAAGTTGAAGTTTTTGTTGAAGATTAACTTGTTGGAAGTAAACTGTGGGAAAGCACTGTAGATTCTGGATGAAATTGATCTTCTTTAAGATGACAGAAGTACTGCTGTATCCATATTCAATGGTTTCTGGCTCAACTTTGTGGAAGTTCATGTTCATTAATTGAAGAACACAATATATTTTTACCCTGTTTTTTATTTTGGTACTACTAGTTTCAACGCTTAGGTGTTATCATCATCTGATATCAATGAATCAGGTGATGATGATGCCTAAGTGTTGAAACTAGTATTGCCGAAGTAAAGAATAGTGGAAAAATACATTGTGTTCTTTATTTAATGGACTGTTGTATCTGATGGATGGATTAAGGCTCTTGATGTTGTTTAATGAAGGTCAAACTTTAAAAAGAGCATTTTTGTGTGAAGAACTGTGGGTTGCACTTTTTTGTGGGTATCTGAGTGACATAAAAGAGGAGGGACTAGGATTGAGGTGAAAGAAGTGAAATGGATAAGAAGTGATTGTGAAAGAGATGGTGGGTGGGGGGAAAATGGAGATGGTTTGTGGAAAAAAGAAGAATTGAAGCTACAGCCATTTCAATGCCAATGGCATATTTGTCAGGTGAAGGGTAATAACCAACTTTCAAAATCAAGAAATAGCATGGTCAGTATGGCAGGAAGGGGAGGAGCATGGATTAGGAAAAATAAGCTATAGGAAGGGGAAGATGTTGATGCGAGCATTGTAATATTAGTGTGTGGTATGAGGAATGGAACAAAAAAGAATGGGAACATCTAAATGAGTGGCACCCTTTTATGCAGTATCTTTTCTTCCCTTATCCCTATTCACTCCCTCTAATCTTCCTGAATATTCCTCCCTTTTGAAACAGTTATGGTCAACTATTAGACATGGGTATTGCATGCTTTCTGTTGTTTTAAGCTCAACTTTGTGGAAGTTCATGTTCATTAAATAAAGAAACACAAGGGGTTGCAAGCATTGCTGAGTGAATTGGAGGTTCAGTGCGATAAATATGGGATGAGAATAAATATTAATAAAACAAAGGTTATGCGATTTTCCAGGAAGAAAAAGGCTAAGCTAAATATTAAAATAGGAAGGAAAAAATAGAGCAGTTAGAGCAGTTTACATATCTCGGAAGTGTTTTGGACCAATACGGTCAAAGTGGTAGGGACGTAAGGAGAAGAATTGCGCTAGGCAAGGAGACTTTCTCAAGGAGGAGGGAGTTGATGACGGGGACGTTGAGTAGGGATGTTAAGACAAGAATCGTAAAAACTCTGATATGGAGCGTAGCTATGTAGGGCGCGGAAACGTGGTCACTGAAGCAGGAGGAAGACGTAGATTGGAGGCTTTTGAAATGTGGGTGTGGAGAAGAATGGAGAAGGTGAAATGGACCGAAAGGAAAACAAATGAGGAAGTACTGGAGATGGTGGGTGAGGAGAGGGGTTTGTTGAGAGAAATCCTATGGAGGCAGGAAAAATGGATGAAAGGCGTATTGAGCGGTAGTGGAATGTTGAAGAGGGTTGGGCAAGCGAGGTAAGGGCAGGAACAGGATAGGGATGTTGGACGGGATGAAGGGAGGAAAGAAGTACACAGAGATGAAGAGGGACCTGATGTAGATTAGGTTGCTGGATTGGGTTTTGTTTTGTTTGGAGTTACAAAATGTTTATTTGATAGTTGTGTCCATCCAAAAACCTGCCTTAAACGGTAGATTACCTAATAATAATGTAAATCCATAGTTTCAGCCTCAACTTTGTGGAAGTTCATTTTAATAAATGACAAATAAAGTACATAATAATGATGATACATAAATGATAAAGTACCTGAAATAAAGTGGTGGATTGAAACAAAGTTTTTCTTTTTCATTTATTAAACACAATGTATACCACCACTGTTCTTTATTATTGTATGACTAGTTTCAACGCTTAGGCGTCATCATCAGATACAAAAAAAATACCTGATGATGACGCCCAAGCATTGAAATTAGTCGTACAATAATAAAGAACAGTGGATGTATACATTGTTTCTTTATTTAATGGGTATTGCATTCCCGTTATTGGACAGTCCACCATTTAAGGAAAGCCCATCATGGTCCTTCATGGTTGTAGGCCTTGGGGAAGGGGTGTGTTATTACCGATGTTTTAAGGAGTAATTTGGCTGTTTTCCTCTGGGATTGAAGTGATTAGCCAGATTCTGTCATGTTATTTATATCCAGTAGGAGGAACACCAAGTTCAGCTTTATCATGACCTGTGGAGACAAACTCAACTATTTTTCTTGAACTCCCCATTTTCTAAAGCCTGTGTTTATATTCAACACCTTCATAGAAATCCATCTAGGCATTAAAGGTCAAAGTTTTCCTACAATTGAAACTTAGTGAAAAATGTTTTCTTGCCATCTTCAAAATGATTTGAATGGAAACAAATCCACCACTCCTATTGAATTGCTTTATTGGAAACAGTCGACCTTTATTCAATGGCCACATGAACTTATTGTAGTCATGCTTTCTCTTTGAATGCATTTTAAGACCCTTACATTATGATCATGTAAGGGTTACAAAAGAAAATATTACTTCATGTTTATCATTTAGCAACTGTTAAGAAATATCATAAATACTGTATTATAAATAAATATCATTAATTATATCTTTGATAAAATGAAGCTCACACAAAAGAGACCGTGGATGTCTTACTGTAAATCTTAATCTTCCTTGTGCTTTGATGATTAGCACCACAGTAAATAAGTTTACTTTGTGTTTTCCTTTGTGCATTTTTTATTTTATTGCTTTAATTGGTGTGAGAAAATATATTACTGCTTATTTTATGTGTTACTGTTTTCTTGGTTTGCCCATATAATGTTGTGTATGTTAATTCTCATTCTAGTCATTGCACTATGAGTATCATACTTTAATGTCTCATTTCTTTCAGATTGTGTGTGTAAATATATGTAAATGTGTAAATATTTTATTTGTTTTTCAGGAAATAATGATATGTCTCAGGATATGTATAAATACTATAAAAATTTAATGCAAAACCTAAAAGTCATTGATGAAGTTGATGAAAAGTTTGACGAAGCTGTAAGCAGAACCCCTTCATTAATTATTTTTAATGTGTCTGTTTAAAATAGAACAAAAGTTATATAATTTTTGTTTCCTTAGGTGACTGAAATAATGAGTCATTCTATAGTTGGTGTGAGTGCTGAAGGAACTCTTCTGGGCCGCAGAGGAAAATTATCATGGATAAACGTCTGCTGTCCAGAATTAACTGGAGTGAAGAAGGAGTCCATTCAATCTTTGAATTGTCCGTCACATGTGAAATTGTATTTGTTTGATGTGGCTTTAATGGGTGCTGCTGCATTTAGCAAAGGGCTTAAAAGTTTTCTTGAGGACAAAAATAGTCCTCATAAAGTTATCCATGATTGTAGGCTTTTATCTGATTGTCTCTATCACCAGTTTGACATTAAGCTTGAGAATGTTTTGGATACACAGGTATGCATAAACTAATAAGTTATTTTTATTCAGGTGCTGCATGTTTTTGTTCATTTTCTCTTAATTGAGAGAAAATTGCGTGGAATTAAAAAAACTTTCTCTAGGGAATCAGGCTTATCATTTATGCACAATTGCCATTTTAAGTTTGTTCCCCATGCATATAAATAATTTGGCATAAGAATTACTTTAGTAATATCCAGAGCGTGTCATTTAGTCATAATTATTGTAATAGCTTTCCTATTTTGTTCATAGTTATATTAGCAAATCATAAGATTAATATCTCAGTAAATAACCTTTATTATATCCATGTACAACATCTTATTTCTTGTTTGTTTTCCAATATTTAGCTATATGTTAATCAAAAAGCAGTGTGGAGTGAAAGATATTAGCTTTTTTATAATGCCTTGTACAAATGCTATAATACATGGCAGCTGACTTGACACTGTTAATTTTTACAAATATGAACAACCATTTTCCAGTTTGGTCCAGTTATTTCTCCTACTATATCAAAAGACTCTCCAATTTAACCTAGCTGTCATTCTTCTTTTCATTCATTTTTTACGGTTTTCGATAGACCAATACAGAACTTGTGTGTGTGAGAAAGGTTTTTACAACTTATTTTATGTAAGATTTTTGGTTTGTTTTTTATTCATGCCAGAACAGTTTAAGGGACTCTGTATGAAGAATAGTAGCAGTCTGTAGCTCAGAAAATTTATTCTCCAACCAATGAATGAATATGTTAAAGGCGAAAAGTCGTCAAAAATTAATGTGTAAGAAAGTAAATAAATTGATAGGAGAAATAAAGGACTAATATTTTGCAGCAATATTTTGGGATGAAAAGGTTTAGTTTTGTGATGAGTCACTGCACATCACCTTAAGTGTGACATTCCATACTCAATGGGCATTTGACATAGAAGGGTAAGCCTATTCTTCAATTATGTTCAATCTTCTGTCCCATGTATTGCATTGACTTGTCTTCACTGTATGCAGAGTCGTTAAGGCAATGTAGGACTACAGCCTATTGAGAAGTTTATGGTAGGGATATGAAATTATAGTGATTGAGTTTGGGTGGGTTGAAAGTCCCTATAGTAATGTTGTTATTACTACACACCTTGAGATTATGTAAGTGCACCCCTGGGATAAGGCAGTGAATGGACATGTATGAGAAATTTCACTGAAAAAATCATTCTTTTGGGTCAAGATATAGGTGAATTATTTTTCCACTTTGTGGACATTATCATTGCTTTTGCCAGTACAGCTCTAGGGATCATCAGAACACACAAGCCCTTCCACCATGCAAGGTTGTAGTCCATGAGGAAGGCCTGATTGAATTTACCAATTGAAATTTTCCCTGTTCATGATCAAGTGTTTGAGTATTATTATATTTTGCCATCATGTAGATGTATGCCTATGCCATCATATCTTTTTTGTCGAGAGTTGTGATATTTTTCTTCTTATCCATAATTGTTGTATGGTAACTACAAAAATCATTATATTAGATTGAACTTGAATTTAACTCGCATGAATAGTAATGTGTTTTACCTTGTCATATTCTAAACATGCTTTAAGTTTCCTCTTGTCATGTTTTTCTCTTCTACTTTTAATTGGCAGTCACCCTGTTTTTCTTCTCCTTCGCCTGTATTAGTTATTCCCGTTCATAATGAACTACACTGTGAATTCTTAAGAATGAAATAAAATATTATGGAATGAAGTACATTGATAAATGTTACAGAATGACATTGTGATTAATATGACACAATTTTCCACATTTGCCATTTTTTCAATAGCTAATATTTTATAGCTTTGACAAGATGCATTCAAATGCATTTTTATGTTAAGCATCAGCATGTTTTTCCTTCATTCTAATTGTTATAGTATACAGTTATTTTCTGCTTTCTCTGTCATACTGTAGCAAATTGCTAAAATTGTATGTAAATGGGAAGGAAATCATTGTTCATTCAAATGAAGTCTGTGAATGCAAACATTCTGTATTTGTTCCCATCTGTCCCTCTCAAAAGTGGTACTGGCCAATTATGATGCAAGAAACTTCTTGCCAAGTAGGCAACATTCCCATAAGCATATAGAAGTAAGAGCACACCACCACTCAGGGAAATCAGGAAAGTGTAATAATTCCTGTTGCTGACGAGGACAGTCATACCATTAACCACAGCCTGGGCAATGTCGCACGTGGGGATAGTTGGTACAGATAGCCCTGGAAATGTAGTAATATTGTGTAGAACAAGCGTCAAATCAGTTATATGAGCTTAGGCTGTTTGCTTTTCTATTTTCTTTCTTGGAGTGAAGTTGTAAGACAAAACTAGAGATTCTCTCAGGAATATGTTATTTTAATTAAGCCATTCTGCCAATAATGTCCTTATAGCTATAAAAAAAAGTTCACACTCATGGGTAATGGAACTGTGGAATATTTAAATGGTTTCATATGACACAGCTGTGATGTGATAATACACTTTTTGTGCTTTTATGGCACTAAAAAAATGCAATTGTTAAATGCTTTTGTTGCAATGATTAGCAGTATTAGGCATAGTGAGTCATATAAAAT
This sequence comes from Hetaerina titia, assembly GCA_037158775.1. NCBI lineage: Eukaryota > Metazoa > Arthropoda > Insecta > Odonata > Calopterygidae > Hetaerina > Hetaerina titia. Next base: position 53,073,232 of record CM073775.1, read on the forward strand.
TTTTGGGTTTAATCTTTCAGGTGGCTGACTCTTTAGTAAATTTCCCTCGAATAAGACCAGCGGAAGAAAAAGGTATGGAAAAATTGGTCTTTGCTCGAAGTTTAAACTCATCTCTTGGATATACACTTGGTCTTCCACAAGACCTTACATATAAGCCCAACATCAATGATGGATATCTACAGGTATGTGTGTACCAGTTCATTTAGCACAAGTGATAGTTTGTTGATTGAAAATCAAATGGTACAACTAAATGTCTCATTGAGAGCATTACTAACATTTTATGTTTAGAAAATTTGTCCACACTAGTAGGATTTCCAAATTATTTTGGACACATGTAATGGCACGTAAAATAAGAGGTGTATTCATACAAACAGCAACAGAAAACAAGGCTAATGATGTATCAGCAACATGGAAAGATATGGAGAAGGGGACACTAATTATTTTCAGAGAGATGAGATGGAGCTATATAGTTAAATATGCATGAGGAAAGTAAAAATGAATCAATGGTGTGGTTAGGAGCAGTGGAAGAAAAACATTTAATTAGTAATAATGTGAGAATAGACATATGAAGTAATGAATGTATATGGATAGATCGTGATAAGACGAAGGACTTGAGGACAGTCAGTGATAGAGTTAAGAGGGTTATACATGATTTTTTAATCATTTTTAGGCATAATATAGGAGATTACAAATGAAGAGTGAAGAAAGAGTACTATAAGAGGAGAATGGATTGCAATTGGGACTTTGTATTTTACAATTCTTGAAGGAATAAGTAACACTATTAAGAGTTGTAAGATTAAATGAGCTGAAATTGACCATATGGGGAATAATATCTATTAGGTGGAAGGACCAAGTTGAAAAATTAGTATGTGTTACTAAAGGATGTGTACTTTTCATAAAGTGTTGGAGGCATGAGAAAGATATAGCTTTAATTTGATCTATTTGGATATAATCGGAGAATTAATAGTTTATAGTCCATGAAAGTGACTAGATCCCTGACAAACAGCATATGTTTCGGAAGCATGGCAAGCAAAATAGATATATTTTCAATTTTTTTTTATATTTTAATTTTATTTTTAATATTAATATTTATTTTTTCTGTGGAACTTGCCAATCCAAAAATATCAGTTTTTTAAAATTGAGTGTGTTTGGGCTATTCCATGATAAACGATGATTGTATTAAATCTAATTTTGTAATTACATTTTTAAAGCATGTAAATGGGTAGGCATTATGACATGGCTTACTTATAATTAATATTAACCACTTGTAATAGGGTTATTAAGTTTCAACACTAATGAGAAGGTGTTTAAATATACAAGGAGTGTAGCTACGGTCGTGAATCAATGTAAATAAAAAATACTGGGACCGTAAACTTGATTGGCACTAAGTGATAAGAAAGAAAAGGGAAAAAAACAAACACAAAAGCCAAAATAATAAAACAAACTTACAACCACTCGATCACCAGGGTGTGTTATGAAATAACTTTCACTCTCGTGAATCACATTCACACACACACTCAGGGTTTGCAAGGATCCCTCCTATGTCAGTGACCCGTCAATCACACAAATAAATGAAAATTATTAAAGGATGTAAAGAAACGAAACAACTTACGTGAATACACAGTCACTCAATCACTCAGGTGTGCTCGAAAACAAGGACCTTTGTGATTCACAAATACTCACACCTTCAGGGTTTACCAGGATTCCTCCTAGGCCAGGGACCCGCCAATCACACAGAAATAACAAAACGGAAAATAAGGGACTTCGGTAAAAATGCAATCACTCAGGTGTATCCGACCTTTGTGAAATGCACGCACTCACTCATTCAGGGTTTACAAGGATTCCTCCTTTGTCAGGGGCCCGTCAATCACACAAATAAAATTAAAGAACTAAAATTGTGGGTAGGTAAGTGTGGTTGTACTCTTCATGTCATGGATCTTTAGATATTACTGTTTGTTTGGTGCTGCATTAATCATTAGATTTATTGGTAAATTGAATGTTGTGATAAATTATCATCAAGTCTGAATTTATTTTTATTTCCTCTTTATTTTTAGAAAAATTTAGAGATTTGGTATCAGCGACCACTCACAGCTTTGATGGCTAAAGCAATGACATTTCAATCAATTTATCTAATCCATTTTTGGAATAAACTGCTTAAAGCTGAGTCTCTTCCAGCATTTAAACTTGGTGTTGAGATCTACCTATCATGTGTCAGAGATGTTGATGATGACACGGCATTTCTTATGGCTGTAAGTATACAGGAAAGTGTTATTTACTAAAAAATGGTGGTTAAGCTGAACCTTGGCGATTTTGAAAATATTTCATTCATGAACCTCAATATTAGTTAATTCTGCTCTTTTCCTAAATAAGAATATCAGTATAAATACTAATACATGTAGTCATTATGTATATTTTTAGAATTAAATGAAATTGTAAGAGGTCTAGTTGTTTGGGTAAAAAAATGTTAAAAACATCTTTTGTGCGTACAAGGGATACTACTAACATATGATTACTGCTAGCATTATCATAAAAGTTCCTTAGTGGATGAAATTGTTTTATAAACGTGCTCTCCAAACTTTGGGGGCTATTGCGAACTAGAGGTCAGAGTCACTCCATCAGGCAGGGTTTTATGCATGAACCTCGACCTACTGTGATTTTTAAGTCAGGGGACTAGAGTCTCTTAGCCGGTCAGTGTGTTTATTTCAGGGGTTGGAGTTAAATTAGTATTTGGAAGTTTTATATGCATGAAATTATCACATTCAAATGCTCCAAAAATGATATTAGCAAAGGGTGAGCCTTCAATTACCAGGCAAAATATATGCTGGATTCTTTAAAAAAAATAGGTATATACATGTTTATTATTTTTTCAGTAAAAAATGATTGAGGTAACAATGATTCTCTAATTAATATGTGTAAAATTCTTGTGAACGGATGTTTTTGAGAAGAGGGTAAAATGCATTGACTTCTTAAAAGAGAAAATATAGGCAAAGGTTGATTTTCAGATGAAAGAACCAAATAAGGTAAAGTCAACTATGATCCTGTGGTATCAATTGTAACTTCTGACAATTAGGCACATCGTAAGCATAATAGAATTTGATCAAGGCCTCATAGAGTAAAAGTGTAGAGAATTACCTGGGCCAGATCTACAACAAGAGACTAGATTGAGCTAAAGAAGCACTTCATATCCAGTATACAGGGTAGAAAACTGGGTCATCTTTGAACAAGACTAAGGGAAAATTCAAATTTTTTATTTTACTCGTGTGTGTATTGAAGATGTGGGTTGTGGTAGTCCAGTGGGTAGAGCGTTGGACTACTGACCAGAGGGTCCCGGGTTTGGTTCTCAGGCAAGGCACTCTGGGCACCTGCAGCTCCACCCAAGCTAGTTGATTTTTCGGGAACCAGATCTTCCTGGGAAAACCGTAACCGACACAGGGAAAGGAACTGGCCGGCCCCCTACCATGATGTGTGAATTTCACATGCCGTCAGGCTTAGTACATGGGTGAGCTCTACCATCACCTACTCAACTGACCTTCGGGTTGATTACTGTGTTTCTGGTTTTTTTATATTGAAGATACTCTGGAGACACAAGCAATGAAGAAGTTCTAGACAGAGTGAGAGAAAACTACCCATTAACAGAAGAAACAGAATAAACAGGCCAGTAGGACACCTGATAAGACATTTATTTTGAAAATTTTTATATAAGCCTATATGCTGACTGTAGTATGAGGTCTGTCCAATAAATACGTGAACTGAGGTCATAAAAACTTTTTTTTAGAAAATTTGGAAGTCCTTGACAGTTGGGCTTTTTAGTTGACTCGTTGTTTCTTGTTTTATTGTGTCCAGATCTTCTCAGTGATGTCCCCTCATCACATTTTTGCATTTTGGGAATAGGAAAAGTTGCAAGGTGTGAGATATGGTGAATATGGAGGATGATCTAGGATGGTGATTGAATTTTTGTCATAAACTGGCGAACAATCAATGCTGAATGTGCAGGTGCATTGTCATGGTGAAGGATCCATCATCATGGTGGTAAAATAGTGTGCCCTGTTGATTTTCCTAAATTCATTTCATCAGCTATCATTTGGACAGTTTTTCGACGATTGGTAAGGACAAGGGACCTCACACGATCAATATTGTCGTCAACACAGGGGGTTGAAGATCATCATGGCCTTGCATCATCCATGGCGTCTTGTCGGCTTTCTTTAAAATGCTTAATCCACCTGAAAATGGATGTTTTCTTCAGAGCATTATCACCATTAACAGCTGTCAACATATCCTGATAAATTTTACCGCACTTCACCAAAAACTTAATGTTTTTATAAATCAAACCACTTTACTTTTCCACATAAACTTTTTAATTTTCACGACCTTCCAGCCTGCTAATTATCTAATTGGTTTTTATCTAATCTAATTATCCAATTATTGCTAATTTGTCAATATTACCAATCCTCCTCCTCCGCCTCAAACTATAGACTTTTAGCCTCCCTCTTCCTGGCTCAACCAATCCTTTCTTTCCTACATCCTCTTCCCCTCCGCCCAGAGATATGTATATATACTGTGCTTAACTTGTATTTTTACCTGATGATGTTATGCTATAACGAAACCTGGATCATGAAAATAAAAAGTTTATTTAGAAAAGCAAAGTGGTTTGATTTATAAAAACGTCAGTATGAAGATTTTCCACCAAGTTACGCCAGAAACTGTTTTATTTATTTAAACTTGATGTTGATTCTTTGCTCCATGATTTTGTCAATTTCCATTTTCGACAAACAGTAAAAACAAGGACAACAGAAACTAACATAACTGGCAACATACGCCCAGCTTCACAATCTGCCAAGCACAGACGGCTCATTGGGTTGCAGGCTACTAGTGCCGCTAGTGGGCAAGGCTATAGTCCTCATCATGGCTGCCAGATTGCACCAGTTTGGGTATTTATTGGCCAGACCATGTATTATACAGAGCCGTCCTAAGAAAAGAGGAAGTTTGATTGCTCGAATGGTCCTGTGCCTATGTATATGATACTGTAGATTAACAAGTAATGAAGAATTCCTGAACAGAGTTAGAAAAAAGACAGAAGTAGAAGCCAACAGGTAATTTTGAGGTTGCATGCAAATCTTATTGGGGAAGATTAGAAGCATTGAAGAAAAGAGGAAGACCTAGGATGGAATTTATGGATGGCAAAATCAAAAATATTTGGACTTGAATTTGAAAGAACTGACATTAAATTCTTCAGGTTAAGTTAGAAGTCCTTCTGGGCCGGATAATGGTTTTTTGTGTGATACTCATTTCATCTTTCTTCAGAAATATTGATATTTTTAAATGTCAGTCTCTTGGCTTAGGCAATGTTTTCATATTATAGTCATTGTGTCTGCATGCAATGAACCTTAGGTTAAATGCATAAACATTTTGTAGTCATTGAGTCATACCTTTGGAGGAGATACTTATAATTTTAAAAAATATTACCATGAGTCTTTAATCATGCAGATGATTTGGCATTGCATTAAATATACTTGGGTATCACCACAGTAATTCTATTTCCACCAAATTTACTGAAATATTTTGGAATGCCACAGTTATATCTTTCTTGTTTGCATATTATTTTAATCCTACTTCAATGTTTTAAACTTGTTTATATAATAATTTTCCATCACGAGGACATATATTATAGCCTACTTTAGGGGAAGGTTTTTCAAGAAATATATGTTCTTTAATCATTCATTTGAGTCTTCAGCTCATTCAACATCTTCATCATGTTTTCTCTGAATGTGCATTTTATTTTATATGAGCCTGCATTCCTAGTTATTCCCAAAACGGTCAATCAGATTCCACTGAAGCAAAGTAATCTACATTTCATTTACCCCTACCAAATTCTTTTATTTACAAATCTGATAGCACATTTTATGTAACCTGAAACATAGCTTATCAAAACAATTCTTTCTGAAATTCAGTGATTGGTATTTTATATCAAGAAACCCCTTACTATATTATATTTATATCAATGCAAAAGTGTTGCCCTTGGTTTTATATTACCTAGGTAAATTAATATTAATGTTAATACATCAGTGATGACATGGGTACCTAAAGTAAATTCCCCCATGAGACTGAACAAGAACTCTCTTTTTCATTTTCATCTAGACACCATTTCACTGTTTTCTTGAATGTTCTTGCTAATGAATAAAAATATTTGATGATTACAAAGAATGTTAAAGCAAAAAATTTGGCACTACACAATAGTATACCAAAGAAAAAATTATACATCATCACATACAAACAAGTAGTTCACAAATTCTTTGTTGCCTCATTTAATATGGGAAAAGGGATTATATCTAGTTATAATAGCATGCACATGAAAGGGTAATAATTAGAGTAGCTCTGGATAATCTATAATATTTAACGAAGAATGTCAAAAGAATGGATGAATAGACTTGGCAACTCATGATAGTTCACACACAGATAAATACCTAACAAATTACCTACAGGAGCAGTGTTTCACCGGTATTTCGTCACAACATCTTGTTCCTTTAAAGCCCCCAAAATTTCAGAGTGTAAGAGGACGTCTCGGTAGCTTAAATGGTTAAAGCACTCGGCCGGATATCGAGGGATCCGGGTTCGAATCCCAGTCAAGGCGAATGATTTTTACTCTCTGAAATTGTTGCATTATAATACACACATAGCGGATGACTCCATTAATAGTTACTGTTGCGGCATCTCCCGCAGTTCCTCAAAGTGGTTACTTACATCTTGCAAACATATGAATGTCCTTTTGTGGATTTATTCTAAACATAAACATTTTGCTTCATCCATTGCCTCTCCGATTTTGCTCAAAGGAAGAATGCAAATGAAAGTGAAGTATTTACAATAAAACATTAAAGAGCTCAATGTTGAAATTAACTGAATGTATGTTTTGTGAAATAATAGGTATCGTTATGCACAAGTAATAATTACATTCTATTGATAAAATAGACAAGCTCAGTGTAGTTCTTACGAGATACTTGTTGAAGAATTAATATTGTTAATGTCGCTCCACTTGTTTCTACTCAACTGGTCAGGCTATTTACAATGCAAAGTAATAGTGTTTAATGCACTATTACCCTTAAATTTAATGATTTTAATATGCCAGGTGAAGATCACTGATGTAAACACACTGCTGCCATATTGAAAATATAACCGGGCAGAGTTTTAAAAGCAAGATGCCCTGGCCATGGTGTAACTCTGACCTCTTAGCTCGATATCACTCCATCAAATGCTCGTATGTAATTGCTCTGGGCAGTAAGACTCATTTTGAATGGTATCATACCCCAAATGGATGAACTCTGCATGCAGTAAGTGGTTTGTAATAGCCCCTTACAAGTAATTGTCTTTGACTTTTGAGTGCCAATTGCCTATCAGAGAGGTGAAATGGAGTTTGTAATGAATTGGCCGCTTTATTCACCTAAGTATAATTTGCTTCTAAAGTTTGCTTTTCTAAGTTTTAGTAGAAATTACTGTGATGCAATGGTGGGTGATAGTAAACATGCAAAAAAACTATTCCTTATGGCATCATACCACTTCCAAATGTGGTAACAGTGGATATCATAAAAGGAATACAGCATTGAATAATTGTCTTTCTTTTTCTTGCATTTTGTTCATAATTTTACAAATGGCCTGAGTATACTTTTGGTGTCAATATTTGTGAAAAAGAGACATGAAAGAGAATTTGATTTTAATTCAAGTAATTTTCTGGGTCTTAAGTGGTGTGTAATGTTATTTTGTGATTCCTACCCATAAGTGCCATTCCTTTTATAATTCTAATTCATGCATTATCACCTTTGCAGAATTACTATAACCTGGTGCCAGATAAATTCATTCCAATATTAATGAATTATCACCACCAGCAGAGACAAACAAGAAGCAGCTATGGAAAGAAACAACCTGCCCAGGTTGTTAAAGGAATAATGACTGTACAATAGTTTACTAGTTGTTAGCATATTGGCCTGTTTGGTGAAGACTTGTGATTTGTGTTTACTTAGTTGGTTTTGTATTTGATATGTGTACTTGATGAATAGTTCATATAAAAACTAGTATTTCACATTTTTTAGTTTAGCAAGGAATTGCTCATTAATTTTTTGTACTGCAGAATGGAACCTGAATGTATGTTTTAAGGTGTTTTTGACAAAGTACATGTTTTTAATGATCAGCCCTTCAATTATGATTTAAGATAAGGTGATTATTTCCAGAATTTAACCATCAGTGGAATAAAGTATTTATATTGATGCATTCCAGCTGGTATAATTTATTATAAAAATATACATTATCTTAAAATATTGTATTTCAGGGGATTTTTTTTCTTAAGGATTTGTTAATGGCTGTTTTTGTAACAACCCAGTTTTACGAATTAGAATATTTTGTTAAACAAAATAATAAAGAAGTTATGTTTAAATAAAAACAGCTTTGTTTGGCCTATTTATAATTTTAATTTACCCTGGAAGAATTTGCTAATCTGTATAAAAATGATATTTTGTATAATTTTCTGTTTTTTACTTGAACCACAGTCAGATTTATAGATATTTTAAAGGGTTAATTGGAAGATTTCTAGTCGGGTCCGGCATTAATGCACCAATTTTTATTTGATTGCCATCAAGAATCCTGCTTTTTTTACAGTTGCAAATTTGTGATATGGCATATATCATGTGATAATTGTGCATTGATAACAAGAACACACTGTTTGTTTCTGTGTATTTAAATGACTTCATCATAATTTTTCATTTTTGGTTGAAGGTTACATAAATGTCATTGGTTTTATCTTTGGAATCATGGTATGAAGGCTAGTATACTGATTCCCCACCCGGAGAACCAGGATGAAAATCCTGGAATTAGCAGTTTTTCAAGGTTATCTTGATCCTTAAATGGGGGCCATATAGAATATGCTGTCCATTGGATAAGGCATTAAACTTTGCACCTTTCAATGAGAGAAGTTTAATGCTGATTCTGTCTTACCACCCTATCCCCCATCTCAGAAATTACTACCTCTATCCAATTAGCCACCTATCCCTAATGGCATAAATGATCTCAGCTATCTTGTCAGCTCCCCTAATAACTATTACTCCATAGTCCAATCAAAGAACCAATAACCTTCAAGATAAATTTTGTTATTAGATTTTCAGAATGATTATAAATCACGAAATACTCTGCGTTATTAGTACATGAATGGTAAAGTATAATAGTTGTAAAATCAATAAAATGTACAAGTTTTACAGTTATTGATTTGGATTCACAATCTTTCGTATTTCTTCCCATACATCTACAAGATGAAGAGTGTACATACAATAACATGCTAAGGAGTCTGCTGTTGATTAGACTAAAATTTCAAATTAACTGAATTTCTATGCATTGTAAATTTTATGTTGTGTGTATCAAGCTTGCAATAAACTTAGTGTCATATTGGATGCTCGAGCTCTATTAGTCACAAGTCTAGGGCCAAATATAATTAATGCTAATTTCTGTGAATTGCAGTCTTCGCTTGCATTACGTTGTATTAGTTCTTTTACTTTGGCTTCATTTGAGCCTATTGTTAGTAGTTGATGTGTGAGGTGCACTACAAAGTCCTTGCCAAAGGCACTAGTCAGGCATGAAAGTTAAATTGTGTTCGCTTCACACTAAGACATGTATTAGTCTACATTTATTAGAGTAGGTAATGGGATGCTCATAAGAGGGATGTACTAAGTGATATTTGTGACCCGGGGCAGCATGTACTAAGGAGAGAGAGAGAGGTTAGGAGGGTGTATGGCAGGGGTTAATGACTGCGGAAAGGAATATGGGAGAGGGCAATGAAATGTGGGACTGGAGACGGGGACTTCAGGCCTTGTCGGTGTAGAAGAAAGTATCATTGTAACCATTTCCAGTTTCTAAATTGTTTAAAGCTTTTGTTTTTCAGAAATGAATTTGAAGACACTGTAGTCATCCTTATCACTATAGTAAGATAGGTAATTTATTTATAATCATCGTGAGCTCTCAATCCAAGGATTGCTTTATAGCTGCTCTCCAAACTGCCTTGTTTCCTACCAATCACTTAATTCCCTCATGGTATTGCACTGACATTTTCCTTTTACTTGTCTCTCATAGTTCATTCTAGGCCTTTTTCTATAATTATTCCTTCCATGTTTCCTTTAGCTATGGTCTTCAGTAAACTATCATGCCTCAGGATATTCCCTATCAATTTGCCTTGTGTTCTCTTGTCTCCTTAGGCTTCTCTCTTTCACTCACTCATTGAACTATATCATTTGTTTCTCTGTCTTTCCATTTTTTGCAGCATCTAATACGCACTCCCATCGTGGATGTCAAAAATCAGCAGTTCTTGGAAAAATATATTTTTAGAATTTAGGGATAATTCTCCCTTGCTTTATTCCTTCATAACTGGAGGAATATTATGCCTGTGATGAATGATGATATAATTGGACATGGTATGAGAATGGGAACTACCATCACTCTAATGGTTAATGGTAATCCGATTGCATTTGATTTTAGGCTTGGTGGTATTGTGCATGAACTTGGCGACTACAAAGGAATCACAAATTTCACAACATACCACATGCAAAACGGTGAAATAAAACATTTTGGTTTGCAAGGTTTTATTATCATACAGCTATTTTACATTTATATTAGTCATGTATTAGCCATAGTAATGTTTGTGAAAAGATATCAAAGTTTTTCTCTCCACTCTACTTCACATTTTTGGGAATCAGCACTTGAATGCGCTTCTTTAATCTGTTTAAAATATAATAATCATAACCCCTGGCCTTACAAGATATTATTACTTGATGTAACGTCAGCATTGCATTTTCAATTTCATTATGTTCTGGAATTCTAGTAAGATTTTGGGTGGTGTTTTTAATGCAGCTTTCATTGCTCCACACTGTTAATGAAACAGTCTCTGCTGTCATTTTATTGATTTTAGTTTTTTTGAGTGGAATGTTGTGTCTCTGTATCCATCTGCTTAACCAACCAGTTGTTGGGATGAAACTGCTTTCACCCAGTTCACACGCAATTTCTTTTGACTTCCTTAGTAGATCATTCCTACGAATCACAGTACCATTCACTCCATTTTCTTTAAACCATTCAAGTAATTTATTTTCCACCTTAGCACTCTTTCCAGTTCTCATTCTTTTTCTGTTCCAGTTTTCAATGGCATGACTTCCCCCACTTTCTCTGTATTTTAGAAGTTTGCATAAGTGAGGCTGTGAAATGCCAAGTTTCTTAGCTGCCTCTCTTTGGCTGCTGAAGGGCATTGCATCAAAGTCTTTTAAAAGTTTATGCTTCTCATAAAAGCTTAAGTCTCTCCTTTTCGGTGGCATATCTTTTGGGAAACACTTAATCCTTTTCAACTCTGGTTAAAAATGAGAAGCTGTTGAGAGAATTAATATTACAGTTTTAAATTGGAAAAATTTTCAAATTTTTGAAAGAATCATTGGCAATGAAGCGGTTCTATATGGTGTTATAAATGGGCATCTCAAAACCAAACATATTGGAGGATTTTAAACTTTCTGTTACCCTGTACTGGGTACTAAAATATTAGGGGTAGTCTAATGAAAACTGAACACACCTGCTACAACGTGACCGTGAAATGATTTTATTAAAAAGTAATGAGACCAAAATCACTGATACATTTATCCCACTGGGAGATGAAATGATCAATACCAGTTTAGTAGAAAGAGGTTGGCCACTGATGGATTCAAAACTGCACGCAATCTTGCACTTCCTCGTTCAAATGAAACCAGGTGCTTATTGTCCTGCAGTGATGCACACCCTTTCGGAATCTGCTATGCCACTTGTGCACACTCATCAGGGGCATTAAGAGTTCACCATAAACAACAGAAGTGATGATGAATTTTGCTTACTTCAGCATCTTCATCCACCTGAAAATGAAACATACCTTTCTTTGCTTGCCTTCATTTCTACAGATGGACGAACATACTAGACCAGTCGGTGCACCAGCAAGGACACAATGCAGTTCTCCTAACAAACAATGGTAGCATCGATACATAATAACAGTGTTGCTACATTTTGTACAGACTGTTTTATGGCAGGTGTTCAGTTTTCATTTGACTTCCTTTCACATTGAAATTGTAGTATTATGATGTCCTTGATTGCTGTTAAAGTTTAGGTTAGGATGGCTGGTTATGGGTGCATAAGAGGTGGAGTCAATAGAGTTGCCTGTTGGTTCATTAACAACATTTAATTGATTGAATTTGATCCATTACTTGCTAATGTAATCTCAGTCTTGGAATTGTTGACATTTCTTTGCAGTCAAAGATTTTGCTTGGGGAAGATTATGTATTAGTTTAAGGAATTGATGAATCAATAAATTAAGGATTTGGGTTGGAAAAGGCATTTAGAGATTTCCATTATATGACTTGATAAAATAGGTTTGATCCGATTAATTGATGGGCCTTAGAAATCAGACATATACTGTGAATTGCCTAGGGCTACTGCTGAGGTGGAAGTTCAGAATTGCTAAAGATTCCCTATGTCCAAATTGTGAACAAAAAACCCTGACATTGAATTTTGAGGACAGGAGTTTATTTTAGTGTATATGAAAATGAAACCCTTTGTCAAGGAGGAATTTGAAATCAAGGGAGCCAACTAAATGTATACTCCAATGAGTTCATATGAACCACTGGAATTGCTAATGTTTTGAGAGGGAGGGGTAAAATTTGGGCTAAGAAAAATTGCAGGGAAAAATAAAATTTCAGGGGGTCAAAGGGAAAGCAGGAATGTGGAGAAAGAGTAAAGGTTCAAATCTTACAATTCTCATATGCTGCTTCATTCTCCATCCTGCCCTTAACAGCAAGCATAGCATTATTTCTATGAGCACCTTTTTCATGACATGCAATCCTTCAAGTGATCCCCAGATATATTTTTCCCAAACTATTGAAAAGTCAATTGCTATCCTCCATCACCATTACATGTCCTTCCAACCTTTCAGTTATTCTCAAAACGATCATACCTCTCTCTTTTAGCCCACCCTAATACGAAAATTTCTACTGACTCTTTCCAAGATTGGCATGAATTTGGAGGAATTTTGGAAATCACTGATCCAGTGAAGGTGTTACCCCATTGGTCATAGTGGTGATGAGATAATTATTATTAGGTAATCTACCGGTTAGGGTAGGTTTTTGGATGGGCACAACTATCAAATAAACATTTTGTAACTCCAAACAAAACCCAATCCAGGAACCTAATCTACATCAGGTCTATCTTCATCTCTGTGTACTTCTTTCATCCCGTCCAAAATCCCTATCCTGTTCCTGCCCTTTCCTTGCTTGCCCAACATTCTTCCCTCTATTACCTTCTTCAACATTCCACTACCGCTCAATACGCCTTTCATCCATTTTTCCTGCCTCCATAGGATTTCTCTCAACAAACCCCTCTCCTCACCCACCATCTCCAGTACTTCCTCATTTGTTTTCCCTTCGGTCCATTTCACCTTCTCCAATCTTCTCCACACCCACATTTCAAAAGCCTCCAATCTATGTCTATCCTCCTGCTTTAGTGACCATGTTTCCGCGCCGTACATAGCTACGCTCCATATCAGAGTTTTTACGAGTCTTGTCTTAACATCCCTACTCAACATCCCCATCATCAACTCCTTCCTCCTTGAGAAAGCCTCCTTGCCTATCGCAATTCTTCTCCTTATGTCCCTACCACTTTGACCGTATTGGTCCAAAACACTTCCGAGATATGTAAACTGTTCTACCTGCTCTATTTTTTCCCCGCCTATTTTAATATTTAGCTTAGCCTTTTCTTTCTGGAAAATCGCATAACCTTTGTTTTATTAATATTGATTCTCATCCCATATTTATCGCACTGAACCTCCAATTCACTCAGCAATGCTTGCAACCCCTTGGCTGACTGAGCAACTAATGCTTGGTCATCAGCAAACCTAACCGATTTTACCAATTCCCCTCCGACTTTCATTCCTACCTCCAGTTCTCCCCTTGCCTCTTTAATCATTTCCTCCACATATACGTTGAACAGCACCGGTGACAATGGGCAACCCTGCCTTAGACCTCTTCCTAACACTGCCCATCCGGACTCTCCGTTCCCCACTCGCACCTGAGCAGCCTGAGACTTGTACAGGTTGCGGATCAGTCTCCTGTCCCTCCAATCCATTCTTATTTTCTGCAATATATGCATTAATTTTTCCCAATTCACTCTATCAAACGCTTTTTCGAAATCTACAAAACAGGCAAAAACGTCCTGATTGTATTCCATATTCCTCTCTACTAGTGATCTCATTACTGCAATGGCATCACGCGTACCTCTTCCCTTCCTAAACCCAAACTGATCATCCCCTAAGTAATCATCTGCCTTACTCTCTATCCTTTTGTTGATGATCCTGAGAATAACTTTAGCTGCGTGGGATATCAAACTTATTGTTCTGTAATCCTCGCATGATGTAGCCTTTGCCTTTTTTGGAATAGGAACTAACACCGATCTCACAAAATCTTCTGGCCAGATTCTTTCCTCATAGACACTACGAATCAGTCCATATAGGGCCTTCTTCCCACATTTTCCTAAACCTTTCAACAGTTCTACAGGAATGTTGTCCACCCCTACGGCCTTATTTGCTTTCATCTCCTTTAATGCCCTTTCTATTTCATTGTCGAGTATGCCTGGACCTAAGCTATCTTCTTCTACGTCATGTTCCTTTTCTACAGGTATGTCTAACCTTGTCGACCTAAGTTCTTAACATACAGTGTTTCTATATATTCCTTCAATCTCTCTTGGGCTTTTCCTGGTTCAGCTATTATCTTACCCCACTTAGATGAGATAATGTCCTCTCCTAAATTAAGAGGTCATGGGTATGATTCACACCAATGAGGGTTTTTTTTCACCTAAACTTTGGGCGTTTCTGTATGTGAAATTATTCTGTTGGTTAGCCCTTAGAAAAAGAAAGATGTAACTCATATCCCATTCTTAGAATGTACAAAAAGTATATAACTTTAATTGTGTATTATCTTTCACGAAATAATTTCTTAGTTTTTCCAATACCGGCCTATTGTACCTCAAACAACATCATATCCAGAGTGAAAATTGTGCTGGGGATTTTATAATGGTTCATGCACCACCTCCTTGAAAGAAGCATTAGCCAGTGGGTACCTGAAAGTTAGACAAAAAATCCATTTTTGGTCCTAAGTATTTCTTAAGAATATATTCCTGCTCTTTGTCTTTATTTTACTATACATCAAGCCTATTGGAAATGGAAGCAAAAGTGATAACTCAGATGTTTGGCTTCCAATATAATTTTTTGCACCTTTCAGACACCAACCGTGCACATAAACACCACATACCACTTCATTGAAGAACTTTCAAATCTGTGACTTGATGAATATGTCTGCTTTAATTTTGGCATAAACTGTAGGTTAGTGGATGTAACGTGAATAACTTTTGATATTTGATGGCCTATGGGTCTAAAAAAAATTAAATAGTACTAATTTCATGCCCAAAATGTAAAAATAAGATGAAATTGGGTCTGATAAGATGTGAACACAATGAATGTTCCTTGAGTCATGTACTAGAAGTATTCTCAGTAACCATCTTTTAAAATGCACTTCTTAGTCTCTAATTTCCCATTTACAGATGTATTATCAGTATGTAATTTGCAGTTGAAGTACCGTGTGTACACACTGATACAGTGTGCTAAAATTACAATTTTCACAGCACACCAGATCTTCCATTTTTGTTATCTGTAGTTTATATTCGCTGTTGATTTTCACATAACTCTTTCATCTGTTTTGAATTTCCAAAAGGAATTGAAGGAAATGTGTTACACCTATGTATTAGGTTCTTGCAGAGATGCATATTTTCACATTATAAGTTTTTCCTAATTTCTTGCTATGAATTTTCATCCATATTTTTGAAAGAGTTTTTATTTTGGGGAAATGAAATGTTGAATTTTTTCTGTTGTTCATTCGCCATGTTTACAACAAACTTATGATATTTTTGGCTGGTTAAATGGTTTTTGATTTTTTTTAACTTCATCAATGCATAGCAAGAATTCTGAAAAAGTCATACAGGGAGTACATAATAGCTTCCATGCTAGGCACTGAAAACATCTTTGGATGATGGTTAAATGAAATAGAAAGCTAGGACAAAATTTATATCTAAATTTTGGAGGAATTATTGATCATCTTATACATTTCAATAGCTGTATATAGGCCAAATCTTTAATATTTTCTTTTTTTATAATGTCAGGTGTCTGTCTACCAATGTGAAACCTTTGTATTCTACTTCAAATTATAGACACTGAAGAAACAATATTAGTCAGGTTTATGGAGTAAATTTCTTCATGCCAGTTATTCTAATTCTTGTGGAGAAGGCACCTACCTATACATTATAATAATGAATTACTGTAGAAAAGCTTTTGTATAAATTTTAAAAACAAAATTCTTAATATAACACAAAATGTTCAAGGTAATCTACTCACACTGTCAACTTTTCTATTTCATCAGGAAGTAACGGCAGGCAGGATAACTCCACTGTGCGATTTTGCTTTGTTAAGAATGATCCAATGGGTAGTGCTATCATTTGAGTGTGTGGATAGTCATATCATATAAGATAACCATATCTCTTGGAGGTTGACAAGCTGGTCGATAGTATACAGTTACAAGGCGTAAACGAATTAAAAGCTACTCTTGTAGCTTAAATATAAGCATAAGAAGTTGAAGGAAAACCACAGTTTAATTCTGGATCCAGAAATGTCACTGGCATGTTTATTTTCAAAATGTAAAAAATGGAATTTAAATGAAGAGTTGATGTAATAGGCCATGGCGTTATTATTGAGTTGAATCTGATTAAAAGTTAATTATGAGCAAATATCGGATAATACTTCATAAAATTATATTGAAATAAGTGGAAACAAATAGGGAGAATATACGAGTATGTATTTCCTACTCCAGAGTAACAGGATTTCAGAATTGGATTGTAACATTAATATATTAGTGTGGTAATGTTATTTTTGTGTTCTAATGTAAATGTTTCATACCATATACGATGAGCATTAGGTTAAATCGAAAGAAAAACTTCTGAGAGAAGTCTATCATTTGACTTCATTCCCTACCTTCATCCATCCACTGGCAATGCCAAGCCTTTGCTACAATTTTATTAAAATTTTGAAATTTAGACGGGAAAAATTACCAATTTACAAATCAGAAAAAGTTGGAATAATTCGACAAATGAAACTACTGATTTGCCAAAAATAAGGTCCTTAGAACACTAATCAAGATAATAGTTGAAGGATAATGCAGTGAGTATATTTAGTGAAATCAAGAGATTAAAATTTAATAAATATACATATTAGTGCAGATGCTAAAATTCAATATGCATACAGTTTAAAGAGTAAAAGTTCAAAAGAAGGAAAGTATTTAATCCCGAAAATTATATGCTGGGTTTTTGTATTCCCGCCTTGCGTTGTGGCGCAGTATAAGGCTACATTGTCGGTTTCAGAAAAACATGGCTTGTTTGTGGCTGGTTTACAGGTGAATTCGTGTTGGACATTAACATTATCAGCTATTGAAATATTTATCGTCATCACGGTAGAGTTGGAGATGATCAGCAGAAAGCGGTCTCAGTACGGAGATTTAGATCGACTTGAAGGTAATTGTGGTTTTATATTTTTCATGTGGTGATAAGACCCGCCTATTCATACGTTGTAGATATTGTATAGTATAGTTTTAGCAATTCGAAGAAGTTCTCATGATAACAAGGTTTTACGAAACTCCTATTGATTTGATAGAGTGTAGTAATTCCTGAGTTATGTAAAATCGTATGTCACGGAAGCTGTTATTTTGAACTAAGACGTTTTAATGGCGATTTAACAAAAACGATGAGATGCCGATGACCACTCTTTTTGATTTTCGAATTCATTTATTTATTGCGACAGGGTTAATGGGCAATCAGGATAAAGCTGATAATTCAAATTATATCTGATGGTTCCTGAGAGGTTTTTGTACTTGATGATTGTTCATTTCCATTTTCATGACGTTTCTTTAAACTAAATATGAAACCTTAATTCGCACAATATAACAGCTTTCCGAGTTCTTTACTCATAGAACAGCAATTTTGTAACCTTATGTGTCCCAAATTGTCGTTAATTTAATAATGCGTAGTTAATTAGTTGGTCATAATTCGAAATATTTTGAAGCCAGCGATATTGGTAAATTAGATTTTAGTCAGGAGTGAAATATTGAAAATCTGGAAGGTTTTACCGAACCGATCAGCATTCAGTGTAGTATTTAGTACAAGGATTCCTGGTTTTATGATATTTCGTAATCCATATGGTTTGTGTTGTAACGATCTATCAATTGAAGTTTTCATTTGAAAATTTGTGCACACTTTTTGTTTAAGTTTTACATTCAATGAGAATTGAAAATGAACATTTATGAGCAGATTAATTCTTGTAAAATACAAATAATTGGGAGGTGTACCTATGGACATTTTTAACAAGGCGAAGAAACCATTGCAGGGGTTGAGGCTTTCGGAGTAACCTGCCTATACGAAGATATTTTTGGTTACTTGTCACGGTATTTTCCATCATAAGGTACAGGCTGAACTTGATAATTTCACGTGATATCATGGAAGTGTTTTTTCCCGTACGTTTTGTGGCGCTATGGTTCGTATCCATAGAAAAGCCATTTTGTTCGCCCAAATTATTATTATTGATGTCGTTCGACAAAAAAGTGTGGTGTCAATTTATCTGCTCGGTTCTAAGATTCGGGTATTTCCTATACATTTAAGCGCAACAATTTCAGAGTGTAAAAATCATTCGCCTTGACCGGGAATGATTTATACTCTCCGAAATTGTTGCATTGAAATGCATATTAGCTGATGACTCCGTTAAAAGTTACTGTTGCGGCATCTCTTACAGCTTCTTTGATTTTACCAATACCTATTCCTGTATCATGTAGTGCTGATCGCAGCGTAAGCGATTATCCCTACGCCCTCTGTTACGTAACCAGTTCTTTCTTGTGTATGAATTATGCATCCTTCATATCATTCGTATCTGCTTCATTGTGCTTGCTGTGGATTTAACCATCAATGAATATTTAAACCTTATTTTCTGTCTGGAAATTATTTCATTCCGTTGTATCAGGCTATATTTTAACCCGGTAGTGTAGGGAGTCTGTAACATGGAACGTAATTATTAAAATGTAATAGTTAGTAATTTAAGTATAAGAGCCGTTCGAACTGCTACTATGACATAAACCAGCTGTTATTCCTTTAAATAGATTACCATGTGGATGTGAGTGAGGCATGTTTCCGTAAAAAACTAGATTAGTATCTTTTTTATATGTTTTTGCATAGTTAAACGACTATTTTATCTACACATCAAATTTCACGAATCAAGAGCAGCAGTTTTAGGCTAGTTTACGGTTTTGTTATTGACTTACCCAAGAGTCTGTGATTTTAATTCCGTTGTGGATGTTAATTTTCTGGTCTCATGGATTTTTACTCTTTTAATGTTTTTAGCGCTCCCTTTTTATTCCTTGATTGAAATTTTAAAATGTAAAAGTTATTAATTTCTCCAGATGCGAGGCCTAAGAAGTTACTCATCATTCGGCAACGTTGTGTGTTCAAACATTTGTGTCCACACAACATGCATCATCCAAATAAGAGTAAATGTAGATTTGTATATTTGGTGACTTAATTACAAAACCGAGAGGATTAGACACATGGCACAAATTAAATGCCTTCCTCCATAAAAGTTTTATGTATTATTTTTAATTGTGGATTCTCTTTCATAATACCCCACAGTGAGAGTACCGAAGTGTTCAGTCGAGTACTACATAAGATTGAATTTGAACTGTTTTGATTTCCGGAATCAAATTCGTTTCGTGTGACCTACCGTGTGTAAACTACCGTGAATAGTTTTAAACATTGGAAGATGTTATGGTAGATACCATAATTCCTACCAGTGAGAATGAGCAGGGTGGGGTGCATGCATTTTGGAGCACTACGTCAGGCAGGTGCGAATGTCCCCTTTAGGCATTTTTTGCAGAATTTATTAAAGAGTTAGAGTTTAGATTGTAGAGTGAGAGTTTAGATTTTATTTTAGTAGCTCAAATACAGTAGAAATCCTGTGGGTGTTCCCCAGGGAAGTGTTATCGGCCCTCTATTTTTCCTGCTTTACGTTCACGACATTGACTCCGTAGTCTCTTGTAAGATACGTTTATTTGCCGACGATGCAGTCGTAGGTAGATATCACGGTAAACCTAGGTCCTGTAATCCGTGACCCTGAGGACACAGTAGCTTTATCAGATGACCTTAATGCCATACAACGCTGGTACGACACTTGACAATTAGAATTAAACATAAAAAAGTGCGTAGTGGTACATTTTTGGAAAAAGAGCAATTCCCTCCGGAACGCCTACTGCATCTGGAACACCGAAATGGAATGTGTTGACTCAATGGTACCTAGGCGTTACCCTTACTCACAACCTCTCCTGTGTGAAACACATACGGGGAATGTGGGGACAAGCTAACAAAAAATTATGATTTATTAGGAGAGTACTGGGTGAATATAATGAAAAAGTCAAAGAGAAATGTTATCTTTCACCGGTTAGGCCTTAATTATAATGTGTTGCTAGTATGTGGAATCCTTATGAAGCTGGATTGATTGCCGGATAGGATCGCTTGCGAAAACGTTGTTATGATAAACTTAGTAGCGTATCCAAAATACTACACGTATTATAGCAGCTAGGCTGGGAGTAACTTATTGAGCGAAGGTTAAATCACAAATTAAAACTCTTGCATAAATCGAAAGGACGTCTCTTTAGTAGTGATGTTGAAAATGTATCATTATCCCCATCACACTACGCTAGAAGAGATACTGTCAATAAAATTAGAGATATTAAATGTAGAACAGATAAATTTAAGATGTAATTTTTTCAACGAACGATAGGGGATCAGAATAACATTGTCTGACCGCGGTAGGGTCATATTCGTGTCAACATTAATCTGGTGTGTATTCCCCCCTGCCACACAGCCTAGCGGTGGCTTGCTCGGTACTAAATAATAAATAAAATAAACAATCGACAAGGTTTTAATCACCAGAATATTTTCACAAAATAAATGGTATTTCTGAGGGAGTAGCTCGCAAGAAAATTGGTAAGCCAATGGTTTGAGGGAGATTTTTGTCGAAATGTATTTTAGTAGATTCTGATTGAATGAAAATATGACCTCTGTGGAATGAAGTATGACGAAGGGACTATTTTAGTGAAAATCGCGGAGTAAATTGTGGAATTACATGTCACCTACGCTGTGTGGCTAGTCGAAAAAGTTTTTAAATATCATGTTTCACTAAATTCTTTCACCTATTACTATATGTTTCCGTATTTGCAAATAATAGACTTATATAGACGTTTACCAAAATGTAGCGAAATCATTACTCCCAAGAAAGTCACTGAACTACATTAACTTCTGGTGGGTATAAAAAAAAGCTAGGGCAAAAGAATACTTCAATATTATTATTATGTAGTAGAAAAATCAACTGGATAGAGAGGAATAAAAACGAAGGAATGCTAGCAAGACGTGGGAGGAGCTTGGTGAAACTTCAATTATGACTACTCATTTAACCCCTTAGCACACGCATCCATTCTGCGTATTCGGTGAACTTTTTCTATTTTTACTTGAAATAGACCAGTTCCTTCCTCGTCTCGGTTTTTTGATAAGCATGGACGAGATGTAATGGCACCGGTCAAGTTTTTTGCTTCAAGCTAAGGAATGCTCAGTTTTTACATGACCTGTTCAATATACCTGTAAGTTATTCTGGACTGTCGATTTCTAAAATCCCTTGGCGCTAAATGGAAAAGGTCGACGGACGTTACCTGATACTCTTCAAATGTAATTGGAGTTTTCTAAACGAGTGGAAATAATCAACAGTTGTTATATAAATAAATGAACTATATTGAAAGTATTTAACTTGTTTTGTGAATACAGTTGCATTACTTGATGGTTTGCTTTTTTCCACATTCGAACCGATGAAGCACGGGATCCCCGGAAATCCATAATTAGAATAAAATGGCTGAGGATCTAATCAGTAGACAATTTTTTTGTCAATAGTTTTTGTCAATAGTAACTGAGTTTACTAACTTTATAACTAAGAGACTAATTATAACTTTTTTCTGTCCCGCTACGCATTAAACGATTTATCTGTGTCCAATAAGCAGTAACGCATTAAAATTTTTGTGAAATATTAGTCGTGCTTTACTCGCCATCTTTTTTGTTCATTGAATCTTATCGCAAGAAAAAAGGGATTTTAAAAAAAATTCTGGAGTGAGGCAAGAAAATTATGATACTTTTATTTAGGTCAGATGACCCAAATTGTCTGTTGCTATCTCGTAAGAGGCATGGAATTACGTCATAGGAGTCACCAAAAATTAGAAGAAAAAGTGAAGTTGGAGGGGTCTAGGAAGTTCAAATTTTGCATTATTCCTTTTTGCGAAAAATTTATTGCCAAGGAGCGATTGTTTTTCGTCAAATCTATGTGCACATTACTTTAAGACTTCCATTATCATAATTCAAAATGTTCTACCATAATTGATTTTTTTCCGTGGTTTAGTGCAGCGTATATGCGTTTATATTTTAAAGCGCTGTTTTATGGCAAATTAAAAAAATTGGGGACCCTTGACTCAGGTAAAAATGATAGAAATATAGTTGTGTTGTTATATTTCTAAAGATGAGATGGAACACCGGTTATGAGAAACGCAACAACATCCATATGTGTATGTGAAGCGCTGCAGTGTTTGACTATTTGGGACTACGATTGGTGGGGCTGTTTGGGTGGATAGGCAATGCTTACGAGGTTTCTGACTAGGTAGAATGCTGCCGGTCTCCTTGAGTGATAGACGACCTTGCTCTAACACCCTATGGGTACAGCAGAGCATAGGCTGTTGATAATGTAAATATAGAGTCATCCATAAACACAGAATTATCATTTTAGGAACTGTCTTAGTAGAAAATAAACACGACTTGTCCAGTGTAATACTTAGCTCCATTTTTAATCAAAGTTATCACGACATTATATCAAAAAATAAATTTCGAGAATGTGTGAAAAGATTTCATCCATTATCATTACCAGTACCGAAAAGACTGCTCCAAAATCAGTGTTAATTGGGCGCTTTGGCATCACATCGCTGACATTATTTAGCCGCAGAAAATATATCTGTCCATTTAACCCGTTTTGGTTCAAATGCAAGTGCCAAGTTCGGGAATTTCATGCGGATCCATCGTTTGCATGTCTCGTACCATATTTATTTGTTAATCAGTTATCGTATCCCATTCTTCCTCTCGATTCGTAAAATAATCGAGACCACTTAATTGTGTAGCGGTTGTCGTGATTGATATGTGCGAATTCAGCGCCATCCAGCCGACGGAAAAGATGTTTTTTCCCTTGTTTAGTTGATAAAAAAACGGATTAGCCGTACTCAGTGTTTGCATTTTGCAATCAATGCCATGTTAAATTGTCTAAAATTAACGAAATTGAGAACATCATCGATGTGAAATTTGATTAGATGTACTGGCTAGATGGAAACCTTTCCCTTGTCTTAAGGATATGAAGTATGCCACTAAAAGAGAGGGGGACACTACTAGTAACTGATAGTAGGAGTATTACGTTATTCACTTTGGAATACCTTTTTATAAATCAAACAGAGCGGGTCTATATAGTTGTTGTTATCCATCTGGTGGGAAAAAATTGAGGAACCATCTATAAAAAATTAGTCTGTTGGACCATTATGTTCCATACATATGAATGCGTTGGGTGGATTTTGAATTATTTTTGGATTGATTTTTACGAAATTACTTATTTTAGTCGCAACGAAAAAACAATAAAACTACAGACAAAAAAGAACGTTTTTTTTTAGGTAGGGACATGGGTAGCTGATATAATCTTGTATACGGAAATATTCCTCAGGGATGAAGTTATTTTCCGTTGATTGTCTGTCGTCGGGCGTTCAATTATTTGTTGAAAAAATGTGTGAAATTGGAAACATATGAACTGCGTAAAATGCGTGGAATGTACGTATGTCGTCCTCATTTCATTTTTCCGTCCTTTCCGGTTTAGTTTCCCCCCACTTTCGTTCAATGAAATAATGCGACACTCGACGCTTCTTCACGTTTGTATAGCTCTTGATAATGTTGCGGAACCGTTGAAACAGGTTGATGTACATTTGAAGTTTGGAAAATCATCTATTATTTTAATTTGCACGGAGTGCTTTTAGTTAATTACAAAAACCCCTTCTTCCTTCTTTTTAAACTGTGATACGTTTTTTTCTATTCGACTTATACTTTTCATATATTTAATAAGTAAAGGTTTTTTTTATTTAAATTTTAAAAATGTGCTAAATAATATGCGAGAGGTAGTTGTAAAATTATCATTTTCTTCTGGGTACGTATTAAAAAATTATTTGTTTTGTGGTAGAGGAAATAATTCCGCAGGCGTAGTGAAACGTTTGTGTCAAAGTTTTAAGTTCTTTTAGGTTCAGAGAAGCGTTGTGAATAGCAGCGTTTCAGTTAAAAAAATGTTTCCCTCCCGAAATAGCATCTATTGGCATTTTTCACCGTTTGTGCAACTTAAGGAAAAAAAATGTTGCCGAGGGTCACGCATCTAAGCTATCCTCGAATATCGAAATAATTTATTGATATAACGATCACCACAAAATCAGGAAGAAAGTAGGTTTACTGGGCTAGAGCTCATCCCGAACTTAGCCCAAGGTGGATGAATTCATCCATTCAGGAAACGGAAAATATTCCTTTCCCTATGATTTCCTAAGCGGTTTCCCACAGGAACTTGCACAGCATCAATTTTAGATGGGTTTGCCGAGAGAGATCGCCCGGGATTTGAACCTGGAACTCATTCATATACATCTGCACAAATACCCTGCGAACCACCAAAAAAGGTGTGTGGCAGGGGGTGTAACACCAGGAGGAAAGGTTAATGGATGAGAGAGTTGGGGTTTATTCAAATAGGTAGGGGAAGGGGGGAACCTGTAAGAAAAAAAATTATGTATTCACGCGCAGTCCCTAACCTGTACATTAATACTTATTGTAATGAACTGACTCCTGGAGGATTTCGACTAAAAGCATTCTGGTCTCTTATCGTTCTAGGAAAAAATGACATTTTAAGCCTGTCAGTCTTGCAGTCTATCTCTCTAATCTTACATTCGTGATCCCTCCGACCGTAATACGTTGGGGTTCGTATTGTATTCTTGATGTCATCGGAAAAGGGCCCATCTTTAAATGTTTTAATAAGTTTAATCTCTATTGTAAACGCCGCTGCGTAAGAGAATCCCAACCTAAACTCATTGGTCGGTATTCACATGCACTCACCACTAGACTTTCACCCCGCAATAGGCACTATTGGTGAACTTGCGTGCTCAGGCAAAAAGCGTATGCGCTATCGTCATAAAATATATCTCTCCAAACACATTTGCGTAGTTTAGCCTTATAAACAAATGAAAATTTTAAGAGAGAGTTTTAAAGAGTTTTTTAAGCATATGGAATGTCCCCCACTGCCCCACATCTCAGCAGTTACTTGAAGGGTACTGCGTAATAATAATTAAATAATTGTAATGCAGGGAGGCAAAATATGTGCAGAATTGTAGGAGAGTTGATGTTAGTGGTAGTAGTATCAGGTTGTGATAGAGGTAGTAGTATCAGGTTTGTTTTGTTGAACGAGGCTAAGAAAGAAAAGAAGAGATATTCCTTAAAACGGTGGACTACCAGAAAATAATAATTCTTTGAAGTGCCGGTTCTAACAATACCACTGTTAACACGTTGGAATCTTTATTAAGTGTCAGCAGGATCGCGGAACGAATTCCACCTTAATTTAAGTGCCTGTCATTGTTTAATCTACTTAAAGTCTTCCCTCCTGTTGGAGAGTAGTTTTGGGATGGTTGGGAATTTGGGCAAAACCTTGACGGAAGAGGGATGTGGCTAATGTAATAGGCGTCGGGCAGGAGGGAAAAATTGGCCTTACTCTCCTTAATCAAGGAAAGTCCCCTTCAAGGCTGTCCTCTTGAAGAAATCGTCTTTTCGTCCACATCTCAACTTTACCCGTTAAGTGAGTAGGGTTCGCGTGATCGTGGCCATCATCCTGGAAATTAATGTTGCATTGTGGTAGAATGATTCACATATTTTCATTTCTCACTGACTGCCTTCTTACCTTATTATTTGTATTTCGTAGATTGTGTTACCCGTTTTAACAAAAGAGTTCTTTGTCGAATCCCTTTCACCTTTGGAAAGAAAGTTTTCATTGTAATAATTTGACCATTTCCTTCGAATACCACTCGTTGGTACTCGTTTGTAGAGAGTTGAAAACTTGGTCGAGGCCCAAAAATCTACACTGGGTACATGCTTGGTGTAACATCGGGAAGAGGGGAGTAGTGGTCTGAACATTCCGTACAAACAGACCACTACTTCCCTCTTCCAGAAGTTTGCCCAAGCATGCTTGAGATACTGCTGATGATCCTTCCTGTGGGTTTCTGTGTCACTTCCTTCATCTTCTTGTGTTTCTGTCTACCATGATCACTATTTATATCTGCGCCGGGGTAGCTCTTATATTGCTGAACTTCATTTTTGTATCTCGTTCTGATAAGGGTTTAGTCAATCATCGGTCTTTCTCCCTCGACTTTTCGTTTTCCCAATTCGATTGCTTTCCTACGTTGCTTCCCGACCACAGAGATCCAGTCTCCCATAGGCGTGTTCATAAAGTAAGGCCCGTTTGGTCACAGGAAAAAATATACTCATATGAAACACATTTTATTGGCACTTTTAGTTAGCTACAAACCTAATTCACTTGTCTACATAATCGCCGCTCACTTCTAAGCATTTTTCGTACCGCTGCACCAGCTTCTTTAACCCCTCTGCATAGAAACTCGCCGCCTGAGGGTTGAACCAATTGACAACGCCATTCTTGAGTTCCTCTTCGGTTTCGAACCGTTGTCCACCGAACCACTGTTTCAAGTGCAAGAAGAGGAAGTAGTCGCTGGGTGTAAGGTCAGGACTGTACGGTGGGTGGTTTAAAGAGTTCCCAACGACCCAAAAACTCTCGTCCACTGGACATTCTTTGCTCTTTGTGGTGGTCGGTGAGCATTTTCGGTATCCACCTTGCACGCAATGTGTGGTATCCGAGGTTTTCCGTAACAATATTGTAGACAGTAGTGCGTCCAAGTTAAGGAAATTGTTCAGCCAGGCCATTAATTGTCAATCGACGATCACATCGCAGTTTTTGTTCCACTTGCGAAACAATTTCATCGGTCAGAATACTGGGCCTACCACTTCGCTCTTCGTCGTGGACATTTGTTCGTGCATTTTTAAAATCACAGCACCATTGTTTAACCTTTCCTTCACTCATAACTTTAGGTTTATAAACTAGGCATAATTCCCGATGAATTTCAGCAGCCGACAATCCTTTTGCATACAGGAATCGTATGACAGAACGCACTTCACAGCTGGCGGGATCAACGATTGTCGCGGACATTGTTGTTTGCATGCACGGACAAGCAAACAACTTCTGAAACAAAACAAATGCTGCTATAGCTTCTCAATGAATCAGTAGATGGCGCTGCAGGAGCAAAACTGTGTTCTGAAACGCCAATATTTAAATATAAGCAAACGGTACTTACTTTAAGAATACGCCTCGTAATGAGATTCTCTTTCCCTTGAACTCCTCCTAGAATCTCTTCTAGTTGTTCATGTACTTCTTCTATTTTCTCCTGAGAATGATTGGAATTAGCATATACACTTGTACTAGCGCTGTGTCCTTAGCCTCTTCCTTCTGGTATAGCCTTATCATCAGACTCCTGTCATTGTATTGCCTTTACCATTTAACTACCCTTGCCCATTCCTTCTTGAGCATGATGTCCACTCCTGTATTCTCCAGGTCATCTCCGGAGTATGTCCATGTCACGACGTTGTATCCGTCGCTCCAGAAGTCGTCGGCCCCGGCCCCCTTAATATCGATCACTCCCGGAATCTCTCTCTCTCTCCCTCCCCAGTTTGTCTATATCCATCCTAGACTTTTTCAACTTCTCACGTATTTCTGATGACCAAATTCCATATCCTTATCCGGTATTAGTCCACCCTCCCCAGGGATGTCCCCTCCCCCCTCTCTCTGTAGATTTCACATGGATATTAGATTGGGGGGCTTTTTACCCATGGAATATGTTACCTGGAGGAATGTCATCACGTCATATTTGAATGCAAGGCTGCATCTTCCAGGGAGAGTATTGTAGTTTTCCGTTGTGATCCTCGCCACAAATTTGTGACGTCTCTGAAAATCGAACCGGGAACCTTCAGCTCTATAGTCGGACTCTCTGCCCCTGGACTAACTGAATCCCTAGTGATAGAGAAATAGAGATTAAAACCCATTTACTATTATTGATTCAATCGCTTAAAGTTGTATATTTTGGTGTGTTCATCACCTCCCATGCACCGTTAGATAACTTTCTCGATGTTTACGTAGATGTGGTATGTAGAGAGAGCTTTTTCAACTACTTGACGTTGTAAACGTAAGTAATACTTGTGTATTGTAAAGCAGTGTATGATGGAAAAGAATATGGCCACATCGTGATTTCTCAACTCCATATTTCGCCGGAAAATACGACATATTAACAACATAATAGCTTTATTGTCGTAATTCACTCATCTTTAACAATTTCATTTCATTCTTTAACACTTACAACTGTCTTACTTTCGTATTCTACACATTGATGTACAAAATCTTGGCTTCAAAGGTATAAAGAAATGCTACAAAGAATTAGTAAGAATCGCATGTGACTTATATATGCATATCAGACTGTATTCTCCAAAGTTTCCTTTCCTTGTAATGGTTGACCTTGGATCACCGAATAAGTCGGTGGTCGTCTACTTTATTCGATGTGCCTAAGCATTTAAACACCAAATTGCAAATGCTTGTACTTTCTCTTCTATTAAAATGTTCATTTCCGTACAACAAGATGCCTCGGCGAGTTTTTTTTTATATTTTACTTTTTCAATTAAGTTTTAATATGTTGAATCTCGTAAGGTCAGTATTAACTTCGATTTATGTTACTCTATGGGACATGTGAAACAATATACTTACTTTCTGGTGTCACATTTCCAAAAAGTTTTGGCAGCCTTAGAGAAAAACTGCAAATTCTTTGTAGC
Source organism: Hetaerina titia (assembly GCA_037158775.1). Classification (NCBI taxonomy): domain Eukaryota; kingdom Metazoa; phylum Arthropoda; class Insecta; order Odonata; family Calopterygidae; genus Hetaerina; species Hetaerina titia. Next base: position 53,102,416 of record CM073775.1, read on the forward strand.
GAAATAAGGCGTTGCCATGAGGCGCATTTTGAAATTTCTTATTTATTGTATGTGATGCCCTAAGTGAGAGTTATTCTTGTGAGACAGTATTTTAAATTTCTAGAATTACTATAACAGTGAAAGCTTTCTTCACTTAAGCACGTTAAAGCCTCCGCACGTTGCGTGTACATAAAAAGTACAAGATATCCCTTAGCGAGTACATTTTAGTTTAATCTTGATAGACTATTTCCCTCTCTTCTTTGGTGGTTCGTCTTTTGCTTTTACACCGTTGGATGGTTCGCAGTTTCATACTTATGTGAAGATATGGAAGGGTACGAAAGGATAAAAATAGAGAAGAACGGGAAAAGATGGAGAAGGGAAAGGAAGGAATACATTGGTTTGGATTATACGTATGGTATGGCCCCATTCGGAGACGGAGGTGGGGTGGAATCGTTTACTCTGGAGTGCCTCTCAATGAACCCGCGAAAATACTAACAACCGGCGGAACCTTCTGCTCGCTTGATTGATGATAATGCGCCCCACTCTCACCGCACGTGATGTCAGGTGCCGTATCTTCTCACTGATAGGTCTTGCTCACGCAATTTAAACATGTAAAACAGCTCCGAAGAGATGTCTTTCATTTTTACACGCTCTTTCGAACGGCGATTCAGCGACATCCGTTTCGGAGTCCCATTTTTGGCAGATCCCAGTCGAATGTTGCGTGAGAGTCCCCCGTATGAATTATGCCCGAAAATGATAATTTTGGACTGCTCCCGTTCGATATGGGGGACGGGAGTCTCACGCAAAGGCCCAGGTTCACGCCTGGTGGGGCAGGGGGGCGGAGGGGGCAATGCCCACGCCTTGCACACACTCGCACTTCTGGTCAGTGTACGTCTGAATCAACACCGGCCCTCGACTGAACAGCGCTTACCGGGTTGGAGGGTAGCGATGACCGGGATCCGCGAGCCGAAGGAAAGATCATGGCTTTAATAATGGGTGTAGCAACGTATGATACAGGCACAGATATTTAAGAAAACATTTAGAGACTTTACGAAATCGTGTGTGTGCCAAAACAACCAGTCGTCATCAACCCGAAGGTTGATTCTATAGGTGAAGGTCGTTTGGTCCTAAACTGCAAATGTTGAATTCGCACGTCAAGATAGAGAGACTAGTATATCTCCCGTAGCCGGTTTCTCGTTGCTGATTAGACCTGTTACACTGCAAGTTACATCTTGGTGCATGATAAGGGTATTTTGGGTCACCTGGATTTAAACCTTAGCCCTCCAGTTAGTAGTCGAACGCTCTACTCGCTGGGGGTTTTAAATTATTCTCTGGTTAGGTGAAAAGATTGAAAAAGTAGTTTTGATACATCTACATCTATCTAAACATTATCCCGCAATCCGCCCCAAGGGCTTGTAACGGGGGGGGGGGGGGGGTGTTAGGTCACCACCCGGAAAAGAAAAATATCACCGCATTCAAAACCAACCCATTCCCGCACCCACAGAGGCGTATATATACATACGAAAACCATCTCCATCCACACGCATGCAATATGCATGTACTCGTATATACCATCAACCAACATACACGTGCAATAACGTGGAAATTAAAACTGAAAAGTAAGAAGGTAAAACTCTGCTATCACGTGGGCATGCATAGCCGATCCGATTAGGACAATATGCGGATCCGCTTTAAAGAAACTCAGCTTAATTAAACTGGTAGGGGGGAATATGTAATGAGTAAGTAGTAGAGAGGTGTTATTTCATTCTAGTTAGACCTCATTTGGACTATGCCGCAAGTATTTGGGATCCTTGGGAGAAAATTTGGTAAAAAGAATCTACTTATACCTAATGCCCCTAAGCCGCCGCAATGGCGTGTGGCGGGGGTGGTGGGGTTAGGTCACCAACCGTAAAAGAGAACAAAACTACATGCAAAATTAACATATTTATGCAAACCTACTCCGATAGTGGCAAATACAAAAACACAGCAATTAACCCTAAGGTCAGTTTGGTAGGTGATAGTACAGTTCACCCGGTACTAAGCCCGACAGGGTGTGAAATTCACACACAGGGTAGGGGGGGGCAGTTCCTTGCCCTGTGCCGGTTGTGGTTTCCCAGGAAGATATGGTACCCGAAAAATCACACAGCTTGGGTGGAGATGAGGGTGTCAAGAGAGGATTCACCGGGAATCCATCCCGGACCCTCCGGTCAGTAGTAGTCCAATGATGTACCCCTGGACTACCGCCACCTCATGGTGGCGAGTACATTCGTGCAAAAACCTTTTTAACTTACACGCATGTAAATACGTATATTATCACTAGCATACAAATGCACCTTAGAATATAGTAAAATTTATCCAATAACGTGCAAACTAAAATGGAAAAGTAAGAAGGCGAAATCCCACTGCCGTTTGGGCATCCAACTTAACAAAGGTCTATGCCACCAAGGACAGGAAGGTGTGACACAACGCTAATATTGGATATTTGTTTAAATTGTATTTATTTATCGACTTAATTGGGCGTGGTTTAGACTAATAGTCCCTTCTACCACCCAAACCTTAGAAATAACATTGAAGACAATAACATACACCCAAGCCCTAGGTGGAGGAAAATCCTCCTAGGTGGGAATCGAACCCACGGCCTCTGGGTTCGCAGTTGTGGACCTTACCCCGCCGTGACCGGCAAACTAGGATAGAGGGATGGCAAACGTATAAGCGTATAGAGCGGGTGAAGAAATGAAGTTAGCGGGTTTATTTATAAGAAGGTTTGAAATGCGAGAATGAGAGATTGGCCAGAGAGGGAGAGGACGAACGTTAGGCTGCTTTTGAAGGAGAGAGGCAGTTGGAAATATTTAAGAATTACTATTATGATTTGGTATTTGGGGAAAAGAGAGAGAAGACACATTTAGAAATCAATGAGTGGTGTCGTAGACAACGATAAGTTGCTGCTGGCCGTAACTTATGGAATTAAGTTGTATCATACTCACTCCTCGGCAATCCTGTTCTTATAGAAGGTTTCTGTTCTCCCCAATTTGGGATTAAAATAGTTGACAGTAAGTAATCCTCTTCAGTTGTTCTAATCAATTGTTGCTGATTAAGTTAGTCTATTAGTCTTTACACTATATTTCAGTTTTCCCTGACGTGACTCATTAACCGAAATGCTGTGGTATATGGATTTAAGCTGTTTGGTTTAGGATTGGTTTGTAGCAATTCTCCGAGCAGTTCTGAACTGTTCAGTTACCGCACAGTCCCATCATTCTTGCGTGGTATATTGGGCTAATGCCTTCCATTAACTGCGTTATTCGCAATTAATCCTCTTTTTCCCTCTAGTTCCATCGCTCTTGTACTCCTTTTATATTTAATTCATTGTCTTCGGCATTCTCTTGTGCCTCAGGATGTGTTCATTAACTATGTCCAGTACTTCTCCATGGTTTACATTGATTATCAATGTTGTTCTCTTCCTTCTTCTGTAATCCCACAATCCCATTGTTTCTAATATTTTTTCTGCTACTTCATTCCTCAATGTCTCATAGCCGTAGAAAAGCCAACTTCATAAGTAATTTTTAATGAACCGTGTACTAATATCTAAACTCATTCCAGTTAGGGTCGTTACTTATGGTAAAGAGCCACCTACGCTATTCTGGTTACTACCTTCCTCTTTATTCTTTCTATCCTAATTTTTCTTTCTAAAAAGCAAAACTCTTCCCCATGCTCATGTCTGTATTTTCCGAGCCATAATTGAACATTACCTTTTACTTCGATTATGTCCATATATTTTAATTAGTGTTTAACTTACTAGTAATAGATTGTGTTTATTAGCGCAAAGCACAGTTGTTGAATCAAACCACTTTGTAAGATTTTCATTCCTAGGTCTGGGTAACTTTAGGGCCCGGGAAAACCGAATGTAACCATCTGCGTTATTACCAAAGTATAAAAGAGTACTGAAGGATGTCCATTACTTTTCATAAGCCTTCCAAAAACGATGTCTACTAGGTAGTCCACCCATTATATTAACACGTGTAACCGCGCATACGTCATCTCTGGTTTCCCTCCCGGGTTTCCTTTCGCAACCCCTCTTAACCCTTTTCCCCACCTTCCCTTTCGATTTCCTCGGTTCCCTTGCTTTTAAGAGTACCCTTCCTCCCCTCCCTTTTCGTCCTCGTAGGCTTTTCCGTCGACATGAACTTTCACTTCCTCTCAGGATCTCCTCCACCACTATTCCAACCCCTTCTCTCTGCCCATCACCCGCCCCGTCCCCCTCTCACCCAGGCTACCCCATCTCATTCCCCATCAATGTCCCCCTTGCCCTCTTCCTTACCTTTCAGTCAAGATCTCTGTCTGGTGCAATAGTTGGTTCCGGTCGTTTACCTTGTGTCATTAGAATGTGGGATGATCTTCCACGAAGCCAACCCCACAGATTGGTTAGCTGTTAGGTCGTAAAACCGGTGTCCGTATCTTTTTGAGGGACAGGATTGAAAATATTTGGGATCAGGCAGAATTTTGTCTGAATCAAGTACATTTAAATATTCTTTTCACCAGGTTTTACTCGCCTTCTGTACTCGATATGTGAATGAGGCACATAAGATATGCCTAATATCGCTCTAAAACCCTTTAAGAACATTTTTTTATCAATGAAGAAAGCTTTCAAATTTGTTGCTCTGAATATTAAGTGATAAGAGTGGAATTTTGCTAAGGTCGAAGGGATTATACGGTCCTTCCACGCAACGGAATGGTTGGGCGGAGTGATACCCCCTGATTAAGAGACTTATTCATGTGTATCCATCCATAACAAGTACCTGTGGTCAGTAATCTTCTGAGTTACTCCGCCCATCGTGTAGATTATCAGAAGTTAACATTCGGGTTAGTTCCAATATGGCATTTAAGAATGGGCTTAAATTAACGTCCACCTGTGTCCAATGATATGATTTCTAAGTGTATTTTATTCGAAACCAAATGTTAAATGTTGTAATGAACGAAATCATAATACAGTAAAATCGATCCAAAGTACCCCAATATTTTTCCTCGAGTCATATAGTTAATAATTTTGTCAAACTAAATATTTATTACATGGTATATATAGGCATAGGAGGGGGGAAATAGAGCAGGTAGAGCGGTTTACATATCTCGGAAGTGTTTTGGACCAGCACGGTCAAAGTAGTAGGGACGTAAGGAGAAGAATTGCGCTAGGCAAGGAGGCTTTCTCAAGGAGGAGGGAGTTGGATGACGGGCACGTTGTGTAGGGAGGTTAAGAAAAGACTCGAAAAACTCTGATATGGAGCGTAGCTCCGTAGTACGGCGCGGAAACGTGGTCGCTGAAGCAGGAGTATAGACGCAGATTGGAGGCTTTTGAAATGTGGGTGTGGAGAAGAATGGAGAAGGTGAAATGGACCGAAAGGAAAACAAATGAGGAAGTACTGGAGATGGTGGGTGAGGAGAGGGGTTTGTTGAGAGAAATCCTTTGGAGGCGGGAAAAATGGATGAAAGGCGTATTGAGCGGTAGTGGAATGTTGAAGAAGGTAATAGAGGGAAGAATGTTGGGCAAGCAAGGAAACAGCAGGAACAGGATAGGGATTTTGGACGGGATGAAAGAAGTACACAGAGATGAAGATAGACCTGATGTAGATTAGGTTGCTGGATTGGGTTTTGTTTGGAGTTACAAAATGTTTATTTGATAGTTGTGTCCATCCAAAAACCTACCTTAACCGGTAGAGTACCTAAATAAATATATAGGCATGCATGTGTATGAGTTATTGTATATAGGAGCAAATATATATCGTATATATTCATATGCATGTGTGAAAACTCGAATTTGGGCATGTATGCCTGGTGCTGTGAAACCTCTCGCCCCGCGCCTTTGCGCTGGCTCGGGGCTTAGTGTGTATGTAGACGTAGAAATATCATGTTTGTCCTTGATTTATACTGTGTCGTTAGTTTTGCTGTGGCCATTTGCTTCTCTTCGCCATTGTTTTTGTGTCACTTCTCTTTTAGTCAAATGGCGTGAATCGAGTCAACATTCTGGCAGCCGCCGCTACAATTACCATATACTATCTAATATTTTCATCATAGATTATGAACATGCTGTGGCTCATATTTATTTTGTTTTCGAAGGGTTTTAGGTGTGTTGTTTCTGTAGGTTAGGCACTATTTTATACTCATTACTGAGTGTTTAAAGTTATATAACATTTTCAAATTATATGAATCGAACGCTTTTATCTTTCTCATTGGAGTAATTAACAGGGGAAGGATCTCATCGGGGAGTTTGTTAATTAAAGTCGAATTACAGCAGATTCGCTTAAGTTTTCATAAATGTTTGCGAATTTAATGTGTTTAAAAAAGTTCGTTCTACTAATCCTGTCTGGAGTTACAAAATGTTTATTTGATAGTTTTGTCCATCCAAAAACCTACCTTAACCGGTAGATTACCTAATAATAATAATAATATATAGAAAAACCATAAACACAGTATTCAACCCGAAGGTCGATTTTGTAGGTGATGGTAGAGTTCACCCAGTAATAAGTCCGACGGCGTGTGAATATTCACACATCAGGGTAGGGGGGCCAGTTCCTTTCCCTGATATATATATATATATATATATATATATATATATATAAACAAACAATATTGTACGCATATATTACCTTTCCGCTTGTATGTTCGTCCATTTCTCTGTTGATGGGTGAAACCCGAGCACCATCTCTTGGACACAGGATCGGGGAACATGGGGGGGTTATTCCGGAACTCGTAAGGTCCCCCAGTGCTATCCTTTGAACGGCATCCGAAAATGGAAGTTTTCCGTAAAAGAGCCGGTTACTGGCATCAGTTACGACAGATGCCATTTTTGATGCCACGGAAGCCTTAGTGAAGAGTGAATTTGATACCTTATGCATGACCTTTTAAAAAGTTTGACAAAAGAAAGTTTTCTTTCAAAGAAGTCATGTAAAATAAGTTCCAAGCAATTGGAAGTAAGCCAGGATTGTCAATGCTTCACCACAGAGTTTTCTCTTCATATTCATGGGTTCACTTTTTTAAGCTGAGTACCCCGTATTTTATGATTAGCCTAACGGCTATGTATACGGGTACATCACAGATAGCTTGAGGTAACTAATGTAGTATAATATGAAATTATGAGACAAGTAATCTTTGGTAATATTTGCTTACTAGTACGGAATCGTGTGCAAAACCTCGCTGGTAGCTATCTTCAGCCATAAATTTTAGTGTATGTGAAAATATGCTTTTGTGCAAAATACTATATTTTTTAAATGTATTTATCAAGAATTAAATTCGAAATCCATTCCGCAGAAACTAATATTAACTGATGAACTATGTAATATCTTTATACACTTGACACATTTATGAATTATAGGTTGCGAATCAGTGAAATCTAAAGTATGCCTCAAATTGCTGACAATGTATGTAGTTAAACATTGCAATGATCGTAATTATTACTGGTTATCTTCCAGTTAAGGTAGATTACGGATGGACTCAGCCAATACAATGGTACAGTGATGCATTGACCTACCTCTCCTGACGACCTGACACCCAAGGCTACATTAAGTCACTCTTCAATTCCGCATACTTCCATCCTCTCTTCATTCCGTCCAACATACCTATCCCATTTCTACCTCTTCCTCGCTTGTCTAACGTTCTCCTCTATGTTACAGTATTCTACTTCATCTAATTCATACCCCGCAAGCCGCCGCAAGGACGTGTGGCGGGGGGTGTTAGGGCACCACCCGTGATTAAGAAAAAAACGCATGCAAAAGCCACAAATTTATACAAGCCACAAACAAAACATTGTATACATTCATGCAAAAACCCTTAAAACTCACACACATGCAAACAAAAAACTACCAACTAACATACACATGCACCTACAGATACACCTTATGAAGTCTTAACTAGAGAAAAATAACACCTCTCTATAACTTTCGTAGAAAGTAAGGATAATATGAGAATCACAAAGTCTTCAACGTAGTGATGCTCGTAGAGAACTTAAAAACAGCCGACAAAATCTTCGTCTCACACCATGAAATTATTTGATTGGTCCCGTATCTTTATAGCACTATTTCTGCGTTTTACAGCCTGTGCCGGGAGGTTAAAAATCAACCGTATCAACCCTCTGAATTCTCGTATCTTTTCATGTTCAAAGTGTGTGTTATACGACGATATTGACAAATGGCGACCTCAGAGCAATATATTTGTCGATGGTATTTCAGCGATGCCATGCTCGGCCGGCCGACACTCAGATAGCATCCAGAAATGGCATCGACGACTTTTACTGAATAGTTACTGATACCATTTCACGTAGCTGATACCAAAGTGGAATCCTTGAGCAAATAGAAATGGCCGCCATCGTCAGGGAATAACACCCTTGGTTGCATAAACCTCCCGTAGATTTAAGTGGTAATTACTTTCTTTCGCTACGTGATATTATGTTTTCGCCATTTAAAGGCACTGGCAGATATGGGTATCGGCTGTGAATTATTATTATGGGTAAGTGAATTATTAACCGCAACTGCTTTACATTTCTACCCTCTAATTTACCCTTTCAAATTTAATGTGTGTCACTCGGGTGGAGGTGCCTTGAGATTAAGCATAGTTTTTCAGCGGTCCCTCCAAGAAAGAAATGGTTCGGAATCACACTGCCTTAGGTCCTCAGTTCGTGGTTTACCGAACGGGGCTAGAATGGGTTAAGGCCAGGGGTACGTTTATAGCGGGGAAAACTGGCCAGGAGTGTCTTCTCTTTAGAGACGGCGATGGCACGCGTATTTGATAAGTCTGGCAATATGGCTGATATCCTTACGTTAGCACGTCCCGTTCCCATGCCGTCTTCGAGACGCCCTTATGGTGCACGCATCGCGCAAGGCCCTCTTGACCTTAGCTGCTACAGTATCACCCAGTCGTTCCCTCCTCCGGGACATTTTCTGCTTCGTCCTTTCCCGGCCGATTTTCCCCTCCTCTGTCCTTTCAAGTTCTTCCCATGTCTCGCCCTCCCGCCTGTCCCTTCGTCTTCGACGCGGCGAGACAGGCGTGTCCCTAGCGTGGGGCTCCTGAAATTATCAAAGCATTAAAATGAAAATCTGTTCTGCCGTAATCTCACTCAAAGTGCTTTCTTGACTTCGTTCCTTCTCCCTCCCATCTTCCCTCTCCTCCACCTTCGAGACGGGATTTGATTCCATGTAAACTTGACGTGGAATGCATGTGTTTCCCAAACGTGGCGCTTTTGTTTTGGTTTTTCCTTTAGTAATCAAAATGAAATTGTTTCCCTCAGCCCAGAATATTCTATCGTCGTTGGCGTTTGAACTGTGCCACATAAATGATTCTGCACGAGTATCTGGGCACTCGCGTTGGAAACTTAATTCTTGGTTTATTGTACTACTGCGGTAGCCTTGGTATTCGAGGCATTCGTAATGCTCTCTCCCTCGTGGCTTCGTGTTCTGAATTAATGTAATCTGTTAATCATTGCGCCTAAAACCATTAGCCACCCACTTCATCTTTTTTCGTTTCTTCGCTGTCGTGGTAGCGGGTGCATGTTCATACTGTCGTGAATGCGTAATGGACCATTCACTAGGTGGTCGCAGATGCCAAATAAAAGGGAAGTTGCAAAAATTAAAGCAAAAAAAAATTATAGCGTCAGGGCGGGTTTGCTAAAAATATGTGGTTTGGGGAGCTACTTTCCAGTTTTGAGTAATGAGAGATTCAGTTGTCCGTGTGCCCAGTTGAGTGGAAGAGGCCAAGTAGGCAGGCAGCCTAAACATTGTTTCAAGAAGCAGAAGCTTATAGCCTAAGGAGATGTACGGAAGAAGAGACAGTTATTGACCTTCCAATGGCAATCAATGGTGAGCACCGATCGTGCAGTTTAATGGAACCCGCTAAATGGAGCCTGAATAACATTGGAACTTAATGCTTGTAGGTTTCATGGACATGATTGTCAGCACAGACGTCAAACAGTAAAGTGGTCGCTCGAAAAAATTTGAAGTGTTGGTGGAATATTTATTTTTGGAAATGTTGATAACAAATACGGAATCTACAGTAGAGGGCCTGTTGTTTTACTATATCAAAAGCGGTAATAAAGATGGAAGACCATTAACTGACGTATTTTTGCGATTTTGGCGGGCTGTCGTAATGTGAATTATTAATCAAGACGAAGATGTACGTAAGTTCGGTGGTTCTTCCGCAAAATTCCTGCTCTAATCAGAGTTTTCTCTTTTGGGCTGTTCGAGTATCGGTGATATATTTGATCAATATGTATTTTAAGTGTGAATTCCGTACGAAATAGCTCTTGAGTGCGGTCTTAGTCCTCCTCAGTTATGATTGATTCTTTCCCGCCATAACTTGCCTCATTCTAGTCCTGTCGTATTTATTTTTATTCCGCATAAAACCGTTTTTTATTTTAAAAATATCCTGGAGAGAATAACACGAGATACCCGAGTTATGGGATGCATTTTTGGCAAAGCGTATTGGAAAGTTCTGTTTGCATTGTTACAACATCGGATTTATGTCTAATGGGACGGAGGTGGATCCAAAATGTGCTTCCTGGCAAGGACATTTGAGGTAACCGGGCATCCCCTCCGTTCCCGGCCGCCATCTCATTCATTCCGGCCATAGGTCTCTAATGCCACGGCCCTGATCTTCCCCCTACGCCCACCTCGGCCATACTTCCATCCCTCCCCTCATTCCACACTGCCAACCTAATTTCCCCAATCCCCATCTCCCCGCATGCTCCGTACCCCCTCCTTACCCTTACCCCCTCCGCCCGACCCTCGCCCGGCACGACCTTCCCTACCTCTTTCCCCTTGCCTTTCCCATTCCTCGCACAACCCTCTCCCCCCGCCGCCCCTCCGATCTTCCTCCCTTCTTCCTCTTCCTCCCTCTCCCCCCGGACCCCCTCCGTCCCCTCCCCCACCGAGTCCTTATTTCCGAATCGAGAGTGGCGCTGCCTATGCAGTGGTTGGCCGGGCATTGCCGTGCACGTCGCGGGGCTCCCGGACCATCTGCAAGGATACGAGTGTTTTGCGGGCGAGCGAGGGCGCAGGCGGATTATAAGGGGAAAAGGACGAAGGTCGTGAGGAGTACGGCCTCTCTCCTCCTCTATCTCGTCCACGCCGTTCATCGCTTCGCCGAAGGGAGAACGGGAACGAGGCCGTTGACTGCAAGCCCTCCAGGAAACCTTCCCCGGGAGATAAAAAAGCGCGGGATGGAGATCCGCCGGGAATTTCGGCCATACGAACCGGTTTACGAGTCCCCGCGCGCCGGCCGGGGGTCGTAGTAGACTTTTTGTTTTTATTTTTTTTAATAATTACTCCCCTCTCCCCCCCCCACCCCCATAGCCCGTTAGTGTGGCCTTATTTCCCTCTCTCCACTTCCGCCGTTCGATATACGTGTTTACGCCGAGGGATCCACACCACGCCGGTTCCCCCTCTCAGATGTCCGCCGTCGGTGTCCGCTGCGTCCGCCCACCCAAGATGGACCACAACCACCGCACCTTTTCGTGAGGGCCCTCCCGAGGTTGTGTTCGCCGAGTCCGCGGGCACCTCCGCGGCGGCCCCGTCTCCCGGTGCCCCACTTCCTCCCCGCGGGATGGTTGACGGGTCGTGGGTGAGGAAGCGAGCTCGGTAAAGGGACGTGGTGGGGTCCGCCGCGGATTTCGTGTCCCCGCCCCCTCTCCCGGGATTTCACTTTCCGATGGACAGGACAGGGTCGGTGTGGCCTTGCCTCCTCCTCGAAGTCTCCGATCCCGGCTGCCCCCCACGGAGCGGCTCGCGGCGAGGGGTGGTGGTGACCAGACTGGCCCGGGAGTGTTCACCCCCCGTGTGATTGTGCACACCGCCTCGAAGAAGGTGGTCGGCGTGAAGGGGGATTTTTGATAGAAGAGGAAGGGGGAAGGGTTTCCCCACCCTCCCACCCACCCACCCGCCTGCCTGCCTCGCCACCTCTCTCTCTTTCCCCTCTCCCACCCCCGGTTTTCCCTTTCGCACCGCGGCGGTCGCTCTCACCACCACGCCCCCCTCGCTGCCAGTCGTGTCTCTCTCTCCGATCTTCCTTCACCGGCCCGACGCCCGAGAGAGGAGGCTCGCGTCTCGTGGTCCATGCCTTCTCAAGCCGTGCCTTACGTCTCGACCCCCTTCACGCACCCGTCCCGGAGACGCCCCCGCGGCGCGGACGACGCTCTCACTGCCGCTTCCGCGTCTTCCTCTCATTCGACGGACGCGTCCTCGGCTCCCGCGGAGGACGACTCACTCGTCCCGGTGTCCTCTTGCTCCCTCTGGCGGTGTGACGTTCGCCGTTAGTGACGTCGCCCGCTGGTCGCCATGAGGGAGGACAGGAAGAGCCAGGCGGGGCAGAGGCACAGCAGGGCCGGGGGAGGCCGACGCGGCCGGGAGCACATAGAGCTCGATAGCTTCAAAGCGGAGTATTGCGCCTCAGGTGAGCGACTGTAGTAGGCGTGCGTGGCCTGAGGGTGTATTCCTGTTTCTCCGGGGACATTGGTTCGTTCTCTCTTGAGAGCCTGCGCCACATTTGTATTGTCGATGACATTTAAAAATTATCAAATTACGTTTTCTCGTAAATTTGCCATCTCTTGTTGTTATAATATTAGTTGAATTGTCTAATGATTTATTTTGGAATTTGACATGTGATATTTCTTAGTGTTTTTATTTTTAGTGGTGCAAGTGGATTAAAAAACTGCTCAAATGCAATAGTTAATCAATTAATACTGCTAAAAAACATTACTCGTTTAAAATTCTTAAATTAACTGAATGAAAATAAACTGAATAAGGCAATGAACTAAGTTAATGTTACGGAGCTGTTTTCAGTGTGGCTTCCTTCTAAAAAAGCACTCTTTAAATCATAAAAAATGGAGTTTCCAAGTTCGGGGCCAAATAAAATTTTTATTATAGGAAGAATTTAATAGCATTTTTTAAAATGCGATATGAAGATGTAATTTGTGTAAAAAAGCCATTTTATTCAATTTCATGGTAGTTGAACAAATCCTCCGGAATCAATGGACGTTTTGTTCGCACCCATCCAACATCTTTTGTTAAGTACGTATTTTACGTGAGAAATATTGCACCTGCTTGTAGTTTTATCATTTGGTATAATTTCGACCAATTTGACAGACTCGATTTCAAAGACACATGTATTCCGTTCAAACACTCGCAAGGTGTGAATAATGTTCCTTTCTTAATGTTAATTAACAAGGGAATCATATGTTATCCTTGTGAGAGAACGTGGCGAATGTGATTTTAGGATCGGTAATGTTTAAATATGTTTACGTTATATTTGGCAAGTCGGCTTAAGATGTTGCCAAAATCCAGGGGAGTAGTGGAAAGAAATTAGAGGCGAAAATGCTGAGTGATTGCCCTCATGCCATCCTCATTCGTGTGTTATTTCTTAATTTTATCGATGTAAGATGAAGTTAAAATGTTTCGGATCAAATTTTTGTCTAAGCCGTGCCCCTCTCTTTGACACTTCGAAATAAATATTATTGATTTTCGTTTCATGAATGGAATACGTTTAAATACAACTTTATCATTCACGTAAATTCACTACGATTTTATGTTCTCTAGTGTCAGTTAGTCAGTGCTTTGGTTAGTCCAGTATACTTTAATACCTCAACACGTTCTTCCCTATCGCCGCGCGTACCACGCTTAAGCGTTTAATTAATTAACAGTTCGCTCTTAGACTTTGCAAAGCCCATATCCTCCCCCTTAATCATAAAGAGTCCCAAAGCTAAAACTTGTTAATTGCTCTCCCGGCTTCCATATTTCCGAAGCGGAATCTTACACCTACCTGGATTATCTGCCTTAAAAGTCAACAACTCCGGTTTTTATAATATTTTTGAAATTATAATGAGGAATTAAAGCGATAATGAGTTTCAAAGCTACCATGTTTGTATCGTTTCAGAAGTATCCTTTGCATTGAAAATGTTTGTATTTTTCTGAATCTATTTGTTAAACCACTTTTATGTTGGCGTTTTATGTTGAAACATTCATCGAAATAACTGGTTGTCGGCGTATAGGAATCAGGGTAGCACAACGCACTGTACGCAGTAAATTCATTTTAGTTTAATGTATGTTTGTCGATGAAAGTTTTTATCACGTTGTCTGATCGCTCTCGTAGAGATTCTTAAATTGTTGAGACATGCATTTTAGAGAACTTCATCCTGCTTTTTTCTATGAATGACGTATTGTCACCATCATAGGAGAACACCACCCTGCATTAATGCAAAATGTGTTGGTTCTTAAAATCGAAGAGCATTGACAACACTTTTTTCTCTTTATTATTCAAATATATTATAATTATTTATTTGGTTTTTTTCTAATCGATAATTTGCATAAGAAATGAGCTTTGTTTTAAAGTGGGTCTTTGTGATTCTTGAACATGGAGGGAGTTTATGAAAGGCACTATGAGAAAAGGTTCGCAAAAAGATTCACTCTAACATAGAGCGTAGTATAGTGGAGAGTTGGAAACTTAGTCGCTGAGACAAAAGAATAAGCGTAGATTGGATGATTTTGAGGTATGGGTGTAGAGGATTATGGAAAAAGTAAAATTGACGGGAACGAAACGAACGAAGAGATACTAGACATGGTGGAGAAAGAGAGAAGGTTTTTCGGAGATATGCAGAGGAGGCAGTAAAAGTGGATATGGGGATAGTAAGTGGTGGTGTAATATAGAAGACCAAGAAAGATGGGAGAACGTTAGGCAAGCGAGGTCGAGGTAGGAAAAGATTCTGCGTATTGGACGGAGTGAGTTGAATCGGGAAGTAGATATGTGGATTTGAAGATTAGTTTCTTATAATTCATGATTTAGTGTTTTTGTGTCGTGTTGTGTGGGGTTTATAGAAACGTAGTGGCAGTTCTTAGATTCTTGATGCATCAAAAACCTACCTTGACTGGTAGAATAATTTTATAATAATATTTATGCTTGACTTTTCTTACATTTCATGAAATATTAGTGACGGTATTAAAACAGCGCCGCGGAAATTCATCATATTAGTGTCATTTACTTTCACGACCGGTGCAATAAAAGGTAAGGAATTACCGGAGCACGAAATTTTTTTTGTCAGGTTCTATTCAAAGCATGAGTTTGTTAAATTCTTGATAAAGCAAGGTGAGTCATAATAATTTTCGTGTTCCTTCGAACGTTTTTGTAAGTTACAGATTCGAATATAAATTCGTAGTTCGAAATCGTGAATTAGCTCATTGTATAACTCTTGAGGGTAAGTACCAGAAGTTGAGGGAGTAAATTTGGACGCAGAGTTTAAATGCTAATCCTTTGTGAGATTACTCGCTATGCAAGTTTCTGGGCGCAGTCAGGAATCTTATTGTCATAATATGTATGCACATAATATGTACATACTCATTCACAACGTGCATGTGACTATGCATGGACCTGTACTAAAGTTTATATGCTGCTGACCTTACTTTTAACTTAAATAATTCAAACGTGTATGTGCCGTATTACCAACTCAGAGAAAACTTCTGTGGAACTATTGATCTTCTTGATCATTAATTTTAAAGGTCATGGGTTATCATAAATATTGGATTTTATTTACCTTGGTTGTAGACTATACGTTATAGTATATGAACTGCTCCGACATAGACGTGAATAGTTTAAATAGTTCATTATTTGGTGAAAATTTCATGAATTTATTAAAATTATTTTAATTAGAAATTACATGATAATGTCATAAAAGTCATTCAGTTTTGGTTGATGGCCGGAGATATTTTCCAGTTGGAATATCCAAAAGATTCTTTAAAATTCAATTATCTACGTATGTACAACGTACAGGTTTTGCGTGTGGCATATTATTCTATCTTCCAGTTTTACTGAGTCACTGTTTTAACTGGGTCTTCATTTAGTTATCACGCGTAGATCATAGTGATTTGCTAGTTTATTCGAAATTCTTAGGCGAATGAGTAATTAGAATAAAATAAAGTTGAATTACGTTTTAATCTAAAAATGTTTATCTTAAAAGAGTAAATGGAAAGACTGATATGTTCATATTTGTCATCTGATTCCATTAATGGGGACATATTACTGTGCAGGAGAAAACGCATTTTGTCGTTTCAGTGGCGATGACCCCGTGAGTGGTGTACATCATAGAGCCGTAGAAAAGCGATTGACCGACCATTTTGCGTTTTTATTAGTCTTGATATCGTAGCATTTTACTATGTTGCACAAAGTTCCGTACGTTTATGAAAAAACAGAACCAATCCCATTTTGGAAATAGTAATGCATTTCGTTGAATTATACCTAGATTAGTGGCGCTGACTAGCATAGCAAAATAGTTCCCATTTTTGGTGGCTACTCTTTTCACTGTAGATGCGTAAAATTGAACCAAGAAAGTTGTAAATTGCCATTTTTTTCCTTTATTAAAAGGCATGGTTGGAGTTTCTTGGAGAAAATGTTTTCCATTCAGACTATTCGCAGCTTCTCTCCATTTAGCGCTCCTTGAATAAGTGCCCTTCTCCTGCGTTGTTAGACGAGATGACTGATTAAATATTACCCAAGATGAAACATTAATTAGTTTTTCCATGAATATGATTGCAATGGTTAACCCTTATTTCTCCAAAATACCTCAACACATTTCCCATTCAAAATTTTATTTAGTCGGCTGATATAATCGTTTCTCGTTATCAGCAATCGGAGTACTCTAATAATATGTTCTTCACAAATTCTTAACCTGTAAAATTAATGGCGTAATTATGGACTCATTGAATGTAATTCGAAGCAGGAATGTGGGGTCATCAGTAATTTCCGTTTCTGACTCAAGATATTAGATTCTGACTTGAAAGATTTGCTACGTATCTCTCAGTCTCAAGTTCGAGTTATTTGCACCACTCAAATGTAAGATTATCGCAGATAATTGCACCGTTTTGGTATGTTATTACCTTTTATTTAATTAATGATTATTATATTGTGTTAATTATTTGAATAAATATTTAAATAAACGCATTCGGATAAGCCTTATGCAGATGAAACTTGCAATGACAATAAATGAAGCCGGATTCGGGGGCTTCGCAATTCTCACTTAAAGTCTGACTCCTGGACTTAATTGTAGTCTTAGAATGCGTTTCATTTCTGTTGTCAGACACTTCCCCGCAGAGAACCGGGTTCGAACATGGATGACTCATCTGAACACTTCATACATCACCAAAGGAAAATGATTTTTCGGTTACTCAACATTCTTCGTAATACGCAGGCGGTGCAATGAAAGTATTTGGCCTTCTCCGTAAATGCCTGACTTTCACTCACCGTTCTATATTATGCCAGCACTACATTAACTCATGAAATCGTCCTCTTTCTTTTAACTATTTTAAGTTTAAAAACAAGCCAAAAGACAGCCAAGTACGGAAATTTGTATTGGATTGTAAAGTAAAAGGACAAGGACCCCCCAATTCTTTGGTAGAAAAGAACCAGGATTATGTCCACGGGCCTGGAAAAGCTGGAAATATCCTTATGTTGGAATTTGTGTGAAAATCCCGCCACTGTTGTGGAAAATCACAACAATTTCATGATATTTTTACGGTGTCTTGTTTTGTTTTATTTGCCAGAAAATTATGTGTTTGAAGTTCTATCCCGGAGCCCGCTTTACTCCCGTATGTCCCGCTTTGTGCGTATCAATAACGACCGGCAGTGTTCAGAGTTTTACTCTTTATTTCAAGTTCATCCGCCTTATGTTTTCTCATCGTGCAAAATTTTCTCAACAATCCAAATACCTCAATTTAAAATTAGTATTTCTCTTTTTTTATGGAGAAATTGGTTTTCAGTAGAAATGAGAGTAGATTTTATAAATGATAACATTTTAATTGTGGTTTAATGAATTCACCTCTTTTATAATATTCCTGAATAAATCTGTAAGTATAATAAAGTAGAAAAACAATCAGGAAATGTTGCAAAAAATATTTTTTCGGAAGGCCTGTAATTTAGTCCATAATGTGGCCACGCTGGAATCTCACGTACGCGGTAATCGAACCCGTGACCTTTGAGTTAGTAGGCGAGGAGGTTACCAGGTTGTTACCGAGGTCTGCTACATTTCCCTGGTGGCGACACCATCGACGTTATCCACCCGACCTTTGGGTTGTGCACTGTGGTTTTTCGTTAATTATATTTGCGATCACTGATGTTACGACCCACCGCTAATGTTTCGCGGCTGTGCCAAAGTTACTTTAGGATATTATGTTCTGGTTCTTTAACGTGAAATTTAAGTAATTTTCATGGCGTTTTCCTCATTCAACGCGTAAATTACATGATGGCGGTGACGACTCTTCTGTTTGCAGTAGTTGCAGTCGTTAAGGTAGGCGACTGACATCTGTAGTCGTTTGCGCCGTGAGGGATGAGTATATAACTTGCACTGGTAGGATTTTCATGGAATTGGGTAAAAGGTGGAGAGAGAACATGGTATTAGCCTACGATAGGCCCCAAGGGATCCACAGTTTACCATCCCTCCCGACGGACGTTGCCCTCCACTTGTATTTTAATATTATTATACTGGTATTTTAATAGGGATGGTATTGGAGATCGGAATATCTCTAAAACATTTTGCCACTGCCAGGATTCGAACTCAGCCCTGCGGAGCTGGTAGCCAGTACACTAGCCACGGTACCAACAGGATACACTTTCTGTTTGTTCCCACGTTGGGGATTTTGCCCCGGGGCCCTCCAGGGCGCTGGCCCACGCACCACCCCTCTCGATCGTTGACCGGACCGTAGTTTCCCCGCCCGGGGCCGCGTTCGCCCCGTCCGGGCATCGCATTCCGGTCGAGATGGAATCGGGGTCAGGGACTCATCAGTTTGAAGGGGGATGCTGCGTAGCCTCAACCGCCCCCCCCCCCGTCCAGTACCTCGGTGAGTAAGCAGGTCGAGAGGATGGATGGGGGTGGGAGGGCGACAGGTGCACGACTGTTGCACGAGCCACCCGCGGACGTAAAACCACGCGAGATAAGAGAAAGGGAAGTGGTCTCGATCGATCGAATTCCATTTTTTTTTAACCCGCGAATCCTTTTCATGCGTTCGGTGGTGTGTTCATTGGGTGTGGGTGGGGGGAGAGAGGAGGGGAGAGGCTTTAAAAGTCATCTCGCATCTCGACTACCACTCATCAAATGGTTTCGGACTGCGCGCGTGAATCTACATGATGAATCTTTCTGGAGGAAAAATGTTTGATTATTGATTTTGTGAGCTGATTTTTATGTCGGGGAGAACGTACCATAATTATGAGTGATTAGATAGTTATTGGCGAGTGAATTGAAAAAATTATGACCGGATGTTTGATAAGTGACACGGAAGTTTTTTCGTGGAAATATGGTGGGCGTTGTCTCGTATCGGAACTTTAATGTGATGGTTCTCTTGATGTTTTTTTGTTTACGTGAAAAGTGTTTGTTTGCGTTTAAAAGCTCATTATTATTTTGGTGCATCAAATTTTGTCGCGGCGGAAAATGAACTTAAGTTCTCTGGTAATTATTTTATTTTGGTCCAAAGAAATAAATGAGGAAAAAATAAAAGGACATTTTTTGGAATTCAATCGCGGGCTTTACCTTTTGGTCTCCTGCCAGGTGATTACGATCCAAATTTCACGGAAAGGGAGCGACTGTTTTTGCAGCGAAAAAATATTGAGGGTGATTTCTTAATTCTTGAACAATTTTTTTTCTCTCGTCCCCATGCAGCGAATAAATAAAGATTTGGACGGTGGAGGCAATGGTGCTCTATCGACGGCCGTCCTCCGATATTGCGGCTAGAGT
Source organism: Hetaerina titia (assembly GCA_037158775.1). Taxonomy (NCBI): domain Eukaryota; kingdom Metazoa; phylum Arthropoda; class Insecta; order Odonata; family Calopterygidae; genus Hetaerina; species Hetaerina titia. Next base: position 53,122,133 of record CM073775.1, read on the forward strand.
GGGGAACATGAAAAAGACCGCAACGTTAATGGCTTGGGATTTTATTTTTAAGCCTTGGAAACGCGCTGTTTTGCTTTCGTCGCTTATCCGTTTTACGCCGCCGAATGTCACGTGCGTGGGACGTCTCTCTACTTATCGTGATCTCTCTGTTCCCAGTCATCTCTCTCCATCTACATCTTTGCTTTGTACTGAAATGTGAACCTTATTCTTTCGCTCCGAGTAACGACCACAGAAAAAGAGCGTTGAGATGCCCCGAGTTATTGACCCTATGTCCTCCATGAGGCGGGGTCTCCGGTCATGGAAATAAAACTTAATTCATCGAATTCACGTTAAAATTCACCAAGTAAGGACATTAGAGTATAAATGAGAACCTGGGATGATACTATTTGAAGCCACCGAAAGAGATAACAATAAGGTTTAAAAACTTTTCGAAGTGATTTCCTGAGGACGTCCAGAAGGTTTGTTGAGGGTTCTCTCGTAAAAGTAAGCTAGATGAAAACGCATTTTTAATTGAAAATACTAACTATTCTTTTCAAATGACGTTGTGAATGAGGAAGAATAAAATCTTATGAAAAAAGTAACTTAAGAGACATTGCTCTTTCGGTTTTTCAATTTTTTTTTACCGTTCGATCGAGAAGGCCAAATGACGTATTGTGAGGCAAAATGTTTTTTAACGGCACTGTTGGGATTGGATGTTAAAGTTAGTCTTCGTGGGCAGCTGCAGTGATGAAAATATTTTGCGACCACGAAGTAACCACATGTATTCTGTCGTTATTCAGCTCCTAACATTTGAATAAAAAACTTAGAAGTTAGCGAGAGATTTGCACATGCTGCTTGTAGACTCCGAGCAAGCCCCCATATTGCCTTAAGCAGTTGCGAACCCAGCGGCGTATGCAACCCGGCGATCACTATGTCATTGAGGGCGGTCTACCCACCAGGATATCAAGATATTTTCTTGTAATAGCTTTTATCATTTGGGGTTGACTATGCATTACGCCACTTGGTAGTTGATTATCCACTTTCCTCCATATCACACCATTTCCCCTATATTATTAGCTCATCCTTAATCTCCCCCACCCATACTTTTTTAACCAAACATTTTGAGTGGAGAGAAATCAATATATACCATAATCTTTAGACGTTGGGGTTGGGAAGTAATACATATATATACGTCATTGATATGTTTCGCACTTATAGTGCAAAATTCAAGCGCTTATTAATTCCTGTAATGCATCCTCTTCCTCGTGAGACTGTCATATTCCATCAACCGTGTCCCCCTTTGAGTGTACCGAAGATGTTTTAGCCCCTTAGGTTGATCAAGCTGTGTTTAACAATAAGTATTTAAAATATTCACCGTTGTAATATTATGTCATGCTAATATGGTGACAACCGTTTCATTAACTATGACTTCGGGCAATATTAGAATCAGGTGAAATAATAGTGGGTATACCTTTATTTGGTTGCAGGGAACGACGGAACCTGGATTTTTATGAATTAGAAATCTGAGTTATATTTATTTATGTATTATTAATCCGAAAACAGCCATCATTTGGCCTTTGCATTGGATTTTTAAACTTTAAAATAGCCACAGAGACAATCACAAAAACCCAAGCCCAAGGTGGAGAAAAACCTACCTTGGTGGGGATCGAACCCACGACCTCTGGTTGGCATGAGGAGAGGGACTTCATTACGATTTATGTATTCATGGTTTTTAATTGGAAAATTCCTAGAAAGAAAAATATGATCGAAACGATTAATTGAAACAAACTTAAATATTGTAAAAAATTCATTTCAGTTATGGCCGGCAATGTAGACAATATTCATTGGTTGACAGATGAGGTGGGAAGTTGAAAAAATCTTGCTATCAATAAACTTGTTTAAGTTTGCCAAAATAATTATTTGTAAAGTGCGCTAAAACATACTATAAGCATAAGTGGCACTCGATATATCCACTGGCATACATACATAAGCACCCACATTTCATTTTTCTTCCATCACAATGAAATATGCAACTTAACGTTCATAAAATAGAAATATGCTGAGCCATTATCGTCCCTCAGATGTAAGCCACAGGCCATTAACAGTAATACGTAATAAAATAATTGACTCAGTTAATATTTTTATTCGGCACTTGTTTTATGCTCTTGAGTTGGTATGAAATATGTTTCTAAAATTTCCCCAAAATATCCTTTTGGATTTTTTAAAAATTTTTGGTTGAAATGTGATTGAATATAATTTTTCTCGAAAAAATATAAAATTCATTACCAATCTCCAAGCCTTGATTTCGCCTTTAAAGGGGCCCTACAATTTCTTCGAAAGAATCTATGTATTTAGCCTTTCCACCCATATCTAAATATTTGTTTATCAAAAGGAAAGGTTTCATTGAATAAAAACGTACGATGGTCCATGGGGTTAACGAGCTGAATTACCTTGTGTGTATTATGGCTAATAAGTTCCTGATTCTTGTCTACATATCTAGTTTCCCTTAAGAAGTACAGCCTGTTTTTTGGTAGATAGCTCTTCCGCTGGTGTAAGTTGGATTGCGTAGGCATTAAGGCTTGATATTCTTTTTGAAAGCAATGGTTGTCCCATTTGGAGATTTGATCTTTAGCTATTTCTTCATGTATATTTTTCTTTGCTGGTTTTTTGTTGGTTTTATGAACGTCATCCTTTCAATTTCGTTAATTGCTCAGAGAGTATAAAATGAAGAGATTGAGACGCAGGGGCAATGTTTCGATAATTTAATAACTAGTGTTTCAAATGATCGAGTAATTATTTCTCCCATTCACGGTTCAGAAAGGTCTTTTGCTTTTATGCTATTGACTCATCCCTTGTTGCCGGTCAAAGTTTGTTTAATTCGAGAGCTAATGAAAGTAAAATTTGCCCTTCAAGGCGAACCGTATTGCTTTACGATCTCAAGTGAGTCTTGAGACGATAGACAAAGTTAAATTTGCTTTGTAACCCGTTTCAAGCATTTATCACTTTACTGTTTGAATAGCGGTAGTGGGTTCGTTCGGAATCCGACGTAACAGTGGATTCCTTTCACGGATGCACTTCGAATTCATTCGGCCTGCCACCCTCTCGCGAGTGAGCCCCGCGAGGAAATTGTGTAAGCATGGATTCTCCATTCCGCCACTAGGGGGTAGCCGTCGCACCCAGTTTTGCGTAGTTCGCGTTTCGCCGTCTTTTGTTCCTTTTTTTATACTCGGGAGCACGCTCCCATCGTACGTGCTTCTATCGATCGAAGGTCAGTGCGAAAGTAGACACTGTGTCAGAGAGGAAGAGAGGAGTACGAGGAGGGTAATGGGAGGAGGGGTTGAGGGGAGAGAGAGGGTGGGAGTGAGGGATGAGGAGAGTCGAGGAGGAGTTTGGAGAGGGTGGAAAGAGCTGCATTTCCTCAACCTTGGAAGTATATTTTCCACGCCCTCCAATCGGATTTTTGCGTCTCCAAACGCGTTTGGGGTGACAAGTAGACATCTTTGGTGCTCTTCGTATGTCAAACATTCCTTCGTTGCCGTGTCTATCAAATATCCGTAGTCTAAAAAGAGGCTTGGGCTGTGTCGACGTCGTGTGGGGTGCTTCGGCTTTAATAAGCACAGCTCGGTCCTCTTCGTCTGAGTATAGGTTACAGTTTTCTTCAAGATGCCTTTCCTCTTCCCGGCCTCCAACGCCGCCTTTACTTCCCGAAGAGTCCATTGCTTTTGCCCCGAGAATATCCTTTCTCGCTGTGGCTTTCCTATTACATTTGCTAGGTGTTTTTTTTTACATCTAGGTATTTTACATATGTAGCTTTTAGTGCATTTCAAGGAGCTTTTCAGCTTTCAAGCAGGAAATAAGATCTAGGCCATGCGTTGCCTCTGTCGGAAAGAATTATAATTCTTATTCGTGTCCACGTAATAATCCTCATTTTTTTTAGAGCGAAGCTGCTGAATGTGCTTCGTGTTTACACATTTATATTTGATGAAAGCCATTTTATTGTCGTTGCTAATAAAACATGGCCACTTTTTAAGGATTTTGAGGAAATTAGAACGGAAGCACTAAAGAACGAGAAAAAATTTGAATTAAATTATCTTGTTAATACCGGTAATTTTTTTAAGAAAAAGAATGGTTGATTTGAAAGCTTGACTTAATGCATAAATGTATACCAATAAGGACTCGGTATTTGAAATTTACAAAAGCTAACGTTTGGACTGTTATCGTTACTATCCAAATGAAAATCAAAATTCACCATTCAAATGTTTCCCAGTGTCTTTTCCCGTAGCCTCCCTCTCGAAAGTGAAGGCTATAACAGGTTTTACAGTTAAACTTGCACGCATACTTAGGCCATTTGTATAAATTTCAATTGTTGATAGCCACGCTGGAAACTTGGACACAGATTACATTTAATAATGCTCAAGAATTTAATGGATACCTGTTTTCCATCGAAGGGGAACAAATGCGCACCTTAGAATTCTTTAACAAAAAACGCTGAACATGAGAATAGTAACGGATTCACGGCAGGGGTAATCAAGATTAAGAGTATCCATATAGTAACTCTTCCACATTTGATGAATGAGTGAGCTTGTTTCGTAATGCAATGTGCATCGAAGAGTCTGCGTGTTGTTGCAGTATACGTGACCTATTTGTCTTGGGTTGCAGCCACAGGATTCCCTAGTTAAAATTATCGTGCGCTGCGACAATTGACCCCATCGTCTTGTTGAGGAGACACCGCGAATGGGAAAAAATGGCGAATGGAACTCATGCGAGCGGAACCGGAAGTATTAGAGATCGAGGACAATAAATTAATTTTTCCGTAACATTGAAGTGCAAAGATAAATGATTCTAAGAAGTGTGAAGTAGAGAGACTCCGGTATTGTCACATAGCCTTATTTTTCGTTCAACGCACGTTTACTATGTTATATCGGATGGCTTGATTAGGACTTATGATGCACCTTTTATTCATTTTGGAACCAAATGGTGGTTTTTACTTTTGTGAGTGAAATGTAGGGCATTTTGCGGTATGAATGGGTGATTTTTTTCCGGTGTACTCGGGACAATGCTGATTTAGTGCGTTTTTTCAGATTCAGCCAATATTTTCTGCCACATAACGCACGTGGTTTTATGATTTACATGCTCTTCATATTGCATAACTAAGTAATGATTCTGTATTTCATTTTAGCCGACATTAGATTCCTCATTGAAGGATGGATACAGATAAGCTTCCAATAGTTGTTTGAGGAAAAGATAAAATATCCGCGGTCATGGTTTTCTAGAATTTTCACGGTACTAATTTTTTGGCTGAACATTTCGTTGATCCAGGCCCCGGCGGGGTATCTATTCCACGTATCTTGAATTTTGAAACTATGGGGTCGAAACCAGATCTTTTGGGAGTAGTTGGCATTGTCGAAAGTTTTGCCGAAACGTTTTATCTCAGGAGACAGCCTTCATTCGATTTTCCCTTGTTAACACCTCCAAATGTCTACCAGCGGTCGGTGACATAACGCCCGGACTAAAATAAGGCGAGTTTCTCCCACGAGCTCCGATCGCTGACGCTGCTCCTCCTCTAGGAAGAGGAGCGCTATACCTGTCATACCGCGCCCCCTTGATAATTTCGCCGACCTCCGGTAATTTATTTTGATCCGCAAGCACCACGCCTCGTGTCACGCTTACTTTTATGCTACCAGTATCTTTCTCGTCATAGTTCGCGACTCGTATTGAATTCTCATTCCAGTCTTTCCTCCCGTTGAAAATTGTCTCCTTCCTACCCGAGTCACGTGAAATATTATTTTCCCTTAATTGTTCAACCCCCTCCCCATGGACAACAAACTTGACATGGTGGAAGACCTTTATGTTCTGAATACTCTGAGAGCTGTACTGGTGGGAGCAATGATATTTGATCCTATTAAGGTCACTATGTAAGATAGGTCGAAGGTTAGGAACCAGACGAAAGGTACTCCGCGCAGCGTTTGTTCCTCAGTGACGCAGTTGCGATGGCATATGACCCCAGTGGGTGATTGTGTCACATTAAAAACACTATATAGGAAGGCATCAGGAAATCGCTTCAACTGTTCATCCCCAGATGGGCACAGCGATAGGGGGAATGCTGGGCAGGTGAGGTAGTGGGAGGAAAAGGGTGGGTATGTTGGAAGGAATGGAGGTTGAATGTATGCAGAATTGAAGAAGATTTCCTTGTAGTGTGCTGTGTCACGTTGCGTCTTGTTAGGAGAGGCCAAGAAATGTAGACGTGTTCAGTCTGTGTCAATTCAAAATCTGCATCAAATGCTAGACTTCGAAGTAATAGGAATGCATTAATAATTCTTTGTATTTGTAAAGTTGGGATTCGGTGTTGAGGCAATTGTTGGTCTTGGGATCTTTCTAGGAATTTGATCTAAGAGTTGTAAAATTATAGTATAACGTGCGATATAAAGTATGACTACGCTTCTCGATTTCGTTGATTAGAACAGATTATTTGATAGCAGTTTCAAGAATTCTACATAGAATACCAGTGAATATGGTCGCCTGTGAATTATATTATAATATTCTGCTACAGTTTTAATTTTATCTGATACATCTTGAGGTGATTGTCTTTGAGATTGTGCCTTTCGTGTCGTGAACCATTATTATTGTGACTTCTCATAGTGTTCCGTGCAACAATCCATTCTATGCCTACACGTGGAGGACAAAATAGCATAAGCCCTGACCTCTATTTACGCTTGGCTAACGTTCAACTCCTCGAAAAAAATAGGGGTTATTCACCTCATTCTCTTTCCTTGTGTTTTATCCTCGTGGAAATGAAAAGGTTTATTTGAAATGAGTATTTTGCTATGGTTTTATAGGGGTTTCAAAGGGTGAGGGCGCTGGCGATAACTGAAAGTCATTGAACGCGGCGGCCTATTGGCAGGAGTCAAATAACGCTTCTTGAGTTCTCTTGGAAAAACATCAATGTACTTTCTAATGCTCACTGAAATGAAGTAGAAATCTTCCAGAAATGAAAGTGGTATATGCGTGGCGTAAAACGCTTTATTGCAATGCATTAAAGCGCTTAATGCATTAAATTGAGTAATTCCCACCAGGGAGAATTTATCGCCTTGTATTTTAACCCTGAGATATGTCCTATTACTTTTCTTAATTGATGAAATCCTCAAATTCTAAATTACTAATGTCTTTAGAATATAGCTCACGATTTCTATGTAGATATTTAGTCTGAAGCGATAATACACTGTGATTCCATATAGTTACGTCGATTTGTTTGCTTTTTTTCAACTAGTTAGATTACCTGGATAAAATATTTGTATATCTCCTTTATTTAGAATTTATTTGATCGACAATTAAAATTAATGACAAAATTCACCACCATTTATTATTGCTTCAATTTGATTTTTTTTTATTCGAATACACGGTCGTGCTAAAGGACCATACATTTTAATCGCCACTGAAGCTAACGTGGGTTGCCAAAAGTGCTTCTTTACAGGTTTGGTATTTTATGCTGTACTTCGTTGGATTTAATCAGAGAGAATTTATGTTCTCTGCGATTGGTTAACTTGTACTTAACATCGGGAGAGCATAACCGCAAGAGATATGAATGATCCTAACTGAAATTGACATTAGATTCCTTGGTTCTCGTTCTACGTCATGTGCAAGGCCATTGAAGCATGGTTGAAAATATTATCGAAAAAGTTTGTTGTCTCAGGCGTTACTTTAATGGTATTTGCACAAAATATTGAGATGAAATAATTTAATTTGTAATTCCACACACTTTATTTTAAAAAACACGACCCAGACTTTGAACGTCATCATCACCTGATGGTCCCATCACATCACATCATCACCCAGGTTTCGATGTTGAACGTCATCATCAGGTGATGATGACGTTCAACGTCGAAACCTGGGTCGTATTTTTTAAAATGAAGTGTGTGGAATTACAAAGTAAATGATTTCATTTCAATATATTATCCAAAAAGAATCGGAAAATAAGAATGCGGTTTTGTGCAGGGGTTAGAAATCGGATGCGACAAATCGTTCATTAGGCAATAATACATTTAATATTACATTAGAATTTTTATTGTGGTATTCCTTCATATTACCTCTATGTCAATTTTATTTTCGTCTTGTATTTACATGCAATTTCATAATTCCCATGTCATCTAATAGTTTTTCTTCTCTCTTTATCCTTTGGTTCTTTTAAATTTTTATTCGTGTTTTAATTGTTTGTTTGTATTTTCTTCGTACCGTCATAGTTCTCAATTGGACCAAAAATATTTTTCAAAACCTCAATATCACCCACTTTATGCCCAATATTTGATATTATAAATTGAAATTTTCAGCCTGAATTCCTCATACAGATTTATACCCTTGCCCTGTGCCCTTTAGTGTACGACTGTCATAATTGGTTTTATTCAAAGATCGCTCTCCAGGACTAAAAATTTGGAGAACAAATAGCTATCAACTACTTTAGTCTTTAAGGATTTGCGAATCCATGAATCTCCTTGTGTGCATAATGATGCAGAAAAAAGCGATAACAACTCTTAATATTCAAATTTCATATGTGGTCGAGTGTTCATGTTGCAAATTAATATGAACCTGTTTGGCGGAAGACAGAAAATGAGGGGAGGTCTTATTTCTCAAACATCTCCGACATAGAGTAGTAACCTGAATAAGATGAACAGTTCCAAGGTTGATGTTGTGGAAGGAATCCGTGTTAAAGTAACGATATAGCACTTTTCCACAAAATAAAACTTTATTGTACGACGCCCGTTTCCATTCGCAGAGCTATCCTCAGGTAGAAGCCTTGTCTTGTACCTGAGGATGTCTCCGAGACGAGTATTATTTTATTGAACGACGCGTCGTTCAATAAAGTTTTATTTCGTGGAAAGGTGCTATATCGTTGCTTTATTGTAGCATGACCTGATAATATTTTAATGGTATTCTTTCTTCTAAGATGATTCACTTTGAGAAATAACCTACATAGTTAAAACTCCTTGATCTGCCTGGCAAACTTGAAACGTTTTCCCACCGATATTCGACTTTTGTGTTCATTCAAATATGTTGGCGTGTTCATATTTTCGGAAACATTTTGTCGCGGAAGTAGTAGGAATCTGCAGTTAGTTTGGCCAATGTGTCGGAATTTCTATGTCTTCGCGGACAAACACGAGAAAAGATATTGTCTCATCTACCCTGTCCTAGTTTGTACATGTGTCAAAATATTCTAATCAGAATATTGTCTAACGTCCAATATTTACACCAGTCTAATTACAACATCATTTTTGTTGGACGGTTCGTTCTTGTTGGTTGCCTACTCAAATGCAGACTCTTTAAAGTCACGGGTTCGATTCGCAAGTAGTGCTATTTTTGGCGTAATCCTATGATAAACTGCATGTTATTCGTTTTGAATCATCGTCATAGCATGTCTGGGGGTCCTCCAAAAACAGCAATACTGCATAGTGCTGCCAGCCTGGTGTCGTGGTGTAATTTGGTCCTTCTATCTCTCCGTTGCAGAGGAAGCACTAAATTGTCCGTGCCGTCATTTATAGCATTTTCTGGGTGATAACGCTGGGCAGACATTTTATTTCCGTTTACGCCTCCATTAGAGGACATCTGCTTATTTTGTCTCTCCCCTAGCCGTTTTTAGGATTAACTTCTTCAGGCCGTAGTCTCCTGTACTATGTCGTTCCGTCATGGTTTCTCTTTATTCTCTCTAGTCGATAGCCCTGTGAATATGCATTTCGTGAACAATGATGCCCAAAGTGATATCGCATCATCAAAACGATAATGGTTGGCATGGCCGTAACTGGAGAGCCACCAATGAACCTATCTGTTAGGTGGTCCGCGATCCTTTAGTCCCCTAAAACAGGGAAAGGTAAAACCCTGGAAAAATCCTGGAAGACACTGTGTTTTACTTTACCAGAAAATAGATAGTAGGGGATAGTAATAGGAATAATCACTTTCTTATTCGAATTTAATATGAAAGACTAATGCTGCATTTTATTTTAACTAGTGACTTAAATGTGTAGTGTACAAGTATAATTCAAGAAGGGCAAGAATTATGTAATAGTTCATCCGGATAACTTAGTTTCTTGCTCTGAAATAATTGCCCGAGTGCCAACCACTGTACTGCAACTGAGTAGTAATAGGCCGAGTCGTCTTTGAGTGAGAATGCCACTGTATATAATACTCCGTAATAGAATTTTTTTTATGCTAACAAAACGTCGCTACTGATAAAGAAAAGATAGTAACGATTTTCCTTTATTATGTTCGAATTCCACCACGTCACGCCCGAAACTACTCAATTCGTGGCTACTGTTGTTCTTCTCTAGTTTGAAGTTCGTATTAAGTATTCCCCGATCACTAAAATCATTTCAAACTCTTGTTGCCACTTGTTTATAAGCGGTTAATTTTCAAGGAAATGTCCATTTTTGGCAGGGCTATGGTGATTTACTGTTCAATGCCGTTCCTGTCACAAGCTTCCATCCATATCCGTGTACGTATTTGCATTTCCTGAATGCTAGCAGTGAAAACTGCAACAAAAAGTGTTACTGAACGGTTAGCATTCATCTAGGTGCTTAAAAAAGTTAGAAACTCTAGTGTAAGAAACTCAACCGGAAGTGGGATTTTTGTTTAAATGAGCCGTCACGTTTTCAATACTATTTTTATTAATTTATTAACATGGGGATAATGGACAAGAAACACGTCACTAAACAATTTTTTTCTCACAACTAATTTCATTTACTTTTAGATGAATTCAACCTTTTTAGTTTAAAAATTTGTAAACGATGCACACCTTTGAAAGTATTTGTAATAACGTGTATATTTTTTATTACATTAAGCGCCTTGTAAACATTCTTAGGCCAAATTGGTAAATCCATATAATAATTCCTAGTTACTGATTACATCTTCTTTTCGAGAAGAGAGTTAATTTAGGTCCCTCATCCAAAAACTACATGGAGAGGTAATGTAGGCAATCACATTAACTTCGTGATCTCCTGTAGACCCCTTGACCCGCTGACGTTAGCGCACGCCGTGAAGGGAAGTGTTCTCCTTCAATAAATTTCCCCTTAAACAGTATTATGGTCGTTTAAGGGGTCATAACGTGAGTTGTGCCTCTGCCGGATGTCAAACTGTTGACACGTGCGTTGTGGGTCGTTCGGAGCATCCCCATCTCACCCCTCATATTCCTCTCCCTCACCCTCGCGAAACTTCATGATTTTGTATTCACGCGGTGCGTCGTTAAAAAAAATGTCACGCGTGCCGCCGTCAGAGAAAGGAAGGGACGGGAAGGAAGGAAGTGACGTAGAGATAGGGGCGCAGAGGAGGGTAGTAAGAGTTTCATCGGCATTTTCTCGTCGCATATGACGACTTTCGCCTTCCGAAGGGCCGCACCGGGCGCTTTGTCCCACTTCAAGCATGCAGGGAGCGGCCGATTAGGAATCCCTCTTGTCGTGCCTCGAAAAAGGCTGTCGACCTGGCTCCCGGTTTGGGAAATGGATTAGTGTGTGGATTGCGGATAGTGGTGCACGGTTCCGCGCCAAGGAAGGGGCGGCATACCAACGGGCGGCTTTCGTCCTCCAGCTACCACCGGGTCGCGAGTGGTCCCTGGCATAAGGCACTAGCTTCAACATGGTGTCGAGGAGAAAATTGTCGAAAAATCCAGTTCTGCTCAGCAAAAGGAGTATTAAGGTTAGCTTATTAAATTTTTACTGGCGTTCAACGATGAGTTCACAGCGGGGATCGGGTTGGTGCGGTGGCTATCGTTCTGGATTCCGGTTCGAATCCTGGGTGTGGTAGAATTTCAGTGCTTTTCCGATTCCTTCTTGGGTTCCGTGCGGAGAGCACTTCAAGTGGGGTACGCCGTCTGTCGGATGGCACGTTAAATTGAGGACACCTTGACGCTGTTTCGTTAAGGGTAGGCCAGTGCCTGCGCCGGGTACCTTCCAACCTCTCCCCAAAACCTAATCTTACCTATACCATTTTAACCACCTATCCCTAATAGCCCAAATAGTCACAGCTGTCAGTCACCTCCGTTAATAAGCTCTAGTGCTGCATATTCCAAGCGTTCACATCATGATCGGTGTGATTTAGTCTTCTAAAGTGCAGAGGAGTGTAACATACCATATACGCATATCTTACGATAAGTGAGATGAATAAGATAATTGGAAACCTTTGCTTAGCCGACCAGAGTTACAGTGTGATCGTAATTGATTAAATCAGTCGAGTATCATCATAATCTTTTCGGAAAAGAAATACTTTGTTTTTCCACCTATATTTTATTAAACACTTACTTTCGACTTACAAAGTCATCCTGTAGATGACTTTGTAATACTAAGTTTAAGACTTAAAGCTAAGTGTAAGACTAATAAAAAGTCATCCTGAAGATGACCTCGTAAGTCGAAACCGTGGTCGTGTTTAATAAAATATATGTGGAATAACAAAGTATTTCTTTTCCGATATGAATCGCTTCCACAAAGTGACGCCTGAGACCATTCTATTGATCATAATCTTTATTCGGATAAAGTAATATATTCTGACACACAATTCATGTTTTCTTGTTTCTAACACATTGTGGCTATCATTTATACTAACACGCTGTGTGGAAACCGTGTTCGGTGTATAAAGTGTGACAGTTGATTTGTTTATCTTTAATTAAAATTGAGGTACCAAGTGACGCCCGAGAACTATCCTATGTTGGGTTTCATAGACTCGCTTGCTCATCTTTTCATGTGAAATTCGAAATATTATCAATAAGAAGCAGTAGCATATGACTCGTGCATCAAACAATGCCACCTTGGGGTCGCCTGTATTGAAATAGAGAAAGTGGAGCGATTACACAGGTCAACAGTGGTTTTGGTGCCGGAGCTTTTAATGCTGATTTAAAGAACAATTGGGGTGCTGAATCCAATTATGACACTAGTTTTTTCCTATCAGCTATAGTTTTCAAGATATAGATATGTTGTTACTTACGTAAAAAAATCTTCTACATGATGATATGGGAATAGTATTATATTAATAATTATCTCATTGGCCTACAATATAGAAATATACATAAAACTTATTGACAGTTTATTGAAAATAAAAGGAACACCGCAGAGTGGTTATAAATTAGTATACTTATAGATTTATTTAGCTTTGAAAATTATTTTCCGGAATATATCAAATTTTAAAACAACTAATCGTAAGATGTGCCATATCTAAAAAAGTAGAGCTTTTAAATAAAAACGGATTTTATATTTGGATTCAGCTCTACAAATATAGTTAAAATCAGCACAAAGATAGATTCCCGGCACCAAAAAAAAATTTTTTTTGTAGGCCTGTGTTATCTATTCAGGAAAAGATATACTAGAGGAAATCTTCGTTATGGGTCTTCCGGTTAGAATAGTGGTTAGTGACTGGTGCATTTATATTCATAAGTGGTAAATGTTTTTTTTATCAACCGTATGCAATGGATAAAAGTTTTAATCTTAGTCAAGGAAACAGAGTCGTATTTTAGAATTGGAATATCAAGTTCAGTCATGATGGTGGCTATTTTTTACTTTCGAGCGCATGTGTGTTAATGGTACGTTGTCTTTAAAATGCCCGCGTGATAAAAAATACAGAGAATTTTGCCATAAAGCAATCGTTTTTTTGTGCTAAAACCGTTTATCCATTGTCATTATAAGTATAACGCCACGCCATAACGAATGAAAGGTCCGGCGAAATATGGGAGGGTCAATAGGATGTAAAAACGTCCAAGGGAAAGCTTCCAAAATGTTCACGATTAACTCGTCTCTTGGATTATGAGATATTTTTATTTTATGTACCTACTGGTACAAGGATCGATTGAGTAATATTCTAAATAATATTAATTTTAATTAAAAAGAAACGTAGGTGATTAAATTTTCGGGCTTAAGGTCGTAAGATTGTGCTTTTTTTGAAATGCTGGGACAAATGGTGGAATGGTGGGGGGAATCAGGAAGTGTCAGAATACTTGCGAGGTAATATGTATAGAGAATATGATGGATTTTATTTTCATTTTTAGTTACTAACTCTTTCCAGTAGTCTCTCCGTCGTGCAAGAAACAAATCCGGCTAGTCGATTGATTTTCCTCACGACTCGGTACGCTCAAGAAGTGTCTTTCACTCGATGTCATGTTTTGAATTGGATATCATGCGTTCGTCTTCGGTGTATTCACCATTTCACCACTTACTCGACCACGTACCGGCGAATGAATTAATCTTGTTTTCCCTGACGGTCATCGCACAAGGGAGGGGTCATTATATAGTTGCCGAGTTATGTCGACGTCATTTCAAATTAGGCGCTGGATTGTGCGCTGACCTAAATCCCTCGATTTATCATCGACGTAGGTCCCGGAGAAATAAAACTCGTCATTTGTGAAACGTGTCCCACGGTGACGAGGGAGTTGTATTCACAACTGGGCCACTTCAGTAACGCAAGACAATATCTTCCATCACAATGGTACGGGTAATTTACCACTGCTTGAGACAACTCTCGAAGCAAACGTTACTGCCAAGAACCGAAAAACTATTATCGTCTGTCTACCGAATGTCAAGA